>NW_010579905.1:0-48257 GCF_000705375.1 Tinamus guttatus | reverse complement strand
AGGAAAGGTTGTGAGTCCTACTGGGGTGCTGAAATGACTAACTTCTGGATGATTAACCATACATTGTTTGGGAAACCTATACTGCGGGAACCTCACATCATTAGAATTTGTGTGAGATATCAAAAGCATACCTCTCAGCGGTCTTTTTGTAGACTAATTCAAAGTCTGTAAACATTACATAAGGGACAGAGATTAATCAATTCATTTTTGCAAAGAGAAAGTGAAGAAATGAGTTGGTCAGAGACCACAAGACTTTAGTGTGGTAGAAGGTTTCTGGTGACAAAGAAGTCTTTTGTGCAGCAAAGAGAGGCAAAATAAACCCAGTGTCTGGAAGAAGCAACTAGATGATAACTAGATGAGATACAGATGAGAACTTACATGCAAAATCATGCACACGAGGCAGGGATGCTGTGCCTGCTGTTACACTGAGGATCAGAGTGGGTCACCACAAGCAGCTCTCTTGGTTTTGAAATCTATGATTAATATGCTTCCCACATTATATGCACACATCAGCATTACATTTAGTCATTGAAGAAGAGGGACAATGCGACCAATTAGCTCTGGGCTTTCTGCCCAAACAGGGAAAATGAAGTGGGATTTTGTTAAGTACAACCTCCAAGTACTTTGAAGAACACCATGGGATCATTAGCACTTGGGCAGAGCCGACAGGATTTCAAGGTCCACCACAAAAGACCCTGCAGAAAGAACAGTTCGATGAGCTCTGCTGAAGAAAGGGATGTGCCCTATTCTACTGGTGCTTTAGTTACGGTCCTAGAAAGCATAGGGCATGCTTAGATTACCAAATCAAAGGTAGGCAGGACTGTACTAATTTAAAAACGTCTAGTATTTGAAGGCCTTTATTTCTGTAGGACCTTGCATAAATACAAAGGAGAAAATCCTCTTCTCTGGGGATAGCTGTGTTAAAGGTGGCAAGTGTTAAAGGTTGTCTGGATGGTGGCTGTACTAGGGATCAGGATATTCTCTAGAGTGGGCAAAGTTTAAATGTTCAGTTTTGTTCAAAACCCTCTAAGTTCTCATGAGAATTTTGCAAGAATCTGTTTTAAAAGTGTCTTGACTCACATTAATGGAAAAAAAAAGATCAAAATGAAATTTTTTAAAATGAAGAATGTTTTTCAAGTGCAAAAGAACTTGTCTTTGGAATACTTTTTTAAAACTGCACCCACGAACTTTCATTTAAGTTCTTAAATGGTATCAAAATGAAATGACTTGGTGATTCACACAAAATGTGCTTTAATAATTTTGGTGCATGCAAAATGTTTGTTGCTTTGGCAGTTTACTTCACTTGAAAAAATCTTTAAAAAATTGTTCACGGGACAAGATTCCTGCTGCCGTGGAGCGGCCACTGGTGATTGTCGCCTGTGTATGTAGATGAGTCCTTTTAATACACTGCTCTGTTTGGCCTTTCCCTGCAGAGTGGCCAGCTATCCCAACCCAATAAACATTTCCTGTCCTTTGACTCCGAGGTCCTCAGCACAAGCAGAGTGCTAAGACATGGGTAATTGTATTCACTCGTTTAGGAGTTCAGGCTGTTGCTGACTTTTCTCTCTTGCATGCAAACTGAGTAAGAAAAGAGGTTGACCTGGGGCTTTCCCATTCTGTTTTCCAGCTACCTTGAGGAGAAAGTATCATGTGGAGCCATGCTTTTGATCTCACCTAGGGTGGCAGGGCTGCGCTATGCAGATCTGCAATAACTGTTTTAATGAAACTTTTTGTTTTCATCTTGTTGCTATTGGCAGGAATAAAACTGTTCCTGGCTGATTTGAAAATTGAATGGCTCCCTGTTTGCTTTTCTAAAAGTCCTTTACGTGCAACTGGTTTTTGAGGGCTTGTGATCACACGTATGGTTTGCATTCTGTCTAGCCACAGCAGTTTACCGCATTTACAAAAGAGCCTTTCAGCACCTGACCCTATATTCAGGGCAAGTTCTGTAACCTTTAATTGTTTAATTAGCCAGTGTTAGTTTTAAAATCTTTTAATGGCCCTCTTTTAGGTGAATGGGTTACTTCAGGGAGTGTCTCCACCAAATATTTTCATTCCTGTTTTACTTCCTTTTTCTTTGCTACTTTGCACAGAAAAGGGAAGCAATGGCCATGATCTCTGAGAGTGATTAACCCGTCTTTAAACACTTGTAAGTGGCCCTCATCCTCACAGCTGATGAGATAAAACCTTTTATCTGAACATTTAAACTGAGGATATTCTTTTCTGATGTGCTCTCTGCTGGTGTGTGGAGTAAAATATCTTTGCATCTTTCCCCATTTTTTTAAAATGTCTTTTGCATCTTTTCATTGTTTCTTGGTTTGTGCTTCTTGGTGAGTGAGTAATCCCTCCATCTGTAGCCTCATATGCTCTTTCTATGTTCATAAAACAGTGGAGTTAGAAAAGAAAAGAAAAGAAAAGAAAAGAAAAGAAAAGAAAAGAAAAGAAAAGAACTAAAGAAGATGTTGAGGTACCTTAAGTGCAATGATGAACAGCCTGTAGAAGGAAGTCTGCTTGTTTTGACTCTTTGTCAAGAATAAGAGGACATTGAATAAAAGTGAAAAGCAGCATTTAATAAGTTGATTAAAACATGCCTTTTAAAACACCACCTTACTGAAGAAGGTAATATTCACAGAATTTGAGGTTTTGTTTTACATGTTGGCAAATTTTGATGTTGAGGTGGAAACTGGGCTGTGGAGCAGCTTTTCTCCTTTTAGTGCCATCCAGCCAGTCCTGCTACAAGAAGGTGAGTTAGTACTTGTTTGCTTTCTTCATCAGGATCTCAGCTGACTTTCTTTGGTTTATTTCTGGTAGAAGTTTAAATATTTTTAAAACCTGGACACTGGCATCTAAAAGACAGAGAATAGACTGTTGGCCTCTACCCACATCCATTCTGAAAGGAGTAAACAGGACTGGACATAAAGCATCATAATATCATTTTCACTGAGCCACTTTTTAAACTGCAGCCTTTTAAAGCTGGCTTTTCACTTGGCTCAAAGGAGGAGGTATTGACACTAAACACTAGTCAGGCAGAGCCAGTGTTAATATTTTCAGTGCCCTAGAAAAAAGGAAAGTATGTAAACTAATTCTATTTCTGTTATGATGAAGTTTCTTCATAACATCTGAACAAAATCAAAGCTGTGTTTAGGAACTTAGGCAAGGTATAATTTTTCCACTGTTTACTCTTTTTGGGGAGGGGGAATGACTCCTAAATTGCTTCGTTAGAATCAACTTCCTTTCCTCATCTCTCTTTGAAAGTATCCCAAAAAGAGCATAAAGAAATCAGTTGACTCCTGTGGTCAACAGCAGACAATGCCAAGTGAATACACACGCTGCCACTCAGTGAAATTCGTAATCCGCGTGTGCCAGAACTGACATGGTGGAGACAAAAGCCACAACCTTTCAAATACAAATATATCACTGAGCTAAACTCTGCTGACAAGAAAAAAATGAGAATTTCTAAAGAAATTGCTATGCAAGAGAAAAGCTCCTTGTCTAGCACCATTTCTCTTTTCCCTTAGCCAGTGCCATATGCTAGATGGGACAGGTCAGTAACCTCTCAGTGCCTCTTACTTCTGTGTTGTTACTTACAGCGAAGCACTTACTTACTTAGAAACATTAATGCACTAATTCTGGTACCCCCACTGTAATGTACCGGTTGTGTTAGTCCTCTCCATTTTACAGGCAAAGGAAAGGGTCAAATGCTAAGGCTGCTGCTTCATTTCAGAGTTAATTTGATCTGCCCCGAAGCCTGCCCATATGGGCTGATGTTTTTTGACTCTGCATATCTTGTCTGCCATGTGTCTGATATGTAGTTTGAGCTAATTCCCTCCTAAAGAACTACCCCATGTAGTTCATGTTAGTTGAATGTGGCCACCCCATCTAGTGCTATGCAAATGCAAAGGAACCACTCCAAATGGGTGATACGAGTGCTTGCTTCAGGAGGACACAAGCTCTGCCTACACAGCAGCTGAGGCAGGTGTTTGCTGCACCTGTGAGCTGAACCAAACTATCTTTAAACAAGCATCTGAAATCCATGCAGCATATACTTACTGCTGTTCTTATGGGTATTAGTTGAATCAGCTGAACAGCTGCAGCTGCATCTCCCAGATATTCCAGTAGCTTGCATAACTTTTTTCTGAGGAGTTCAGCAAATGTCTGAGAGATTGCACAGATTAACCTGTTTTATCCAGGATCCAAGCCAACACTTAGACATCTGGATCATCTCTTTTTTTTAATGCTGAAGGAAGGCTAGCAGTTTCTAACCATAGCAAGTTAATGGCTCTAATACATTAAGGGCATTGTACTTCATCTGAAGAAGATCTCTCTTGTGAAGGTATGGAAATGAAGACTGCTGACTGGGAAGTGAGCACTGGACTATTCAATGAACATTTTTTTTCACAACCAACTGGAATTAAACAAGAGAAACCAGTATCCTTCAGCCACCTCAGCTTATCTTCTACAACCTCTCTATAGCTTATGTCTTATGAATTGCAAATCCTCTCCAAATACTCCAAGAATAGGTGTTATCCCCGGTTGGGGATTGAATCAAATGTCTGGAGAAAGGAAAACTTTGCCTTGGTCAAGGAGGATCAGGTTAGAGATCATTTAGGCCAACTTGACAACCAGAAATCCATGGGATTTGATGGGATGCACCCATGAGTGCTGAGCGGGTTGGTGGATGTTGCTAAGCCACTTTCCATCATCTTCAAAAGGTCATAGAGTAGAGGGCAGGTGCCTGAGAACTGGAAGAAATCCAATATCACACCGGTCTTCAAAAAGGGCAAGAAAGAGGACCCAGCAAAATACAAGCCAGTCAGCCTCACCTCCATTCCTGGAAAGGCTATGGAACAACTCATCCTCAATGTTGTTTCTAAGCATGAAGATCACAAGAAGGTGATCGGGAGTAGTCAGCATGAATTCCACAAGGGGAAATCATGCTTAAACCATCTGAAAGCCTTCTTGGATAGAATGACTGGCTGAGTAGATGAGGGAAGAGCAGTGGATGTCGTCTACCTTGACTTTAGCATGACTTTTGACACGGTCTCCCATAACATCCTCGTGGGGAAGCTCAGGAAGTGCAGGTTAGATGAGTGGACAGAGAGGAGGATTGAGAACTGGCTGGATGGCAGAGCTCAGAGGGTTGTGATCAGTAATACAGGGTCTGGTTGGAGGCCTGTAGCTAGCAGTGTTCCTCAGGAGTTAAAACTGGGTCCTGTTTTCTTCAAGTTATTCATCAGTGACCTGGATGAGGGGACAGTGTACCCTCAGCAAGTTTGCTGATGATGTAACTTTGCTGCCAAAAGTGGGAGTAGCGCCTGATGCACCAGAGGGTGTATCAACAAAGGCAAGTGCAGGGTCCTGCACCTCCGGAGGAATAATCCCAGGCACCAGTACAGGCTGGGGTTGACCTGCTGGAGGGCAGCTCTTAGAGAAGGACGTGGGTGTCCTGGTTGACAACGAGTTAACCATCAGGCAGCAGTGTGCCCTTGTGGCCAAGAAGACCAATGGGATCCTGGCCTGCATCAGAGGGAGTGTTGCCAGCAGGTTGAGGGAGGGGATCCTGCCCCTCTCCTCAACTCTGGTAAGGCCACATCTGCTTTGCTGTGTCCAGTTTGGGGCTCCCCACTACAAGAGGGACGTGGAGCTACTGGAGATAGTCCAGTGTAGGGTATGAAGATGAATAGGGAACTGGTGCATGTCATGAGGAGAGGCTAAGAGAGCTGGGACTGTTTAGCATGGAGAAGAGAAGACTGAAAAGGGATCTTATTGGTGTGTATGAGTATCCTATGAGAGGGCGTCAAGTATGGATGGGGCCAGACTATTTTCACTGGTGCCCACCAACAGGATAAGATGTAACTGTCACAAACTGAAACACAGACAGTTCTATCTGAATATGAGGAAAAGCTTCTTGACTGTGAGGGTGATAGAGCACTGGAACAGGTTGCCCAGAGAGGTCATGGAGTTTCCTTCTTTGGAGCAATTCAAAACCTGCCTGGACACAATCCTGTATCATATGCTATATATGAGCCTGCCTATGCAGGGAGATTGGGCTAGACTATCTCCAGAGCCCCCTTACAACCTCAACTGTTCTATGATTCTGTTACAGTGAGAGAGACGTGTCATTTCAGTGGATATTACTGTCTAATCTCCTGTTCTTTGTATTTAATTGCTGTCTTAGTTCAGCAGCCACGTATAATCTCATAAAATTCTGTTTTTAAAATATTTATTTTGTTACAGGCATTTTTACTACCTGTCTCAATAATCCATTTATCTGGCTGTGCTACAAATTTATGTCAAACAAGCTGCATTTGGTGAGACTGTATTGCCCTTGGACATGTTAAGTAGTGCCTTGCTACACATATAGACCTGCGGTCATGAGTGGTAGTGCTCAGCAGAGGAGGTATTAGCCAGCTTCAGTGGAAGCCCTTGACTTCCTCTGAGAATCCTCTGTGTGATAAGAATCTTCTCCATCTGGCTGATGAAAATCTGTTCCTCTCTCCTTTGCTGAGCATACTGAGTCCTAAAGATCAAAACCTGTCTGTACATGCCAAACAAATACAAGTATTTATAGGCATATCTGTGGTACCCAGAGTCAACAGTGTTATGAAAGAACCTGTCAGGAAGTAGGGAAACTACCTCAGAGAAGCTGGAGATTTTTTTTTAATATCCAGAGGGAATGACAAAGACATAAAATTTCCTGAGAGCAATTTTTGAGAGCTTTTAGTTTGATATTCCTAGATATTTAATGAAATCAGTCTTCTGTGTTTTAGGAATAAATTACATGTACTTCAGTGACTATTTATGGAAAAGCCAAATCGTACTCCTAGATTTGTCTCTGCTTTTCTTTTTTTAAAGCTTGGTATTTATATAATCTAACCATAGGATAGTTTTGGTTCTGAAACTGTGGCTGAGTAACGTCCCGAGGGACTGGTACAAGAAAGAAAACTTTTCAACAGATTAAAAACTATCAATAGCTTTTCCACGGGGTGTGTTGGGAAACATCCTACTGAATGAACTGACTTTTCTTAAGAATAGATGGCTCTATTTGTGGCATAATTCTGCTGACTACACTGAACATCTACCTCAGAAGGATTCTGGCTCTCTACCTCATGCCTTTGTCATCACCGAATCTTCTCATTTTTAAAGGGTAATTAAATCTTGTTGAGTTTCTTGTGAGATGAATCTTACTTGGAAGATAAGACTTCAACAGGAGTTTCTATATGGCAGCAAGTTGCAAAGAACAGTACATCACTAAAGTAATTTTAATAGAAGCAAAGAACAGTGACTCCTGATTAAATCCACTGCTGTTTGAAAAGCCTGATAAGAGACATTTAATAAATGGAGACTATAGCTCCTGTTTTAGGATGTCAAAAAAGGTGAGATCCTCAAAGTTACACCAAAACAAGTTCTGCCACTGCAGTAGCCAAAATTAGCTTCTTTTGAGGTAAATGTTAATGGTCATAGCCAGAGGCATATGTTTTATAAACAGAGGTTATCTAAAACTGGAACTTTCCATCTTACCCATCCAACCACTGATGTTTAGTTATAAAGGAACACCGCTCTGAACCACATGTCTGAATTTGCAGAACAAAAACAAAACTGATGAGGTTTAGGGAAACCAGATCAAACCTACCACTCATAACAGAGATGAGACATAACTGAAACGTTTTATTTGAGTCCGAAGCAGTGGTGGTTTGGATGAAAACAGACCAGTGGCCAAATTACCTTCAGAGGGTAGAATACAGCTGCCCCGCTCAGAATCTGATCAAAACAGTAGAGTTTCTTGTAGTTTCTGAAAAGAGAACTGGAGTATCTCTCATGACCAGAAAGCTGACTTTCTGTTTAGAGAAACTCTGAAGTGTTGATGTCATGCTACCAGCTGCAACCAGTACATCTGGAGAACAAGCTCTCTCTTTTGTCAGTCACAGCAGGGCACTGTAGCAAGCTGTTTTTGGAAGCAGTAGCCTCCCTCATAATTAGTGGCTGAATAGCTACATGTGAAAAATACACTTAACGTTCTGACCTTACATTAATTCCCAAAATTCAGAGATGTTTCGTTTGGATTTATTGGTCTCACCACCACCTGTGGGCTCACAATGAACACCCAGCCTGGCTACTTGATGACATCGTTGTTTATCCAAAGTTGTCCACTGTTTTTCACCTCCATGCTCCAGATGAGTTTGCTTGGCCTCCATTAATCTTCCATTACAGATGATATTTCTCTCTAGTGTTTGTCCAGTCTTTCTCACCTTCACTGTTTGGAGCATCAGAAAAGAATATTTTTGCCATTCAGTTCTGTAGGGTAAAGTTCAACATTTTTCAGAAGAAAACACACAGTTGTCCTAGAGATTAAATGCAAAAACCTGTTTGTAAAGAAAGTGTTAATAAAAAATATAGGGACGATTGCATCCCCCAAATTATATTTTAGCTTAGGGTTTCCTAGCTAATTGATCCACCTAGTATAGTTGAGGATATTCACAAATAGATGATTAAGAGTGCAAGTGTCCTTTCCGAAAATGCAACTGTTACAAGATATTCTTAGAATGAAGTGGTGAGAGTGCAATCCCTATTTTTGTATTTGGTCAGATAGCTTACTGTTAGGTGCTCATAAGATTAGTGGGCTCTGATCAGATTTCGATAGCAGTTTATTTTAAGGTTGGAGCAAACAATATGCTATCTATATTGCATCATGTTTAATTAAATGAAATGTTTGGCCTGACTCCATAAAGATTTGAAACTTGCATTTGTTGCATTTGTGCAAGTTTGAGTTCTTAACTGTCTCCTTGTCCAAGGCACCTTGAAATGCTTTGTTACTACCTCTCTCTAGCATAATACTCTGTCATTTTCTATTTACATCTCTACAATTGTTCACACTGGCACAGCAAAAGGGATCTAAAAAGCTGCAGACAACTCTATCTCCATTATCGTGTTTTCTCATCCCATGACCCATGCTGATTTGCATTCTGCTTAACTTGATAGGTTTTTACTACCTAGAGAACCTAGAGCACAGGACTGCATATATAATGACAGTGTATGGCGTTGTTATTGTTTTGTACAGTACCAGCTGTTTTTTATTGAGGAATCTCTACCCTGTAGTTGAATAATGTCGCCCTCCAGAAGTCTCATTGTTCTGTTTTGGATGGGGTGATGAAAGAGAGTGCTAAATCCTTCAAAGAGTTAGGAAATGTCAGTAACTGGTAGAATATTTACTTCAAAACTGAAGGAGAACCAGATGTTTTTTCTCCTTTTTTTTTTTTTTTTTTTTTACTGAAAGATTGACCTGTGGCAGATTTCTTGTTCTCCTTTTGTTTCTTCTTTTGTTTTCCTTCTAGTTTCAAAATGATTAGAACATCAGATTGCTGCTCAAGAGACTTGCCAGCCACTTAGAACTATTGCCATTAAATTGCTGTATTACCTTGCTTACATTACCTCACCACACCTCTATTTCCTCCTCTGCAAAATCTCTTGCTCTCAAGAAAAGACTTTCCCTTCCTTTTGTGAGTTGCTTTTAGATCTATGAATGAAAAAGTAGAGGTCAATCTATAAGTACTGGTCACTGTGCTGTGATGTTGTCTCAATAGTGGCACCAATGCTGATGGTGGGCAGATGAGAAGTGCATTTTCTATCTATCTCATGCATACAGACTTCACTAGGCTCTCCACACTGCAGCCCCTCAGTTTTTGTTCTGTTAGCTGGACTTGAGGCTTTGGGAATTTATACTGAAAGCAAATGCCCGCTTGTACAAGCTAGTGGGGAGTTTGATTGATGCACTGTGTAAGATGGGTGTTTTTGGTTGCAAATGGTGCCAAGCGTATCCTATGACACCTTCTGACAGGAACAGGGGCTGATTGGGCACAGGGCTGCACCTCCCTACTCAAGGCATCTTTCTGCAGACCAGGCCAGGGAGAAGGACTCAGTCTGGTAGGTGGCAGATTTTCGGGAATGTCTCCTTCTCTGACAGGTCGGCTTTTTGGGGAGCACAGGGCAGCTGTTTTGAATAACTCAAAGCAACAAATTTTATGAGATCAGAGGCCAGCTCTGGGCCTGATCACACAGGTTTCTAGCCAGGTGCCCAAGCAGGTTTGGCTTGTTGAAAGGAACATCCTTCAAGGAGGAGGCTCTTCTCCGAGATGAGTGTGGCTGCGTGAGAAAGAGTGGACAGGACTGAGAGGACATTTTACATGATAACATTTCCCTCGCTAAAGCAAACCAAGCCAAAAGGGAGAGAAAAAGGAACAGCAAGAACTGTGAGTTTTCTTTGGTAAAGCTATGCTTCACGTGCTGTTCTGCATTATGAAATGAGTCCAACTATACCCAGCAGACTTTAATTAACTTTTTATTAGGGGAAAAAAAGTAAGCTCTACAATACAGAAGATATTTCAAAAATGAAATATTGTGGATATTTTTAATCCCAAATGCACAAAAGATCCAGACTGAAGTACATTCCAGTGGCTTCAAATATTTCAGTTGGAATAAAATAGTGAAGCTAGTTTTGAGTCATATGAGAAGCCATCGCCATATCCTTAGGTTTCTTTGCCTTTATTTGCACTGAAATAAATTGAAACAATTCAGTGCTGAAGAAAATTCAGTCCCAAGGTCAAGACCTTAATTATAAACTTTATCTGGAATGAAATATTTGGAGCTAAATCATTAGACTCTCTGAACAATCTTTAGCTTAATGAGACAAGTCTGCAATGGAGAAGCTGATTTGGGGCTTAATATCATCTGTGCCTGTGACCGTATCAGAGATTACAGAAATACAGTAGGCACAAAACCTTGGAGGCCTTCATAATTTTGTCCCCTGTGCTTACAAATGGCTGAGTTACTTGGATCCTGTGGTTACGTTTCTAACCTACCCTCACCTCACTTTAATTTCTACAGGCAAATTCTTTAGTACAGTGTTTTCCTAGCATGTAATAAGGAAGGGTTTTTTGGCCAGCGAGTTATGGGATATCTTTCATAACTCAGATTTTCAGTCCCACCTAATAACTTTTGAACCTGCTGGAAGTCTCAAAGACAATTCCTGCAAGCTTTGTATAAATCAGCAATTGACAAAAAAAGAAAAGGTCCAAAGCGATGACTTTATGAAGAGAAAAAGAGACAGAGAGCAAACATCCTCTGCACATTCTCTTTCATCAGCAGTGCTGTCTCTTGGGCAGCAACGAGCAAAGACAACATTTCATAGAGAGTATACTGGGAAATGAGTGTTATTACAGTGGGGGACATAAAAGGCAGGAGACAAGAGCCTTGTGAAGTCATTATATGAAGTGCTCCAAGAATATGAGGTACTCCAAGAGAGCTTACGTTTTTGCAATTTTGGGACAAAGTCAGACAAATAATTTTGGGAAAATATTAAAATCCTTCCCTGCCCACCGTAAAGACAGAAGAGAATGTTTACACTTTTATTCCTTATCTGAAGAGTTAGGCATTTTTGTTTCAGAACTGACTGAATTTTGTCTGAATGCAGCTTGTTTCTAGATATCTGGAAAGATAATTAATAAACCAGGTTTGAAAGGAACTTGAAAGGATTTAAAGGATTTTGATTGGACCCAAGTTCTTTCAGTCCTCGAGGAAATATGGCATCCAGAATCCAGAGAATGAAAGCATGCTGAGTACGTCTTATCTCAAATTCTATTATTTCTGAAGCCAAAATACATTATATGATAGCAAATTTGTCTTTTTGAAATCTGCTACTCCTGTGCATTGTTCATTAAGAAATAAGAAATGCTATGATCTATATTAACTTTTTCATAATGAAGCCTAAAGAAAGACTGTGAGAAAAATTGCTTAAGAAGCTGAGCATTTTGGCCCGTTATTCATACTTTGTCACGTGTAATCATTTTTAGTGATTGTTGTCCAGGATAAATGGTAAATTTATGAAGCGCAGAATTGAATCCCACAGCATTTCTATTTTATGGAACAACCAATTTGCCAAGGGGCATATTTTGAGTCTCTCTCAGTTAGGAACATCTTTGTGTCACAGACCTTTGTGACACAGATCTTTGTGTCACCTCACCAAAAAAAAAAAATGCTCGGGGCTGTTTTTTCATTGCCTAAATAAATCATTTCTGCTTATTCTCTCTTGAACTTACAAGGGGCCCTGTTCACGGAGCAGGACACGCGCTCCTGTGGCTGGCGCTGGCACTCAGACGAGGCTCCCCAGGCTCTGTGGCGGGCAGAGCCGTGCAGGATTTGCTCGCACATCGCAGCTTCCTCAATACCATTGCCCTCAACAAAGGCTGGGGACCTTCCGCCTTAAGCAGAAAATCCAAACAGGGAAGAGGGGAGACAGGAAACTGCTGGCTGCCCGCCCAGGATTCAAACCACACAGGCGTCCTGTGTATTTTTCTGTGTATCTGTTTGGGGTCACCCCTGTGAAGATCTGTGTATTCACCCATGCACCAGTCCTAAATATAGTGCCCTTGCTTATGTTGCCCTGCTGCAGCAGACGCCTTTTTTCCATGAGATCTCAGTTGCTGACTCATTTCTTCAGTGTTCTTTCCCATTCCTTGTTGGAAAAGGCCCTAGCTGTTCCCAGCTGGTACTCCGCTGAATTTGCAAGTCACTCAATGTCAAATATCTTTTAAAGTAACTATTATAGTTTTAATCTTCCCAGTTATCCATAGTGTCCAGCTCTGTTCCTACTTCATTCTCATTGTAAAATAAAGTAGATTTAAAGGGGAAGCCATTTCTTTAAAGAAAACCTGTCTGCCTTTATAGGGAATGGGAAGGAAATATACCTGAAATTGTTAATTGGGAGAAATGTCTGGACCTAAGCTATTCAGATTTGATATGTTGTTTCACCTGCAAGACTCTCAGCTCTCACAAACTCCTTTGAACCAAGGAAATGTAAATTCTAGATTTTTGGTGACCTCATGGTGGTGGCTTACTGATCACTGCAGCTTTTGCTACAATACAGAAGACTCACACCTGAGACACTAAGGAATATAATGATAATTTTGTCTTGATACTCCTCTGTATTTTCTGATCCTGTGGTTTTCTGTTCTCTGATTTTCAGATCATCCTTCTCTTCACCCTCTGAGGGTCACTTGTTTGAAGGACTAAGGTTCCTCAGGCAGGTTCCTCTGGCATCCCTGTAATCTGTGCCTGTACAGTGCACAAATATGCACATGTACACCTGTGATTTGAGGTACACTCCTAGGTGTGCTAGGTGCTTGGCCTGGGAGAAGCTGACACAGAGGGGATCCAGCATCTCAGAGCATATTTCAATCCAGGAGAAAAGAAAAAATAGGCCAGTCTCTCTGAGGGGCATCAATTTAGGCAGGTGCAAAAAGTCATGCTTCTGAACAGTCCATTACGAAGGTCTGCAGAGCAAAGCAGCATCCCAGTTTACATTTGGTTATATGATATGAACCCAGAGAGATAGGAGAGGGGACCGATGGGTGAAGCTGTGAGAGGCACCTACACACACAGGTCCCATGTAGGACGGACCATCATGAAAATGTCAGCTTTTGGTCTGCTATTCAGAATCAGAAAAAAATAATGTTTGCTCTTTCTACCTCAGCTTCAGCAAGATCACCAAAATAGTGATTCCTGTGTGATTTGGGTCAGACTAGATGTCTGTTTAGATGCAGCTCAACAAAATTTGTTCAAAACAGGCTTAAGCTCTGGAGGAGCTGCCTGTTCAAGGTGAACTAGTGTGCTGTATGGTAAGAGGAATTAGCGTATTTCTAATTACTCAGTTCATTTTTACTTGAATTTTGTCTGTGCTCAGTTGTATCAGCTACCGTCTGAGCCACCATGTTGCTTCTCCCTAGACAAGCCTCCTCCCTGTACAAAATCATCACTGTGCTTGCACCCTCGCAGCTGCAAAGGCACCAGGGGCTGACCAGGCCATGGAAATGGGCTTCTTGCCCTTAAAGGAGGAGTTTGGAGATTAGGCTTGCAATACATCAGCATGTGCTGTTTTGGCAGTAGGTGCTGCTGTAGCTAATTTTTGAATACGTGGGAGATATCAGGCTCCGGGCTCATCAATCCTACATCAGTTTATTTTAATGAAAGGGAAGAAATAAGGCTGCAGTTTCATTGGAAGAGGATAAATAAGAGCTTGAGCAAATGCCAACCTTGGAATGATTAAAGAAAGACTGTTGCTTTCCCCAGCTCTATAGAAGCGTATGCTGCCAGCTCATGGGCTCCAGGCACGCATAATAGGAGTGCAAACCGGAGCAAAAGAGCTCCAGACAGCAAAAGGGATGTCTTTTTCTGTGTTTGCCTCTGTGCAACAAATGCAATGTTTAGAGCAGCTCAGGCTGAAACGAGCATTTTCTCCCTGAAAGGCAACTTCATTGTATTATGCCAGAATCGGCTGGCACTGGGTGATGTTCCCTGACTGAATTATCCCTTCCCGTCCTGTCTGCCTCCTCTTCCTGTGACCCGCACACGCTATTCTCAGAAGCGTCTTTCAGCATGGCCACAGTGCTGAGGTCCAACTGGCAGCCTCCTCGGAGCTCTGGCAAGCAACGTTTTAGCAGGTTGCTCTGCTCGCCCCCACCACTACCCTAAGCCATACACTCTCTTACTTCATATGCACACACACAGAGATGCAGGCACATATGTATTTGTCTAACAGTCTGCTTTATCAGCTGGGACCTTTGCATACGGCCGAGTTTTACACTCGCTGCTGCCTTGGTTACAGCCTGACTTCACTGGCTAGGAATGAGACTACAGCATGGTCTCCGAAGGCTCCACAGGTATTTGAAGGGCAGCTGCAGGGCACTGAGCAAGCTTTTGTGCAGAAGGAGCCCAAATGATCAGATCACCAGTTTTATCTTATTTTGGGTCAAATCCCGCCTCCCTGCTTAAACTGCCTTGCAATCCTCACACATAGGTAATAAGTGATCTTAAGGAGTGTTATATTACAGAGTTAGCCAGGCTGTCTGGTAATGATGCAATATATAACAGTTCTTTTCAGCTGAATCTTGGCTCTAAAACACTGTCTTATTTTTTGTTAATGACTCCTGTTTCAACTACAGCTGAATTGGTTCCACTACTGTCACTGAACTGCTTCTAGAGAGACTTTATTTTCCCTTATAATATGCATCCTGCAGTGATTCTTTCTTCTTCCTGAACTAGTAAAGTTTATAAAACATTTCACAGAATCACAGAATGTTTGAAGTTGGAAGGGACCTCTAGAGATCATCTAGTCCACCCTTCTGCTCAAGCAGGGACACCTAGAGTATGTGGCACAGGGTGAGTTTTGAAGATCTCCAGAGAAGGAGGCTCCACAACCTCTCTGAGCAGCCTGTTTCAGGGCTCTGTCACCCTCAGAGTAAAGATGCCTCCATCTCTAACATGGAGATGGAAGTCTGACAAGATGCCAATTTTGCTGGATGTGTGCATATTTTCCACTCAGTCATACCTTCAGTTTGGAGAAAACACTAAGCTCAAACTGGTATAACTGAGCACAGAATGTTGATCTATCTCATTTTGAGCACCTCTTGCAATGTCTTAAGTTTCAGCTGAGTTAAATTCTTCCAAAATGACCTATGAAATTATAGGCAATACATTTGACAAGTGACAATCCATTTCTCTCATCCACTTGATAACTTGTGTTTATTTGATCTTCTGTAATCTCTTTTTCCCTCCCAAAGAATGTAAGAATTGCCACATGGGATTAGATAAATGCATTCTGGTATTTTGTATCCGTAAGTAACCACTATTAATTGTTTCAGGAAATCTGTAAAGGAATCATTAGTAAATGCTTACTAAATAACCTGCTATAGATCAACCTGCTAGTTCTAACAAGCAACAATAATAAGCACTAAAAGCTCCAAGTGCAGCCTGTTCTGCTTCCCTGCAGACTGTATGATCCATGGACAACGGAACCCTAAAGATAGTTTTAAAAGTTACACTGAGATAGACTGACACTGCTCTTGTTCAGCTTTCACAGTGGCGAAAAAACCTCTGGAAAGAGGCATCCAGAAAAAACCTCTGTTTCATTATCAAATCAGTGAAGCAAATTTTTGAAGGAGTGTGCTTACTGATCATTTAGATATTTAGGTGTGAATTTTTGGCCTCATGTAAATACTGAGGAAACTCCTCCTGAATTCTGCTGGATTTAGCCACAGGCCTCTGGAAAATTCATGTGAGTAAATATTGGATCTGTTACAGATGGTCTCTAGGCAATGTGACAGGGGCCACTGCCTGACAAAGTGGCTGTTAGATATTTCAGCTTGAATTTTGACTTTTGATAGATATCTATTTTTTTAAAACTGCTTGGGAGGACAAAGTCAATAAAAAGTCACTTTACCTGACTGCTGTTCCACAGCTTTGATTAACACCAACTGATTTACCATGATTAGCAAGAAGAAATTGCAATGTTGTCTGTAACCTCAGCCACAACCTCTCCCTGTGTATGGGCTCATGTTTTTCTATATGATGCCTGCCCTGACTATTTACAGACGCGAATGGCAGCCTGACAGCTCTCAAACTAGAAAGAAGAGCCAAGCTACATTACATCATGTGTTAGTAATTCAACCAAGAGGCAGTTCTGCCAGTGCTCACTGAATTTCTCTTTTTTTCTCTTTGCTTCTCCTGGGAAGAAAGCTAATTTCCATTATAGCAGGTGCCAGTCGCATGTTATGGCTTTATGTGTCTGCCCAGATGGCCTGCCGGCAAGAAATAGGTCACTACTACTGAAGACAGGGAATAATGTGACATTAAACAAGTGAAAATGAATCACAACCCTGTAGTAGTGAGCAGGGTGATGTTCGATCAGCTTATTCCCCTACCTGCTGCAGTGCACATGAGCACTCCATAAATAGCTGTCTGACTGTTTTAATACAGTATTTGATGTGAGAATATCTACAGCTGTATTGACCTTTATAGACACTGCCTTAAATGTTTGTACAACCTGTGAGTTGCTAAATAGGGAAATAAAAGTTACACTGAGGAAGCTGCGATCATAACCTGCCTACCATTCAATGCAGCCTAAGATTTCACAGTAATCTCTTCAGCAAATCAGCTCTCCTGAGGCAGAGGTTAACTGCTGAAGATATTGAAAGGAATTCAGGTTAGAGATAAGGGATGTGTCCCACAGTTCTGGAGGGCAAGGGTGTAAATGATTAGATCAGAAGGTTGAACCAGCTGAGCACTTGTTTTGCCATGGCAGTGCCATTAGGGAAGGTTTCCAGGAAAGTTAGAGACAGCAAGTATTAATGGAGGAGATAGCCACTCACTCAAACATCTGGATAGCATCCAGGCACAGATGAGTAGCTGTGTCTGTTTAAAGCATTGTAAGGTCTGGTCTTTCTGCCTTTTTTTAATCAGTGGACATTAGAAGTTAATCCTGCCTTAATGCTTGAGCTATAGTGCACTGTGGAATTAGCACATTCTGCCCCAGGTGACTGACTTGACTTCTGACTCAGCACATCTTATTTCCATTTGTGCAAACATGTCTTTGAAAGCAAGACCTTTTTACTTCAGAAAAGGGAAGAACAGGATGTAAAGCTAGTAGGTGAATATCCTACAACCTGGAAGGAAAGTGGTGGTGGTTGTAATTTGACCCCGTGGGACTTTCTCGTCTATTGTGTTGTATTGCATTTACACTTGGAGTTTGATGAGCCGCCTAGATCAAAACACTAATACCTGTAATGTAAAAGAGAGGTTTAAAATCTGAATGTGTAGCCAAACTGCGTAAGTCACACTCAACATCAGTGGAGACTTGCTTTTCTCAAAGATGGTGGCTGAATCAGTTTGGGGTAGGAATGTTTTAAGCTGGTACAGCAGTTAATCTCTTTTAGCACATATGTAGGCCATATAGGAAAATAAGTAGTGTCTGCTCCAAATTCAGGCCTTTATACAGATACTCTGTGCTTTCCATTCATGCTAGGTGTAGGAGTCAGACTCACTGAAACTGTCTGTGGAGACAGAGGCTTATTTTGGTTCATTACACACGTAAAATCACACAGATCTTTTCTGAGAGCTTCTGAAATGTCCTACGGAGCCGCAGCTCTGGAAGATGATCCAGAATTGCTTGGGGAAGGTACTCAGAGTGCAGTACACCTGAACTGTTGATGCTGAACTGGATCACTGATGCCTAGCAAAATTACTTGAACTTATCAAACACCATTCTAAACTAGCAGATCAGTTTTTTTTTTTTTTGGTCATCGCTAAAAGTGATTCACAGCAGCTTCCTTGACTGAGTTTGTATAACACAGCAACAATCCAGGGAACTGGAATCAATCTCCTCCTCCATGTTTGGGGTACTATAGCTCACTTGGTCAGAATTTAAAAATGCACCTAAATTGAAGTGCATGTACTAATCAGTAAGTCCAGCAGTGTCCTTTAAGACAGGTATGTACTAAGCACCTTGTTGAATTTGTTTCCTGAACGATACTTAGACATGCAGGCTCCCTCATAATTATTTCTATAGGGAACATCAGCAGCACTCCTAAAGATGCCAGCAGGTAGAGATGACAGAAAAAGGATGAAAATCTTTTTTAAAAAATATTAGATGATTTAGGGGACTGAAAAACAGGCTGAAATGCCATTCCTGTGTGATTTTGTAATGAAAGACCTTATTGTGACAATGCCATACTTGCAGGAGAAGGGGGTTGGAGTTGCTCTAGAAACCTTCAGTCTGAACTTCCTGACTTCTGTGCAATTAAAATTGCAGACTTAGCTTTGCCTGTATGTGTTTTGATACTGAATTCGCTAAAAGGGTAGCTGTTTTGATTTGGGGCAAAAGACTTGAAAATGCTGTTGCATAAATAAATGTAATTCAGCCACTGTGTCATTATCACCCCTCCCCAAATCTGCTGCAAAGACTAAGCGTATGTGTCATGTAACCAGTGGTTTATGTTAATAAGGTAATATGAAAGGTGTTAGGGTGAGGTAAGGGAAAACAAAGCAAAGTACCAGCAGAACATTTATGAACTTGAGCCTGTTTTTACTTTCACTGCCAGTGGAGCCAAACGCTGCACAAAACACATAGTTGATGTCCTCTTCTTAACTCCAGTTTTTCTCTACAGATGCCAAGCAGGCCTAGCACTTCTGAGTGTTAAGCACAGTCCTGCTTGTCCAATTGTCCAACAACTGCTCATTTTTTTCAGTTATAGCTCTCAGTCTCTCATAACTTCTTAAGTACATGCTGCATATCTGAATACACTGGTCAATAGTGCAAACTTTCTGTCACTTAGATTTTACAGTCTTCTCCTTCAGGCACTGTGTAGGACCTGGTAATGCTGTATGATTTGTGCCGTATAACGCACAAGCTTGCTTTATACACAGTATGTCAGTGAGATACCTGAGTTATCTGTGGTAACCTCATCATGTGTGCAAAGGAATGGAATATTTCTGCCAGGTCAATTAGCCCAGTGGAATTCCAAGCTAAGACAACTATTCTGTTTCTGAACCAATTTTGGTACCTCTCCATAGATTGGGCAATGCAGACATACTGCTTCAGAGACAAGTTCTGATCTTAGGGTATGGATCTCTCTGCTGCCCTTCTTACCAATGCTGTAAAAACTGTGAACATCGCCTTTACTAACTTTAATGTTTCCTTAAAGCTTTAACAATGTAAAAGTCCAGGAGTGGGAGAATGGAAGAAACTATAATAGTCTGCCTGAGCAGTGCTGAGGTTTTAGTGTAAATGGCAATTAATCCCTTTGATTATGGATAATATAAGAAGATCAGTGACTTAATTCCTTGGAATTCATGGAGGTTTTCTCTCCTTTCCCCTGCAGTGAGAACATCCCTTCTCTCAGGTCACCAGCTTCTGAACATAGAATACTTCCAGATGGAAAATGGACTAAACTCTCCTCAAAGGGAGGCCTTTCTGGCATGAAAAGAATGAATAAACTATGATACATGTTCCCTGGTATTCTTGTAGCCACAGTAACTTCCAATTGTGCTACGAGTTTTTAGAGAATAAAGCTCACAGGGCAATGTACAGTCATTCATTGGGTTAACCTTCACATGTTCTCTTCCCCTATCTCTGTCTGAGGATAAGAAGTTTTTTCTAAAAAAAATACTCTGGTTATGAGTCATCCAAGTGTCGTATTCAAAGCTCTGGTAACACCATGCAATTTATCTCATGCAGGCTGTAAATCTGAGATGCCGAGCCATGCAGTGCGTCAGTCATACAGTTTCCTGTTCAAAAACCAAGATTTCTGCAACCCAGCTCAGGTCTAGACTAAGGTGAGTAACAAACCAGAAATTCTAAATAATATTCCTACTTGCTGTGCTAGCAAAAAGACCTCTAACAGTCATGGTGCAAGCATGATGGCATGGGAGCTGCTTACTGCTGAGAGCTGTACTGGGACACTGCTCAGCAAGCCCCAGTGACACAGCCCCTGGGCATGTCACTGTTTAGCTGAAGAGTTGTTCTGAATCCACAACCAGAGCAAAAGAAATACATAAATCAGTAAGTATATTTTGGGAAGATCCAGTTCTAGATAGGTTCCAAAAGGCTCCAAAACAACATCCCAGGTTTTGCTCAATAGATAAATAACAGTTCTAGGTAAATTTTGGTTGGGTTCACCTCCCTGGTTGTACTTTGTGCTAAATGTGCTCTTCTCTGGGAGCTTCTTCTCTGCTTTTCTTTCTCCAGCCTTGACTGACTTGTTTGCTTTGAGCCCTTGATAAGGTAGAAACATCTGATTCCTTTAATGTACACTTTCTTAATCCACCATAATTATAGTAACCAATAAAATCTCTGTTCTTTAGGAGATTACTCTTCAATTTAAAAGATTTTCCTATGAGGAAGCTATCTTCAATTTCTTATTATTCCTTCGAGTATCACTGTAAATAACTCTTCCCCCCATGAAGGCCAGACCCATTAGAATTAGTGGCAGATTTTTTCACATCATACTGAGGGCCAGATTTGGAATGCTCCCAGTGATGAGTTACTCACATGAGTAATCCCGCAGAAATGAATATACTTGTATGACTCAAGTGCTTACCAATATAAAAGGTTCCCCATCTGGACTGGAATTAAAGTACTTTTCTGAGGCTATAAAGAGAGGTGGAATTATAAGTTAGGAGTCCCAAGTGGCAAATGCCATACTTTGAGAGTTTGAGTGTTTTTCCTGTACATCTCAACTGAGTCTGGACAGGAAATTTTTTCTTCGAAATTGTTTTTCCTTTAAAAAATAAAATGCAAAGTGTTGTAGCATTTTACTACACCGCATATTAATCGGCACATTTGTAAGGGCCTCCTTAGTTATGCAACTCTCATTTGGATTAAATGTCTGAAAATGTTGAAACTTGAGTTTCTAATCGACATTTGCTTACTAGATTTGTTGAATAAGCAAGCATATTGCTGTATTTTGGCACATACTTTACCTCAGCTTAAATTAAACTGTGGCACCTCCAACACAGCTCTGTTCCAAACAACAGTTATAATAAATCCCTCTCAGAAACATGTATACTGATTTGCTGAGGAGCTGTAACTACTAGTAGCTTTTCTCTTGACCAGGCCTTTGGCACTGGTCCATTATTCAGCCCTTTGTGAAGAAACATGTAAAGCAGTTTGTTGAAGCAGAGATGGCACTGACAGATGGGTCAGTGCTTTCCTTCTGTCAGGAAGAATAAAAATGTGGTGAGGCAACAAGGGAACAGGGAAAAGTCACAGAAGAGAACCCAGCCTATTTCTGAAATATGTGTGGAGTGAACCTGTATCAGAAGATCCTAACACAGATTTATTTTTTCTTGGACACTGTTATCTTTACAGTCACTTCAGAAGAGAGGGACACTGGTGCTAGTTCTTTGCTGTGCCTCTTAGAAGACTGAACCAAGAAAAAAAGAGCTTGATAAAGGAGAATAAAAAGTAGGTTTATGTCATTATGTCTCCTTTGTCACGCTGAAGTACCCCCAAGCTTAAGGGAGCCTTCACTACGAGGAGACCCAAAGAGCTGCTCCACAGTACAGCCAGTTCACTTATCTGTGTAAGGACTAGACTTTGCCACTTGAATGGCAGCTGGCAGAGCTGCCACTTGAACTGTTTTTCTGTCACCTAGCTATCTATAATATGCTCTGCCTCTTTTATCTCTGCTAAGAGCTGTGAAAGAGAGCTGCTTGCTACACATCATACACTTCCTGTGAGACTGTGGCCACTTGTATTTGTTGTGGCACAAAGGGACCACAGCAGATGCTTGAATTTGGCCTGATACACCTCCAGGATTAGTTTTGCTGACAAAATGGAAGGAGAAGCAGAAATGGAGGGTAAAGAGTTTACAGAGATATCCTAGGTTCTGTTAAGTATAGGCCCTGGTCAATCTGTTCTCTGCAGCTTGCCCCATAAGTTAGGAAGAAAATTAGGAATTAACTTTTAAGAACAGTCAAAATTTGGGAAATGTTTTACTTAAAATTTGCCAAAATTATTTTTTCCTTTTAACTTGAAATTTCTCACTGCCTCTTCTTTTATTTTCTAAATAGGGAGAGTGTTTTATAAAGTAGTTGACTGTCTTTTTTGAGGAAAAAGAAGGAAAAAAAAATCAGGAAGCTAAAAATAGGTGAACAAGCCAAAATGAAAGTTTGCTTTTGCCTCAGGTAACTTGCTCTAGGTGTCTCTGCTTGAGCAGGGGAATTGGACTTGATGATCTCTAGAGGTATCTTCTAAC
Source organism: Tinamus guttatus (assembly GCF_000705375.1). The sequence continues at coordinate 25,674 of NW_010579905.1, read as the reverse complement.
CTTAACCATTCTGTGATTCTGTGTGATTCTGTGAAACTGTGAGAAACAAAAACCCTATAAAGCTGGGTTCAGCCTGTTTTTCATCCAAAGTTGTGCTGACATGTGGCAAGATTGATGCCTCCCAAGGCAGCGTTGAAGCAGGCAGTGGTATTCGCTGAAGAAGGAGGCCCCTGAGCAAGGGTGTAAGCAGAGAGCCCAGCACTCACCCCCATGCTGAGAGATGGGCTTCTGTGGAAGGGCCTGCTGGGGGGTATGAAGCAAGGTTTTCACTAAGCCAATACATCTCTCTAGCACTATTACCCTACTGTACCCTACAAAGGACACCTCAAATACCTGGTATTTTCCCCTCATTTTATTTATGAGAAAAAGAAAAAAGTTAAGAAAAGAACAACATGATTCAGATCTTGTTTATTTCTGTCACTTTGGCTGAAGCGGCGTTGCTAGCAGTGTACCAGACACCATAGCTGGCAGTACACTGCACCACGCGGGGTTGCCCAGAAAGAAAGAAAACAGCTGTTTTCAAGCTGCCTCGCATTTCTTTTCGCACAGCAGCCATTTCACAGTGCATTAAACCATGCCTTGATCTTCCTGCCTGCAAAAGGCCATTCCTCCCTCTTGCTGGGTGATTACTCCCACCAGTGCTGCCAAAAGGTGCCCGTGCATTTCAAACCTGCTGCCAGGGGGCTGGGACCTGCCCTCGGGGGGAAACAGGGCCCTGTGAATCTGAGACGCCTTGCAGAGAGTCACTGCGTTGGTTGACAGTTGGTTGTTGGCCACTGGCAGTTGCTTGTTGGCCATTGGTGGTTGGCAGCTGGCGGTTGGTTGTTGGCCATTGGTGGCTGGTTGTTGACTGTTGGCCGTTGGCCATTAGTGGTTGATTGTCGACCGTTGGCCATTGGTGGTTGGCAGTTGGCTCTGGAACATTCCAGCCCCCCAGGTACGTGAAGGGGGCTCCCCCGCTCAGGGGTTATGGCTGGCGTTAGTGAGCTGAGGCAAGGGCAGAGGAGAGGAGGTCTGCTCCGAGCCAGCTCCTGGGCCCCTGGGAAGGAAGACTTGACACCGCAGCCCCTCCTGCAACAAGGGCAGGTGAGCTGGTGGCCGAGGCTCCCGTGTGGGTGAGACAGGGGCACCTGCACGGTGTTTACCTGCTCTCATTTTGATAGTCCTGCTGGGGGCTCTTCCCTCCTTTCGCCTTTCCCCTGCCATTGCTGACTTGGTCATGGGAGCCCATGACTGCGGCAGTGGAGCTCCAGTATATCTTTCTCTAACGATTTCCCTGCTCTGCACCCAAGCAAACAAGCATCGTGGTACCTGAGGGCTTTTCCAGTGTAAGACAGTCCTGGCAGGTCCATAGCCATGCATGGCTACCAAGAGCTGTGTGAGGACTTTACGGGATTTAGGTGAGGCTCAGGCCCACCAGGTGGGGAGGGAAGTCTTGGTCTATCTTGCCTTTTCTGTCAAGCCCGTTTTGCCTCTGTAGGGTCATCATGTGTCTCAAAATCCCACCTCGAAAATTCCTGATGTCACCTCCCCGAAGACTAGTAGGATATGTAAGGGGAGCTCCTGCTGCCCATATATCCAGTCTACCTGTAAGCTTTTGTTTGTTTGTTTGTTTCCATCTCTCTAGAATGTTCCTTTAGGAGGAACAGGGTGGAAAACGTGATTTTTGAGAGGACGAATGGACACAGACAGTCCATTCTTCTCTGCAAATAATGTCATCTGAGAGCTAAAAAAAAAAGAAAAGAAAAGATCAAAAAATGATACTTGCAGGAAAAACTGAAGATACCTCTGTACTACTACTTCTAGTTCTACTCTTTAGTACAGCATCCCCTTAATGATCTGCAGATATTCTCCTGGTCCTTCTGATTTAAAGGCTTTGAGGCTAAAGGGTTTGTTGGCATACTGTGGGCTGAAAGAAAACAGGAAAAAGGGAATTCTGTTGTTACCCCTTCCCTCAGGTTTACCTGCCCACAATTCCCATTGATAGGTTTAAGTAGGACTAGGAGACTAGGGACTTGCACCTCGGGGTTTGTTCCTTCCAATTCACCATATTTTCTGACTGTCAGAGTCCCATGAGAAGCAAATTGCCATGACTAAAAAGTTCCATCACACTTCTCATGCAATGGTTTGGTGGCTTTTTCCAGAGCCTTTAATTGTATCAGGGATAAGCCAACAAAGAGATTACAGACATATCAAGAGTTTACTTTGTGTGATTGCCACATATTTGCTGCCAGATACAGTATCCTGTTTTCCCTCTACGCTTCGCTTGGAGATCACATCAAATAACTCTGAACTTCCCAGTTATGTAGAAATAAAGCAAACTGCCCTCTGGTTTTGAAGTTCATCATATTTAGCCAGAAGTGAAAAACAGGCAATGTGTTTTAGGAATTCACTGTGATTTGAGAAGAGATCACAAGGAAAGGTTTTTTTTCAAGTCTATTTGTGAGACACCTTAGAGTCCAAATCATGACAAGCAGGATTTTTGTTAAGGGGCAGAAAAACAACTCACTGTGGACTTTTTCACAGTAAAATGCTTTGGTTATTTACTGTCAGCTTTTCTTTTGAGACCTGACCTGTTTCCACCTGCTGCATGGCATCCAATGAAGCAAATTGCTAAAATAAATCCAGTGGGACATAAATTTCCTCATTGGCAGGGGTTAATTTTTAGGCTGCTTTTTGATAAGGCCTTACAGATAACATATATTTGGGTGGATTTGGGGTTTCTGGAGTGGGTTCCTGAGGCTATCTTTCCTCTCTGGCCTTTTGATATGACTGAACACAAGTGTTTTTTCCCCTTTGTACATATACCGGTGCTATTTTCTTGTGTGTGCCTCTGCTTTTACCCAACAATGAGGAATCCATAAAAAATACTTATTTTTATATCTGTCAAATGAAGCTCATTGTGTTGAGTTGTCACTATAAAATGAGATTTGGGCTAATTATTTTGTGAGCATTGCTATCTTTGAAAAGATAAATGGTCACTAACTGTAACCAGTAAATAAGGATGAAGTGATCCTACTGCCAAATGCTCTTTCAATAGTTAGAAGCTGTTGAATGCAATGCACTGGCAGATAAGCATGATTGATCCTGTGGAAAATAAACCAGAACATCTCCAGGGCCTCTGTGAACCTGACTTGGAGAAAAATTCCTTCCCTGTCTCCAAATCAGTTTAACTGTGAGCATGTGAGTCACAACTGCACAACTAACCTGCCCACCAGATGTACCTTTTTCTTTCTCAGATTATATATGCACTGTTCAGCTTACAGCTGGGGCCAGGTTGTGCAGCTTCACAGGAAACCAGATAAATCCGCTAGAAACCTGGCATTCTTTTTAGCCAGTGGTAGATGAGGTGATCCTTTTGTATCCTTCAGTGGTAATCATCTGAATTGTTTGGCTCAGGCACTCCAAAGGATCACAGTAGATAAGCAAAAATGCGAATGTTGTGATGTGGAAGATGAGGGCTGAGGAAATTCTGTTTCTTATCCTTGAGGTATGTGAAATGTTTATATCATTTTGCCATGGATGTTTAGCGCACGATCTCTGCAGACACAGTAATTCCATTCATCCCTTTCTGTAAAAAATACAGAGCAACAGATTTGAAGGAATTAGTCATAGAAAGAAAATATTTCTGTAAAGGTAGATGTATGCTCTATACATTGCAGAATAAAAATAGAATCATAGAATCACAGAATCATAGAATGCTTAGGGTTGGAAGGGACCTCTAGAGATCATCTAGTCCAACCCCCCTGCATACGCAGGGACACCTAAAGCACGTGGCACAGGACTGCATCCAAGCGGGTTTTGAAGATCTCCAGAGAAGGAGACTCCACAACCTCTCTGGGCAGCCTGTTCCACCATAGATGGGCCAAACCCTAGGAAAAACACTATAAGAGAGTAGGATAGACATCATTGTGACACACTAAGGAAGATCCCACTTGCTCCGATCTATCATTTTACAGAAGTGCTGCATTTTTACTGGTAGTATGACCACAGAATTTGACCCTTCTCTTCAATGATTGATTTTAGCTGTGCTCAAGCTAAATCTGTTCTATATATCCTCGTGTCATTAGAAGAGGGAGCCTCATTAAATGACTTTAATCACTGCTTGGCTTTGTTTATTCTTATCAGCGTGGTTCATGGATTGTTACCAAGGGTCTGTTGATGACAGGGTAGTGATTTAAGTTAGTTTCTTAGAGAACAGTTGTTGACATACTAAAGAAATCACCATAGCAATAGACATGAGTTACTGTTTGCCAGCAGAGCTATGTGGACTGAAAAAAATGCTGTCTCTTAAGTAAAGGAATAAGTCTCTTATTCCTTTATTAAGATTTCTCAGCATTAGGCTGGGGCAGAACGAGAATGAACAAGGCAGTATAAGAATGAGAGAGAGACAGACTATGTTTTTCCCAATGGAAGCTTATTTCTAGGACTGTTAAAGAAGGAGTAAGTTCCTAAGAAAACAATATTGACTTAAAAATACTTCTATCCTTCTGCAGGTCAGAAAGCTTCTCTTCTGGAGCTTAAACTGTAGCTCTTGAAACTTGTAGGCTTTACGAGATTGTACTGTGGCAGTGCAGGAAACAGTTTTGCCAGTAAGAGTTACAGGAACTTTCAGTTTATATGTAGCACTTGCAATAACATCATAAATATTTCATTTTACATTACACTTACATTCCCAGCACTGTTCATATAGAAGTATTGTCAGTTCCCAGCCACCGAGGAAGGAGAGCTTGTCTGGAAACTGGTTGATTCCATTATTGGAAAGCCTATTCCAAAGTTCAGTAGTGAGCCGGTTGTAAAGTGTGGGCCCCTGGTTTCCTTTCTAAGCACCAAGAGATTATTTTTGTTATTTCTTTCCTGGCAAAGGCTTTGGGGTCTCTTATCTGGCTTCCTGTCACCTCTGTTTACCCTGGGGTTGAATAAGTCCTCCACCTTGTTAAGCCACAGACAAACCATGTCTCCGTGTAGAATTTCCATTTCCTTAAGTCTGTTGCTGGATATGTGTTGGGATCATTTTTGCTGCCAATTTACCCAGTAATCCTATGCAAGCAGGACTGTAGCAGCAGTAAAACACCACTGAAAACCATGAATGTTTTTCCCTTGCAAGGCAGTGTCTACAAATACACATTAGAATCCCAGCAAGCTTGCTTAATCTGTTTGTGTATAACTTACCATTTTTAGAAGTGGTCAGTTAAGACGAAAAAATAATCTGAAATATATATCTGAGGAATGAGCAAAATTTCACCCCTTGAATTTGTTTTATATAGCTCTCTTGTAAGGAAATCAAAGCCCACTATTTGTACTAAGTATGAACAGAGAGTAAATCTGAAAAAGGAGCTGATTTTGTTCTCTAAAAATTTTGATGGGCCACTATGGTGGTACTGTGGAGATGGACTTTTCAGAACCCAAGTACAGACATCAAGGCTCAATTTTCAAACCTAGAGAGACCTGTGCTACTGAAATGGTGCCATCATCATCTCCAAGAGCTAGATTGGCATTCACGACTGTGAGCCCCACAACACAAATTTTTACCATACCAGGTTGCTCTCTGCATCAGGTAATGGCCAAGAAATTTTGGCTGCAATGGTCCAGCCCTTCGTCCAGCCCAGGTTTTTTAATCAAAGGCTGTTGTTCTTTCTATGCTCTGCCAAAAAAGTTGTCAGCAAGTGACACCAGGTCTGGTGGTCCTCAGTTGGAGCTGCATTTGCCTTGGCAAAACTCCATGAAAATGAAAAACAGAGATGGTAATGCTGAAATGAGTTTTCCTCAAGACATAGCTTTAGGTTAATATTATACAATCTCAGTAATTCCAAAATCTTTGAATAGCCTTGACCACAGTCTTCAGTGCATGCAGAGCCTGCTTTTTCGACCATGTTCCAGAAGAAGCCTTCTGGCTTTGCAGCTGGAACCTTGCAGAATTTCCTTGTTTCACGGTGTTGAGCCACGTGGAGCCACTGTGCAATACCAAGAACTGGGAGCTTTAATGCAGGCCTTTCTAGCGGCACCTCTAGAGCTTGCAAGGGCAAAAGCTGCAGTGAAACCTATAGCAGGGGATATCACAACCTTTGTCTTTCTGCAGGGCATTTAGGTGCTTGTGATTTGACTGTCATAAACCTGATTTTGCAGGCTTTGAAGAAAAGCTTTTGAAACAGCATCCTGTTTAAGGGCACAAAATTTCACATATTTTTTTCCAATTAGAAAAAATAGGAGAAGTAAGGGAATGTATTAACTTGGAGGTAATCTTTATCTGCAAAGTATGTAAATACAGGGCCCTGTCTCTCTGAATGCAATAGCAATCAATTAGGAAACGGTTTGTGCCTATAGCTCTTTTTGTTCTCTGTGCTTACATATTGCAGAGGCATCATACTGAATGCTGCACCACTCAGCATTTTCTCAGAGTTGCCAGTGCATCTATTGCTGTGCCCACCTTGCTGCTGCTTCTGTTCTCTGCCTCTTGCGTATCGCATTTCCCCCATCTCCAATCCACTTACAAACATGCGTGCCCCTGTCATGCAAATGAGTATCTAGTAAAGCCCTTACACCCATTTGGGATTTCTGAATTGCTTTTCATTAGGCCATGCTTTGAGTGGTTCTGTTGCCTGTGGTTTGAGGTTTCTGTCTCTACTTTTGTTTCAGTTATCAGATTTTGGTAATTGGCTGTTTAATGACTTTACATTTAGTGATTTTGTCCAAAGGACTTGGTGGGCTTTAACCGCTATTTTAAGAGCTCCATGAATTACACTCTTTTCCACACCCAGATGGGTAAAATTATGAGGTGGGTTCTTTCAAGTCCTTCCCATACATTAATGGTAAGAAATGTGAAAGCCAAGCAATAGTTATGTCACTATAGGCCACAGCAGACTATACCCCACCTCATTATTGCATGAGATGTGGGGTGAGATGTGAAAATTTGCTTACCAGGAAACAGAGCACTCACCAATGGAAACCATTGGAGTGGAAACCATTCTTACCAGAAGAGCAAGAGAGAGCTGATGTGGCACCTAAGGCTCTTCAAATGAGAAAAAACAATTCCAGTTCACTTTGTTGAATTTCTACACATAGCCAGGTTTTGACAGAGATATTTTACTTCCTATCCCAAAGTCTGTATACTCAGGGTAGTGTTTCCTAGCAGTTTTTGCTCCTGTACTGTGTTTTTGTCCTTTCATCTCCAGCACTCTCTTAGTATTTTGGTGCTGTGATTTACTGACTGTGTAGCTCTATTTTATATGGATGCCATCAGTTTAGATAACAGAAAGTTAACTATTGTTATTATTTCTATTATTACTTCTCTCAGAAATAGAAAGAGTCTGTAGTTAGAATCAGGGTCCTACAACACACAGGTGTGTTCTATGCACTGCTTCTGACGCTCCACTCTGAAGCTTGATATTTAGTGAGGAAAATGAAAAACACACCAGATTCCTTCTTAAAAAAAAAAAGATATATTCTAAATGGTTATAATGAACAAGTACCTTGATTTCTAGCATTCCTCTGTTTTTCCAGTGAAACAGGAGAGCTTTATATCTAGTTTTAGGAGGGAAAGGACAGATACTCTCCTTTCCCAAGTAAGGCTGGTTCAGAGTGCAGTCCAATGTGGCAGTCTTCAGATCATCCCTGGATGAAACGGCATGTTATTTTTTCTTCACATACAAAAAATAAGAAGCACTAAATGGTGTTACTTTCTCTCATGCTGGTTTCCACTTGCTTTTAATACTTTTCTAGAATCAAACAGTTCTTCCCAGAAAAGCATCTAGAAAGTGCTTTTCTGATCATAGGCAGCTCTTTATATGTTATGCCTGTAGCAATATATCCTCAGTATATAACAGTTTATCTGCCCCTTGACATCAGCAGAAAGTCTCCAGTTTACATCACTGATCTTTGGCTCAGGCTCTCAATGTTAACTAGTGTGACACTGTTAACAAACATTGTTTAAGGTTGTGAAAAGCAGCTTAAGGTTGTGTGTATTTGTATTCCTGAGCTTACTTCTCTTTTAAAAGGAGACACATGCTCCATTAAGTGAGTCAAGCATAGCCCAAATTTTTTACTGTCACAGCAAGCCTATGAACAATAATGTTATGTTAAAGCAGCTGCATTAAAGGGAAGATTTTTTTAGCTTTCACAGTGTTGGTAATATCAGACCTGCTGTTTTACTAGGACTTTGAACCTATCATTTTGACTAAAGTATGCAAAAACCCCTCCATCAATTAGCACTATCCACTTGCAATTGGCCCTACTCACTACTGTCATTGTTTTATTTATTAGCAGGAAATATATTTAACCTATAGTTGTACTTCTGAATATGTTTTAAGGTGCTTCCTCCACACATTTTAGACCATTCCCTTAAGATACAGCTGTCCTCAATTCTTTAGAGGGTCTTCAGTGAGGGGAACTCGAGCAGACGGCAATTTCAAAGAAATGTTGGTGGATGACTGCTGTCACAGACAGTAAGCTGTTTCCCTGGTGGAAGACAACAAAGGCGAGTCAGAGTTTGTCTTCAAGGAGCTTCCTCTAGCAATTCTGGTGATGCGTTCCCTCCTGGAAATGATGCTGTTTCATTGTCTCTACAGGAAGAAATTTAGTGAGGGGTTTCAGGAGTGATCTAGGACCAAGCTTTTTTTCTGTCCTAACTTAAAACCTTCATATTCTATTTTAACTAAAGCATAGTGAGTTTTTTCTTCCCATTGTCTTCTTAATGTTTTGAAAAATGATTAAAAATATTTAAAAGCCACTAATTTTTGCTGTTATGCACTACATCATACAAAGGCCTCTTCTAAAAAGATGGATATTTACTGAAAGAGACCTGTTTCTATTCCAATTTTTTGGTACTTTTGTGAAGAAAAGAATGATTCCTATAACTTCAGGTATTAACACAATTTAGCAATGACAGTCAAGAGTGTTCTTGTGATGAGTGAACCTGGTTTATATTCTTCTGTATTTTCATACAGTGGAAATCACTCCTTTGACCTTCAGCTTCCTGCAAACCCGACTTACTTAATGAAATTCTGCTATGTCATATGGATTGTCACGGAGCTTTTATTTTAAGTAGAAAAGGAACTGAAATTTTTACCTCTGCCCCTAAGCAATGCCTTAGAGCAAAAGGTTATAGTTCGTGATATTTATATTTCTTCCAGAAGAACTTTTATTTGCAATAAGTGGCTATAGTGGAAATGGTCAGGTACAAATGAAATTCAGGGCTGTCATCCACAGTGAGACTGAGTTCTGCAACAGTATCAGGCACTTTGGTTTTATTCAGTTTTTTAAGCAGTTTATCTGGATAGTCTTAAGTCCTGAGCCTGATAAAACAAAATATGAAAGGGGAGAAGCAGATAGGTTTGTGAAGTGTTGGAATGATGTTTCAGCTGCCTTAAGCTGAACAAAGTTCCTAACAGATGAAGAGCATTTTTGTTCACTTGAGATAACTGCAAGGCAGCCAAATGATTGCATTCAAACTTTCCAAAGCTTGCAAAGATTTGCTTCAGAGTCAGAGCCAAAAATCAGTAACTGTTTCCCAGAAGGGCTTTTGTTGTTTGGAAAGAGAGAGACAGCTATAACTGATTGCAATGCTGAGAATGGAAATTCCATCTCAGCTTTATCTTCAGCATCGTGCTTTTGCCATGTTGTCATGAGCTGGAGCTCATGACAGCAGCTGCAGCTGCTGTTGAAGCAGTGATCCAAGAGTGGCAGGAGACTCACCTTCATGATGCAATGAGCTACTTCAGCAACAACAAGAAAAAATGCACAGAATCCCTATATCACAAAAAGGAGCGTCTGGCTCAGAGCATAGAAAGTGTTTGTTGGTGTTTCTTCCAGAGCATATATATTTGTTCTGTAAAACTCAACAACTTGCCCTTTTTTTGGTTTGAAAAACACATGGCCAAACCAGGTGTTCTTCCAGAATTAAATACAGGTTAGCATCTATCAAATGACTGTGAGTAGGTGGCTGTTACAGGGTCTTCTGGCCTTCAGATCATGGCATATTGGGATTTACTTTTGTGTGTTGCTATTGCTAATGAATTTTCATCTATCCTTTTAAAAATGGTACCTCTTGCTGGTTTTCTAAGAATGAAGGTTCCGAGCACTTGTCACAAATTAAAAGAGTACAGTCTCCGCAGAAAGAAGTCAGGGTAGGAAATACTTCTGGAACAGTTTAATACGGGACTGAGAAAAGATATTAATTTCAGGGTACTCTTGAGAATCAAGAAATAGCAGTCATGGGGTGTCTGCTTTATAATCTTATTTAAAAGCCGTGATCTGACATATCTTTATCAAGTTTTCTCCAGGAAGCCTTTTCAGAAGACTGCAGCATAGTCTCCTCTTCTTGAGCACCCTGCCATTTTTAATGGAAAAAGGAATCAGTATTAGAAAACAGACCAGAAAAACCCACCCCCTTCCCAAAAAATACTGCGCTCTCTGTGGTGCTTCTAATGTGTGTATGGATTTCAGTAATCACAACCTATAACATTCCTTCCCTGAGAGGAAGAGCTGACTCTTGTAAAGGATTAAGAAGAGTCTGGGCATCTGGCATCTCTCCTTGCTGCCAACTCTTCAGTTAAATCTAGTTGCAGACTCTTCACTGTGGATATGAGGATAAAAAACAGATGTCTTTCAAATTCCATGTGGAGTTTCTGTAACTGTCATTTAAAAGAAAACACCTTTGACTTGTGCACCAGGCAGATCTGGATTGAAAGCACAGGGAGAGAATAAATATGATCCTCCTGGTGTCATTTTATCAGCCTCTTTTCTGTCCATAACCGCACTCTAAATGTAAATAAACACTATTCTCTTAATATGTGAATTTCTGCCCTGAGAACACTATTACAGCTTGCACAAATATTACCTCAGTGTATATTCAGACATTATTAAAACAAATTACTCCGTGGCAGTACAGCTAAGACCCATTCATTCATTCATAATGGTGGAGGACTGTGTAATGTCCCTGAGGTATGCCCCAAAGAACAGCTCTGTTGTAAGCTTACACACTGAGTTATTTAAAATTGATTTATTTTGTTAATATCATATAATGGCTCCCAGGAGGAGATAAAAACAAACACATCAGAGCTGATTATGCCTCCAGGTTATTCCCTGAGACGAAGCAGTAACTCTTGGGTCTAGAACTCGCCGCCACAGAAAGATGCTGCTTTGTGCTTTGTATGCTTGTTTGCCAGCACTCCTTTGAAGCTCGCACTATTTGTGTGCCTCGGGTCTTAACTCACCACAGGCCCGCGTTGTACAGCTTGGCCCACGTTCTCCACATCGCCTACACTGCACCTGGCACAGCTCCAGAGGGGTCTTGTATGCACAGCTATAGTTAGTGTTAAACCAACCGTACAGCTCCCTGGTTCTTGTGTTCCTCTAGTCTCAGGCCACCCATCAGTACAGGATAAACTGTCCACCCCCCAAAAAAAAGTGCCTAGTCATTGAAGATTCCCAGTGGACAGGGTCAACCATATTCCTCCTTTTCTCTTCTGTATTTTAAATACATGAAGGGCAAGAGCTAGAAAATAAAGGTCTATATTAGCTCTTGGGTGAGCCTAGGGATTCCTGCCAGCTAGGAAATTTGGATCTATGTTCCAATTCAGGTTTAAAGAGCAGTTTTAACAGCATGTCTCTCTCCCTCACAAGACCACTGCAGAATGCACATGTTGCACATCTTCTAAGCTCTTGCAACCTCCTGACCTTCTGTTTCCACCTTCCTGTCAATGCAGGTTTTTGTAGACTTTAATCTGTAGTTCAGTGATAGGTCTATGCAACATCTTCCCCTTGCCACAGGAGTAATCATTCCTAACCTCGCTGCTGCGAGGCACGTAGTAATCAGCCATGAATATTCCTCTGCAGGAGCACAGCAAAATGCTGGAAATGGGATGAGAGCAATGATGTGCCATGTCCTGTGCCGCTGCACCTTGTGAAGTCTTGTGAACGCTCTCAAAGCAGGTGTCCTCAAGAGAGCTGACTATGACCAGAAGACGGTGGTGAGAATGTCATTTACTGAATAGGGCTGTTAGACTTGCTGCTGTTGTAACAGTCTTTGAGCCGTCTAGCTGCAGTAACACATCAAGAGCTGCTTTGCTCCTGGTGTGCTCTATGGGCAACAAAAAAAAGGTGTGTGTCATACTATCCCCATCCTGCCAAACCTGTAGATAGACTGTCAGGTCTGTGCTGTAAACTTACGATTTACTCCTTATTGCTTCTTGACTGCTGATCATTTTGCAGACCATGAAAGAGTCAATCCTTGAGATTTTGTTGCCTGGCTGTGATTTCCTCTATAAGCTGTTTTTGAAATAGTTCCAGGAGAGTAGAAGCTGCCTGGCCTGAAAGATCATGGACAGATTGCTGACAGAAAAATAGTTTCCTATATAAAGAGAATCACAGGAATTTGCTTGTATTTCTGGACTCTTGAGGCTTCAGTGGAAAAGATGACTTTAAGACTTTATTTAAATCTTTTGGCAACAATACGCTTTCAAAGTATCTGTCCTCTGAAACAGTTATATTTCTGTCAAATGAGATGAGGCAGGGAGAAAGGTGTGTTTCTGATTCTTTAACATGCACATTCAATGTTGCAACTTTGATAATATGTTTGGACTTCAAATTTAGACACAATGCAAAACATTGCAGTGTTGTTAATTGTTTCTAGACCTCTTTGGTAACTGTATCAATTTTTTGCATGTAAAGGTGGCATAGCTTTGACCCTGGAATGTATCTACATCTGTGCCTGACATTAATGAGAATGCCTCAGGAACACAGGACTGTTTTTTAACACTTTATTAACACTGCGATTCATCATTTGGTAGCAGATAGAGGAATAAATTATTCTCTAGTGCTGTCTAGCATCAACATGTCCTTTTCTGAAAGTGGCAACTTCTAGAAGTTACTCTGCTCTCTGCTGTGAGTAAACAGTGTTTTGTTTAATCCATGTCCTCCACTTTAAATTACTACACCAATTATTGCACCGTATCAGTCTAGTTGTTCCCAATAGTGATAGTAAGTCTGGGAGCTGATCTAGTGCCATCAGTTTCCAGCTTCTACTGAACCAGAGATGAATGCTGTGGTTTGATTCTCATTAGCCTACAAAATGTCCAAATCTTCCAATTTTCATGAATTTCACCTGCCTTCACCTACCTGATAGTCTCACTTTCTTCTTATGGTTTGACGCTGATGTTTACTCTTGATTCAGAAGAGTAATTTGTATCCTGCAGTGAATGAAGCAAGTTTACAGGGTCCGAGCAGGCAACTTTTGATGCTGCCAGGAAAAAGGAGACAAAATATTTTGGATGAAATCAGAATGTCTCTTTCCCCCCATTTTAATATATATGTACTCCAGGTTTAAAGTTATCTTTCTTGAGCTGACAGAAATGTGTTTCCAGTAATTTCTTTTCAGTTTACCTCTGCTTTGGAAATGGGAAATAATAAACTCATGAGAGCCTGACCATATGCGAGCTGAAGACATTGTATACATATTTTCAGATGATTTCTTTTCAGAGAAGGCCCAGATAGTGTCTGAAATTTCTGCATGTCTGTGGGCTGCCCAGCACCAGTTAGAGGGTTGCAGTTTGTCTTCCTTATGACTATTTTTGCACCAGTGCACGGGTCCTGAGGCACGAATGCTGTTGCAAGCTCCCAAAGCAGTCACATTACACTGCGCTGACAATGGCTTCATTCTTGGGGCCTGCTAGTTACAGATTTTCTCTATTGATAGGTGTAAAGTTCACTGTGTTATTTATTTTGCTAGTTCCTTTCAAATTTCAGGAAAGGAATAGGACAAAAAGGATTGAAAGCACGCATCCGTCATGAGGATGTGAAGTTAGTTTCTTCAATGTTGTGACTATTTTGACTATTCAGAGTATAAACTCTACAAGGAAGAGAATTTTATACCTTTTTCACTGTTTTTCACTGGGGTCTCTAAATTTACCAGTAATTGCCACAATTAAATAATGATAATATTACATATGCATATTTACAGGTATATACAATATATACATGGCACAGATCTCTTTTCTAAATACTAAGGTAGGATTGTGCTCTTTGGTTTATAGATTCTTTTTATTAAGGCCAGTCTTTGCTAATATTTAAAAGCAGACAGAATTTCCAATAAAATTGGGAAAAAAACACAGTAGAGATAGGATAGAAGTGCTGAGCAAGTAATGAAATTAATTTATGGAGTATGGGTCAGATTTCAAAAGCAAATACGAAACTTCAAGCAAAACTGAGTGTATTCCAAAATGGAACTAGCTATAACATTATGAGAAATCCGTGTACCTTCTATTGTAAATATTTACACTTTTGATTTTCCTTAGTAAACAGATATGATTCCCAACAGAATATTGTTTATTTATTTTAGGTTTTAGATAAACTGTCCTTAAATTCTCCTACGAGATCAAATTCTCACATTAGAGATGTGTTTTTGTATTGGAAATACAATTTGTATGTGTGTTAAAACATCATCTATTAACACTTAGCAGATTATAGTGACTAGAATTTGACTTCGTAGCACATAAAATATGACAGTGCTGCCAGAAAAAATACCACAAAACCCCTCAGAACTGTAATCCGCTATTGATCCTCACTCATACTGAAGAAAGCTGTGTGTCCTCTTCCTATCCTAACTTGCTGCTTGTACTTCTCATAGTTTCAAAGGGAGAACTTCAGGTGCCAAAGATCAGAGGCCCATTTATGCAGGTATTGACTGACTCAGGCTTGGATATAATTTTCCATTGTGTCTCAGCGTACCTGCAATTATTACATTTCTGATAATATGTACTCCTTTGATCAGTTTTGCTCAAGCTCTGGATTCACTCCTATCACTTTAATCCTGAGTTATTGCATAGCCTTGGTTAATTATTGTCCAGTCTTTTGTGCCTTAAATTTCATCTTCTGCCTGCTTTCCCCTCACCACAGAAGGAAGATGGCAAGACATACCAACTTTTGACTTCCCTATCTTGATGTCTGCCCAAGAAAAGTTCTTATAAAAAGATTGCTGCTTTTTCAATTTCTGACATAGAGTTACTTAAACTGTTATTTTTGTTCTGATCTGCTAAAAGGAAAATGCCATTAACTTCAATGGCACAGGATTTAGCATTTGTTTCTACAGGATGTTGCTGCTGAAAGGGAAACTCTTTATCAGTGAAAAGTGGATTGTCTCACAGTTAGTAATTTAAAGCAACTTTCTCATTATATTTCTGTACTTCACACCTTCATCTGCTCTTGGAAATCTTCACTTTGATCCAGGAAGGAGTAACTGGGGGTTAAAGTATTGAGCACACTGCCACAATTGAATGTGCTGATAAACATCGCTGATAAATAGCATGTTTGGTCATGTTTGGAGTGTCTGTTTAGATGATAACTTCTTTGGGTCAAGGACTGTCTACAGCTCCCTGTTTTAAAGGACTTACTACATGTGTGTCCATCTTGATTAGTCCCGAGATATTACCCTAATAAACATGAGGAATAATACAGTAATTAATTTTCTTTAAAGACCTTTGGTCTGAGCTACAGCACAGAAGCAAAGCCTCCTCATCCCTTGATTGACTGATTGATGTTTCATCCTTTCAATATTTTGAAGGCAAATTCTTAAACAGTACAATTTTTTTCCCCTCCGTTTCCCCTGCCCTTCCTTCCCCTCTCTTCTCCCTGCAATCCTGCCCCTGTCCTTAGTAATTAAAAGGCAGATAATAAAAGCTCAAAAGCTCTTGGGGAAAAGTCTTTTTCCACAGCCCCTCTAGGTGTTGATGGCTACTCAGAAACAAGTAAAAATTCTAATCTGACATATCAGTTTTGATTGAAACAACTAAAAATTGCAAGTTCTAAATTTGGTCTACTGTCCTGCAGAGGTAAGAATTGGACAGTGGCTCTTTATTATTTCACAGTCCTTTGGGTAGGCTGCCAAAGTAAGCATGTTTTGGATGAAAGTCTGAAAAAGGAGGGGGAAAAAAGAGCTAAGCTTGGCACCAAAGAACATTTTCGTGTGCAACTCCTGCCTGGAGAGTTTTCTTTTAATCTTTAGCCAGGGCATGGGAAATACAATCCTCCTGCTCTAAAAGCAGCTAAGTGATCATGGGTTGGACTGTATGTGACTTGAGATATGCTCCCTGGATGGGATGAATAAGGTTCATGGAATCTGATTGTAAACTGAAAAGTCACCATGGAAATTATTGCAAACTTTCTCTCCTCTTTACCCCCCAAGAAAACATGTCCCTTCTAGGTTTTTTTTTTTTTTTTTTCGTTGATGACATGTGAGGAGTGGAGTGAGAAGGGCAAGTATCTTCCTGAAATTATATCTAAGAATTCTTTTGAGTTATCCTACAGTACTTCAGCTCCTTAAAGCTAATAGCTTGGACACTCTATCATTCTCATATGGTGACCTAAGTGATTTTATGTTTCCTGTTTAATGGTTATGATATAAATTATTATTAAAAAAAAAGATAAATAATGTTTTGCTTCGGCTGATGCAATAGAGCTTGAAGTGGTAAATGAAAGCAGATGATGCATAACCAAAGCCCCAGTGCAATCCAATGTTTTTGTGTTTTTTCCTAGGTTTTTTAAAGCCAGCCCCATCTCCCTTCAATGCATACACGTGGCAGTGTTTGTAGATTTTCAGCCCTGGGAGTTTTAGCAGCTGAGTCTTGTGTAACCTTTCCACATCAGGGCACAAACTTGTCAGCTTATACAAGTAAAACCCTGCTGGTGTCTGACCAGGATGAAGTGAGGAGACCATGGGAAAACAAACAAGCAAAGAGAAAAAGTGTGTTGTATGGAAAGCAAAGATTGTAGTTCAGTGGCTTCAAGGTAAAATCTGAAATCAAATGTCAAATCATACAAAACTTCTGTGTCTTAAAAAAATCATTTTATTCTCTGTAAGGGTATAATACCCACTTTTATGACACAGTGCAAATATTGGGTGTGAAGGTCAGATTGCCCATCTAAATTCCATTTGGCAGTTTCAGTTTGATGTTACAATTTTCATTTTCTGCTCTAAAATTTTAAAATACATTAACTGTTTTCACACTTTGCTGTGTTTGAATCCAAAAGTGGCTGTATTTTAGTAAAAAAAGGAAATGTTTAGCTGATAACAGTATATTTGATGAGTGGAACTCAATACACTTTACAAAGTAAGTCAGAATCGTTGACAATGCTGTTGATTTTCTCATCTGTGAAGAAATTTGCCTATGGTTGGTCAGAGTATTGCCAGCTTTTTCAAAGAGGATTACAGGATGCAATTTTATTTATTTATTTATATTATTGCCGTTAGTCTTTTCTGATTTTTGCATGAGCACACTGTGGTGCAAATCACCAAGTCCCTCCTTCCCTTTATTTTCTTGACTATTTAAAATATAGATGATATTTACCAAATTCAGAAGGTATTAGTACATTAAGTATGTAAGTAGGAAATGTTAGTGACAGGCAATGCAATGTTTCTCTCCTGCTACACTCTTCCGGACTATTCCTAAAACATCATATATATATATAAAAATATATATATATGTGACAATAAGCCCAGAGAGCCAGGCATGACTCCTTATACCTTCTGTAGGGATCAGCTAGGTGCAGAGAGCTATCTGAAAGTAACCTGCTCTTGGTATTGCCTCGCATCGTGTTTTACCATAGCCCTGGCAGCTCCTGCCTTCACAGGTGCTGCTCCTTCCCACCTTCCACACACCGGCTTGTGGTTGAGTAGCTCTCCTGTGATGCAGGGCCTGGAGCAGGCACGGGGCAGGAGTGCTACACTGCAGCCAGTGGTACATACTCCTAAAAAGCATGTGCTTCTCGTGGCTTGCCTGTAAGCCACCACATCTTGCACGAGACAGTATGTGGAGGGTGACGGGCCAACGGCTCTATGCCCCATCGGGTTCGCTATGTGGTTGCGTGTGCAACTTTTCATGTCCTGCAGCTGAGTGTGCCTGTCTTCGAACACTGTGAAGATGCAGTAATCTCTTATCATTTCCCCTTCCTCTCCCAAAGTGGGAAGAGGGAGATTTAGCTTGATAGAACCTCATGCGTGATAAGTTTATTTTCTTTATGTCAATTGTCTGAGTAGAGTAACCACTAGAGCAGATAATTTTTGCCTCACATGTTCTGCTCTGATGCTATCCTTGCTAGGGCCAGGGGGCTGTGAAAGTGAGGGAATGACTTTTACTGAAGGCAGGACCTCTCTTGAGCTTCCTACTGCCTATCTGTACTCTTGGCCCTTCCAACAACAGCACCAGCTAGTCCAGGTCTCCCTGTTCCTTGAGGTTTCTTTGCAGGGATCTCACACCAACCTGCTTCCCTTTCCTGCAATGGCAGCCCAGGAGGTTTGGGGACAGGGTGGGGAGTTGTAGGAGGCAATTAGCTGCACTGTAAAGCCCAGATAGTAGACAAAGTTGGATTCCTATTCCAAAGAGGAGAAGAAGTTGCTTTCCGATTGAGAATGTTGAGGAACAGAGAAAGAGAGGAACTCCTGCCCCTAACTGCCATCCTTTGGGTTTTTATTAATTGCACCCTCATCTTCTCCCCAAACTGCCTTTTATTCTGCCACCCAGAACTCCCAGTCTTTTTCCCCATGAAGATACTTCCAGCCATCTCTGAATGAAGTCTTTGGTGCTTATCATATTATTTTTGTTCTTCCCCCTTAGTATTGCTTTATATGTCAATATTGCTCAAGTGTCATGCACAGGGATTTTTGTTGGTGGTGGTGCTGGTGTTGGTGGGTTTTTTGATTAATTTCTATACAAATGAAGGCCTGTACATTAAAAAAGGAGTTGTTATAACACCAAATCCAATGGGAAAGTATGTGGAGAACTAATGCTTCCCATATGGCAAAGCTTTTCTTAGCGTGAGGTGAAACCGTCATCTAGTGGTCATACTAGGTCTTAACTTGTATTCCTGAATAACCATTTTCATCTGGATGTAGCTAGAATGCTTCCTATTCTCAGGACATAACAACTGAAGTTGCCAAAAATTAAAAAAAAAAAAAAAAAAGAGAGAGAGAGAGCAAGCCTTTGAGGTGAAGGGAAAAACCCAAGAATCTTTGACTGAGAAGAAACAAATTTATGACTTTGTAGAGCAAGGCTGTGAACTCCCTCTTCCCTGTCTCTCCCACAACTTACCACAGTGACGTACCAGTGTCAGCCTTACACAACCACTGTGGGAGACTGAAGATCAAGATAAATGAAGCTAAAATAGGGCATCAGAAGAACTTATTTTGCTAGATACTCTGCTACTAATGTTTTTACAGATGAGCTTCAATTTTAGATTCCTCCTTAAAAGCAATAGCAATGCTCGAGCTCATCCAAGAGGGTCAAGCTTTGTGGCAGCAACAGCACACTGCCAGTGGTTTCAGCTAGCCAAGCAAAGGTTACAAGAGAAAGAGCCTTCCACGTGGAGGGTACCCGCTGTTCACTGGCTTCAATAAGCTGCTGGTAAATGTGACGAAATTGCATATACCTCAGACCCCTAGATCTTGGAGCCCAGCTGTCCTTCTGTGGAAGCTACCCCACAGCAAGGATATTTGCACTGTCACAAGAAGGTTGCCTGCATCTCTCTGCAGTGTTACTTATGTACTTATGTAGTTTTACAGGTCAGAGTCAGGATCAGATTTACAGATCAAGAAAGCTAATACTAACACCTAAACGATACAACTACAGGTAAGAGAGTAAATATGTAAAAAGCATGGCTGGTAATCAATATAATGAGAATATATTCTTCCAAGGAGGAAAGCTGTTATGGCAAAGTGCAGTGGTATGAGTTGGACAAGTCAGACTGGGATGTTGCTGTTTAACATTAGCATCAGCGTCTGGTGTCTGTGAAATTATCCAACTTCCAAACAGAATTCATGGTGGCAAGTGTGAATTTTCTTTTTGTATGGAAAGATTTATGTGTAGTAATCAGGGAGGAAGCTTTTATGCAAGTAAGATCTCTCTTGGAGCAAACTAGAAAACATAAGGCATAATATTTACTTAAACTCACTCAGTTTTCAGATTCTGTCTTTATATTTTCAAAGTACTGAAGTCCCAGTTGTGGCTTGAGATCCCTTTATACAAAGTGCTTGCCGACTCAGACTCTAAGGATGGCGTTTGCCTTGTAATGCCTGTAGTTTTAAGTACATGTCAAGGGGCAATGCTGACAGAAGAAAATGATGGGCACCATAAGAAAATGCAAAGATAACATGGCCTGTGGAAAGAGTAGTAATTTCAGCATACCAAGAGCACACTCCGGTAAACAAAGTCACTTTTTATTAAATTGGTGTCACTTTTTATGAAATTGGTGTCACCACAGAAGTTTAATAAAGACACTAAGGAAAAAACTAAGTGAAGAACCTTCCTATCTGTTTTTGCGGTTTCCTAACAGAACTGAGTTGAAAATGAGAAAAAGTACAAGAGTAATTATTTTAAAACTTAACATATGGCCAAAGGAAGCTGGCATCTTTGATCTATTGAAAAGAGAGACTTTCTCAATAGTGAATGTAAAGGGAGAACAGGTTAAGCCATAAAAGCCTTTCTTAAATATGTTCAGTAGTGAAAATTGTTTGCTCAGTGCTTTCTGTGAACTGATCATATAGCTTGTTTCTGTGAAAATGTATTTTGGAGCTTTCTTTCTGGTTATGACTAAATTCATTGCATTCACTTCTCTACCAGTTAAATTTGACTCTTAGAGTCAGTTCTTACTCATAAAAGTTTTAGATTTTTTTAACTTGTTTACAATAACTATTTTCTGACAGTGATTTATTTGACATTCCCTTGTCAAACCACTCATTTTCTAGATTTGTATAATGAGAGTCACTGCTGTATCTAAAAGGAGGCGACTATGTCAATGTCCCTGTGAAAGTCACCCAGCTTTCAATGTCAATATTTAATTGACATTAATGTCAATGTCAATATTTAAATTTCTATTGCTAGCATGATGAAAATAGGAGATACTGAAGTCTTTTTAATTCATAACCAAAAGTCACACACAGAACCAGGAAGTCTACCAGGGATAGCAGGTTTACAAAGTAGACCGTGAGTGGTAAGCTACAAATAAGATGGTGATTCTGGCAGGAGAATGTATTTGCCAGGCCTGACAGCCATTGGGATCCCAAAACGGGATAATACCTGAAACAGCACTGCTTATGGATTTCATTTG
Organism: Tinamus guttatus; assembly: GCF_000705375.1. The sequence goes on along the minus strand of NW_010579905.1, from coordinate 4,584 downwards.
TAGGAAAGCTGTGTGAAGTAGGTAAATGGTGATACAAGGACCTTGTGCTAACAGTTGTATTTCAAAAAAGTTTGATGTTGGGTGGTGAAGTTCTTGACTCTGTTCCCATTAAATAACTCCTAGTTGGAGAGACTCAACTCTCCAAGAGGAGTGGTGTTTGCACCACTGTGCGGGCTCAGGACTTGCAGGACATGTACTCTGCAGTGCTGCCAGTGCCATCTTAAAGCATGGAGGCCCTCACAACCTGGAGGATGCTTTGTGGGTGCAACAAAACAGAATGTGCTGACTTGCTGGGCATGTGAGCTCACTGTCTGGGGCTCTCTGTAGTCACAAAATAATCATGATTATTAGCTGTCTGACTAGAGCAGGAATAGAAGCTATGAACTGTCAAGACTGAATGTATGTGTAAAGATAAAATAGAGCAGTGAAGGCAGGAGGTACAAATTAAGCAAGAGCGAATGCTGCAGCAAGAGATAGCATTGATAAATGTGGTCAAAACCAAAAGATTTGTTTATGGGAGCAGTTGAGAGGCTGCTGCCTTTCTTCCTGTGACTCTGCAACATGCTGGGGAGTTTCACGAGAAGGCTTGCGTGACCACTAAGAAAGAGTGAACACAGCACTTCTGCATGGAAGGCGGCTGCTGCACAGTAGCAGCACGATGCAGAAAGAGGTAGCAGCGAGAGCCCTGATGGAGAAAGAGCCGTGCAAAGAGGAAGTCTCTGCTCCAGGCTTTCTCTGCAATTAGGAGCAATGAGCATTTGTGCACGTGCGCGCACATAAGATACGGAACTGGTACAAATTTATCGTGGTCACAAAGTATGGACAAATGTTCTGCAACTTACTGCAGAGGATCTGGCTAACCCCTTGGCTATGCAAATCACTTGGGCACAGAAACAGTGGCCTTCCTGTCTACATGAAACCGCAGGAGAAGTTGCTGTGCTCGCTGCCTCATCTTTCTAGCCACTTGGCTGCCTTGGACTCCAGGTCAAAAGACAAGCATGCCATGTCACCAACAGCCTGCATGATTCTTTGCCTCAGAGTGCCTGATGGCAGGTCTTACTGTGGAACAAAGGAGAGGACAAACTTGCCAAAGTCCAGGCCTGGATCAGACATGATCATACAAGTATAGTAGGCTTGTGAAGGACCATATAGCACTGCAGCTAGCATGTTCTATACTTCTGTAAATTTGTTACATTGCATATAAGCTGGCAAGGATCTACTTTGGAAGACCTGCCATCTTATGTGATGAAACCTATTCTGTGCACACTGAACAACATAAATGGCTTTCAGTTTATGTAGGAAAAAATCTAATATGAGATTAAGCTCTCTGGTTTTAGAGTGAGAGGACGGTATTATGGCTATTTTGAGTGGGTATTTTCAGGACATCGTGACTGAATTGACTGGGTCTTTCCCTTGGTAAGACACTGGAAGTTCTTTTAAAGTTCCTTTAAAATTTCCTGTCTGTCACTGACTGATATTCAGTGCTTTAAATACACTTTTCAGCTTTGTTCTCTTCTGTTCCAAAACAAAATAAAGAAAAAGAGAAGAACAAAATTTACATGCAGAGACCACCTGATTGGAAGTGGCTATTTCATAGTCAGTAGCATGAGATACATAACTATTTGTGTTGGTTTAGTTGAGTAATACATTTAAGAACTGCAATAAATTTAAAAGTGTGTTTTCCAAGCACCGGACCATGGCCCTCAGGGGCTATCTCAGGAGAGCGCTGGAGGAATGTGTGGCAAAGACATTTTTACTGTCTACGTCCAGTTGTTGTGATCCTACCATCAGACCAAGTATTCTGTCAGACTTTTAAAATACTGAAACAAAAGGTAGTAAACAGCGATGTAGAAATGTACTCTATTCTTACTGGAGATTCAGTTCATGCTTTAGCTAGTAATTAATCACCGCAAAAGTTAAAGAGCCTTTAGTATATTGAGGACAATTTCATTCATTTGACTTACTCCCAAAAGGCATTGGGGGAAAGTGAAAAAAGTCATCTTAACAGGTTATGACGCATTGAGATATATAAGGTATTTTGTATACAACAAAGTGAACTTGCAAGTATATTTAGAAGGCTCTATTAAGAGTCAAGAAAAGACCTAGACATAAATGAAAATATCTTCAGTTGCAGTAGTTAAAATAAATATGGCTAGAATTAGCATTCATTTATACCTTTTGTACATTATTGCACCATTGTAGAGGATATATTTGAACTTGTTTCTTTTCCTGAAGTTTGGTGTTAGCTTCTGCTAGGAGTAGCTTACAGGATTTGATTAATATAATTCTTACACAGAATGCCAATAATGCCAAATGCTTCAAAACATAAAGTAATACTCCTAGGAGAATTTTATGGAAAAGTAATCATAAGATTAATGTGAAAAATTGAGTGAAGACTTCTAGTGGAAATACTCAATATGAACCTAAGAGGTTAATTTAACATGTCATTGAAGTCTCTTTTCTAATGAATGACCTTCTAAATTCATCACTTGTTTCTGTTTTCAAAACCAGTAATTAAAGGTCTTCCCTGTTAATAACTTCTGCCTGTTGAGATACTCTGCGAAGATTAATACTCAGAGCCAATATGTTCCTCACATATAAATTAGAACAAAGTGGGTGTTGGTTGTAGGGTGTTTCATTTTAGTTCAGACTTAACACTCCTCCCATCTCCCAAATATATGCAGTATAGTGTCAAGTGTATCAAAGTAATGCCTAGAAATGACTTACAAAACTAGGATTCCTGAGGTAAAAAATGCCAAGGGAAAACTGATCACAGGAAGTTTCCAAAAACTACATCATGAGGTCAGTCAGATTTTCCCAGCACCACTTTAAGTGATGCAAAACAGAAGTGTATTTTATATAAACATATATATATATATATATATGTATATGTATATAGCCTCATCAGTAAGCACAGGTATTTGAAGAGATCTGAGGGTCTGTCTTGCCCCAAAATGTGAATAAATTCTCTGAGAAGATTCTTCCTTTGGCCAGTCTTTTTAAAAATGTCCGTCCTCATTTCCAGTGTTGTTGAATCATTCATGTGACTGGTAATAGTCCTTGTGGAAGATTCTGCTCCACTGTCAGATCAGACACTGAGTTGTAAATTACATTTTCTTTGTGCACATAAGTAGTATATGGTTCCACCTCCATGTCCTCCATGTCATCCTAGCAAAAGGAAACCAAAAAACTGTTAGTGCAATGAGTATTTTAGTTTGGCGAGACTCTGCAAACCTTTCATCTGGACTAGCAATATAACAGAGAAATAATGCTCCTATGTTTATTCCTCTTGCACTCAAGAAAATTCCTATATTTTTCTACTAAAGAACTCATACTGCTGCTTTTGCTAAAGACTTGAGGAGTAAAATTGAGGCATTAATTCCCCTGCTTTCTTTTCCTCTGCTCCCTACTCCTCTTCTCCATCACTTATTTTGGTCTACAGAATTTTGGATCAGGATCTCATGCTCTGGAAAGATCAAATAACATGCTAGCATTCTGACCATGATGGATTCTGCCATCAGACTACAATCTCAATCTACAGTCACAGTAATAAAAGTTTTGTGATGCGCCAGCAAGAACCACTCATTTTATATTGCAACTGCACCTGTCAGAAGCATCTGGGAGGTAGGATAGCAGAAAAGGAGGGGCAAGAATAGCTAGAATTGAGTGAGCTATTTTAAAAACTGAAACTGAAGAACCTTTTCAACCTGTTGACAGAATTTCAACCTAGTATTTGCTGTGGATACACAGATATTGACAGTGTAGGTGTCTCAGAAGGTGATTGTCTCACAAGCTGCTTGCAAGAAATTGGCATTATTTATAGCTGATAGCAGAGAAGATTGACACAGAGAGGATGAGCGAAATGCTTAGCCACACAGGAGGCCTGTAATAGCCTAGGGAATTCAAGCAAGTTCGCTAACCTGCAGTTTTACATCCCTGGCATTGTTTTATAAAATGTTTTGACTTGAGTACAGTTGACTCTTTGATTGTGGATTGATCATACAAGAGAGAAAGTGGCCTTTAAAAGCTTACACACTATCATTCAGGACACAATAGCTGTATGCGGTTTAAGTCTCCTTTTACTTTTTGTGTGATTCTTTCATCTTCTTTTAGCTTCTTTTAGCTTCTTTTAGCTTTTGCTTTAGCTTCTTTTAGCTTTGCTAACATTCCCCTACCCATGATATTGCCATCCTACCCAAGGATCACATGCATGGCAGTTGTGGTCAGTGCATCAGACATGACCAGGGAGATGTGGTTGGACTTGCTCCTTACAGAGATAAACAATGGCAGTTGTTGAGTGTTTCCTCTTAGAATATGCCTCTAATATTTGCTCCGGTTCTAAGTTATGGCCATGATAGGCTCTGTTTTCTAGTGACCATGATTTCAGGCTACTAAATCCACGATTTAGTAGTGGTCTAAGCTGTACCATTCTCCTTACCTGCGAGGGTTGTGTAGGAGGAGTTTCAGGTTTGCTTTTGCGGCATAGCCTGTGAAAAAGAAAACAGACATTGAAACAAATTTCTTCCTCAACACTAGATTGGGCTAGAGGGCTTTTGACCTTCTCTTATCACAAGGTCCTTTTTT
>NW_010579904.1:72425-84227 GCF_000705375.1 Tinamus guttatus | reverse complement strand
GACCTCAGATGACCCCAGAAAGGCCCTATTCAGGCCACCATGACCTCTAATAATCCCTTTCCTTATTAAACGGCCACCCATGACCACACAGAACCGTATTTCTGGCCTCGATGACCTCTCATAACCCCTGGGCTCCTTACATGACCTCAGATGACCCCAAGGAAGGAATTTGAGGTATCAATGACCTATTATGTCCCCTGGCACTAGTAAGGTGACCTCTGATGACACCACAGAAGTGGATTTCTGGGCTTGAAGACCTCTCATGACCTGTGGGTTAATTAGGTGGCCTCACATGACCCAAGGAGGCCGATTTCGTGCCTCAGTGACCTCTCCTAAGCCCTGACCTCATTAGATGACCTCAGATGACCCCAGAGAGCCAAAATCCCTGGCCTCTACGTTCTCTAATAACCTCTGTGGTGATCAGGTGACATCAGATGACCCCAGAAAGCTCATTTTCAGGCCTCCATGACCTCTAATAACCCCTCTCGTTATTAAAGGACCTCCGATGACCCCACACTAGCGGATTTCTGCCCTCGATGACCTCTCATGACCCCTTGGCTTATTACTTGACCTCCAATAACCCCAAGGAAGAAATTTCAGGTATCAGTGACCTATAATGACCCCTGCGACTAGTTAGGGGGCCTCCCATGATCTCACGGAAGTGGATTTCTGCCCTTGATGATCTCTCATGACCCCTAGGCTCATTACATGACCTCAAATGACCCCAAGGAAGAAATATCAAGTATTGATGACCTATAATGATCCCTTGGACTAGTAATGTGACCTCAGATGACCCCACAGAAGTGGATTTCTGGCCTCAATGACCTCTCATGACCTCAGATGACCCCAAGGAATAAATTTCAGGTATCAATGACCCATAATGACCCCTGTGACTAGTAAGGTGACCTCAGATAACCCCACATTGGCTATTTCTGGTATCGATGATGTCCAATGACCTTTGGGCTAATTAGGTGACATCAGATAACCACAGAAAGGCATTTTTCAGGCCTCAATGACCTCTAATAACTCCTCTCCTTATTAAATGACCTCAGATGACCCCAGAAAAGGAAATTTCTAACCTCAATGACCTCTAAGGAACCCCAGGCTGATTAGCTATTATGAAGTGACCTCAGAGGAACTCTTTTTAGTACTCAATGACCTCTAAAAACCCCTGGGCTTATTAGGTGACCTGAGATGTCACCTCTCTTTGGTCATGTCATGTCACCTAATTAACCTAGAGGTCACCGATACCCACATTTGCTTCTGCATGTCACCTAATTAACCTAGAGGTCACGGATACACATTTGCTTCCATTGTTTCAGCTGAGATCATCCAATGTCTTTTTTATCCTGTGCACACCTGTCTTCGTTTCCCGCCCTGTGTCTTGTTCTTCATATTATGGAGCAGATTTCACTGTTAAAAGAAACAGTGATAACCCCTTTACAGATGCAGCAATTATGCTAAATAAAGGCTATTCCTTATATTTCCACTCACACTCCTATATCATCTTCAAATTTCAAAAGCCAGGGAAGTTTAGAGTAATTTATAATAATGAAGGTTTCTGTTATATCATGGCATAAGACAAACGCAGTGCTGGGATGGTGCCAAACATGGGATTATAAAATCCAAAATTTATTTTGTTCTGATGTTATTTATTTCAAAATTCACAGATAAGTGCACTATCTCTATAGCTGCTTCAGTCACTCATTTTTATTAAGTCTTCCATTCCATTCACCCAAGTGCTTTGCTACCAGCACTACTTTAATATTATGGATCTATTTTTCAACTGCATTGAGGGACCAAAAAAAATGCCAGAGGTGTTTTATTAATACACTGCGGAGAAAAGGAGATGAGAATTAATACCAATGATCTTTAGAAAGTATGGTCATTCATAACCATTTAACTCATTAACAAGCCATAATTCAAACAAATTATGGCTTGCTATGAAGTTTACGTTGCACATAAGTACACTCATATAGGTGTCAGGCTAGTTCTAGGCAGAGGAAATCACAGTATATATTTGCAGTTTACATAACAGTACACTTGAAAAATACAACTTAAAATTCAGTGTCCTAAGTCAGGAGGCATGTGTGTTATTCATAATTGCCCCCTGTACAAGCTTTCTCATATGTAACCTACCCTGTATGAAACTGCAGTAGCATCTACCATTAGGGCTCAGAGACACATCTTATTGCTCGACCCACTGTGAAGCCCAGAATCAAACCACATTTTCTCAAGCACAAATAAAGAAAGATAAAGATAAACCATGATCCACAGAGATCTCCTTGTCTTTAGCCAGGACTTGGCTGCTACTTTGAAGAGGACTCAGATCCTGGTGAAACCAGTTGTCAGCGCTGGCATGTGGAATGCATAAAAAGTCCCACTCCTCCTCATGGCAACAATTCTTGTGGCACAAGCAACAAACATGGGGTCTCGAAGGATAAAACTGGTCTGTTTAGAAGCTTTTATTTATTTATTTATTTATTTAGGAGCCTAAACAAGACTCAGAAGCTGGAGAACAAGAATAAAACATTCTAAATTAAGCAAAATCTAAATCCTGATGAATCTTACCATAAATAATGAATACTATGTTCCACTTACCTACTATTTCACCCAGATGCCTTTAAGGCTCATCTCCTTTTTGTGCTGTTCTCCAATTTCCATTCTTTAAATCCAAGCTCTTCTTCCCTCTCCCCTTCCCCTCTGGACCAGCGCATTTCCTGGAGTAGGAGAAGGACCTACTGCACTGAGACTCTATAGTCTGCTACACATGAAGAAAACAACCCTCCCAAGAGGAGAAAGACAACAGTGGGGACAGTGCTAATGAAGGACCATTGCTGGCACCCTTGTAATACAGGCATCCACTCACCCAACGGAACAGAGCTGCTTTACCGAAAAAAATATAGTGGGAGGAGATCAATAGGTGAGACTCAGTGTCTCATTAGCAGACATGATTTCACCTCACTTCCTCTTGCCTCCCAGCAATTGCATTGCATTTTATTGCAATTCATGCATTTCTAAGGGCCAACAGGATCAAAGGAACCTGAAAATGGGCCTGAAATTGAAAAGCAGCTATTTTGTGAACAATGAGAGGAGCAGGAGGAGAAAGAACTGGAGGACAAGAGCTCTCTAATTATGCCAGATGTATTTTATGCTATTTTGCAGTTCTTCCAGCATCTGGATACATTTCACAGGACCTGCCACATATTTGCTCTTCTGGCCTTATGCTGAGGAAAATCAGTGGGCATTGGCACATGGACTCATTTCAGCACTCGATATTAGCAGACTTCCTGATGGATCATCATCAGGGGGCCAGAAGAAGTGGAGATGGAAGCAGAAGTTCACCTGTTGAGGAAAGACGCAGGTAGAAGAGAGACAACATCTGCTGTGCTCTGTAACAGCTGGACGTGCACTCTGAACACAGATTTATGAAGTCCCAGTTGCAGACAATGAGCTCCATGAATCTTACAGGTCCCTAGACATCTATGCTGCTTCTCCAGATCACTGTTTGCTCTTTATCCAAAGACTTCAAAACTTCCAGGTTAGAACAGGAACTGGATTCAAGAAGACTGAGTTTGGGGATTACACTTTGAAGCTCATGATGGACACATAATCCTGGATGCTGATGGAGGACTACCTTTTGCATGTCAATAGGCAGAGCATACCTGCTGTGAGATGAGGATGATCATGTGCAAGACATACTAGTATTTCACCAACCTCCGTACCTCACGCCTAAGGACATGCTTCACCATGTCTGGGCTTGGCACATTGGTCACCACTGAGGAATCCTGTGGCAGGCTGTAAAATGGAGAGCTCATAAAGGACGGGTGAATCATGCCCCAAAATGCCGAATCCTCTCCATGAACCAGCCTTTCTCTGTCTGACCTCCCAATGCTCGAATGCAAAGCCCAGGCATGCGCTGGTTAAGGTGGAGATCTACTGCTCAGCTCCTCTCTCCTAAGCTGCGTGTGAGGAAGACGCTTTTCCTGGAGGTCAGAGATACCGAGGACTGAGGGCTTGCACTTCTGGCTCTGTAACTGCAACAGCATGGAAGGGCTAAGCGTAATGTGCCAGATCACTCTGCGGCCCTGGACGCTGTGTTGCCTGTTGGGCAAGGCAACCACCTCCTGCAGCAACAGGCGGCCTTCCCACGGTTGGTCAAGCATCAACCCTGTGGCCACCTCCCGGCGCTAACGCTTTAATGTGCACCGACAAAGCAGGGGAGAGGAGAAATATGGGGGTGAGACAGTTGTCACCTGATTAGCGTCAAGGGAGATGGTGAGGCAGAGAGGCCAGAGCCATTGGCAGGCAGAATTGCCTTGCGGGGATCATACTCGCAGCAAATGGTGCTTCTTTGGGGGGCTGAGAAGCGGATCAAACAGTATTCTTTGAAAGGAAAGCTCTTGTAGGTGAGAAGAAAGGCCCGGCCCTCGCAGGGCCTGACATTATCAGTGGGAAGACATGAACCTGAGAGCGTCTTTTATACACTGTTAGCATCACCTCCAGAGAGCCTGGGGCAGGGGGGACAGCAGTCACTGCCTGCAGCTGAGCAGCCGGGAAAAGGCAGGAAAACGGTGCAGGCAACAGAGCCATAGACTGAAGCCATACCTATGTTCTGTGTCAAGCCCCCAGAAGAACTGGTTTTGATCAAATCCTCCTCCAGTGTCCCTCTAATAGCACAGTGTGCTTCCCAGGACCGCTCTCCTCCCAGGCTACCCTCATACAGTGTCATGTATGTTCTGCTTTCCCCACCTGGGATGGATCTCCTTGATCCTAGGTTACAACACCGGGTTGTCTGCCTCAACCTCTTCTCCTGTGGCACGAGATGCTTGATATTCTTGCTGTGTACTGAGATTTTATTTGGGGTTATTATGCGCAATATGCACCTGGCAGCTTTCCTGCTCAGCACTCCTAGAAACTGTCTGTCACTGAATATATCTGGTTATTGACTCTTTGCCTTCCTTTCTGTCCACATTTCCCTGCTTTCCTCTGGACCATTCCTATCACCCAAGAAAACCCTCAGGGAAGCACCTTGTAGCAGGCTTCTGAACTCACCGTACTAAATCCTGATATTCTCCAGCTGTCCTTGGCTACAATGCAGGAATGAAAGATCAACTCTCATGGTTTATGCCCCCAAGAGAGTCATGGGAATAATTGCAGAAGCTTCCATTTTTATTTTCCTGTTTATACACATATTTAATACAAAAAAAAATCAGTCAAAGCTCAAGCTCACTTCGGAAATACAAATGATAAAAAAAAAAGCTACAGATGTCTTATCATTGCAAAAATGGACACCTTTTGGATGACTACCCCAGTGGTTGCTGTGTAGGTCCTTGGTAATCAGTTCTACGAATACCACCATTAAACTTTAAAACAATGTAAAGAAAATGTGCAATTGGGCATGCTAATAATAGCACCAATCAGTTTCTTACACTAAATGTCTTCATAAAGATATTCTTATAACACCTTTGGCACAACTGGGACCTTGCATAATTAAATCTAATTTCACTTTCTTACAACTGTAAGCATAACTGGAAACTTCTAATTAGTTCCAATTATTCTTTTCAGACATGTGTTATATGTGGTATAATCTTGCATTCATCTAGCCACACGGCATATGTATTTATTATTATTATCTCCTACTGATAGCTTTTCAGCTGAGACATTTTGACCGAGATAAATAACTACACGCCTTCCAACAACAACTCTTTGTGTGGCATCTGCTCTGGGTGGTAAAATAATTTGTTAAATGAAAGATAATATGTAATGGAGATAAGATAATTTTCCATTCCACTACTTTGAGTGGAGATAAAAACTTAGGCTGATTATCTTCTAAATCTAACTTTTCCCCCCAATAAAGCTTCTAATAAAGTGGCCTCAAGAGAATTTCTATTTCTCTTTAATGTAACTTCCTCCCCTAATTGTGCTTCCCTTCTGCTAGAGGGGAAAGACATGTAGGTTACAGATTTTAAGTTGGTGGTAGGATTTTATAGTTGGTTGACGTGCCCGTTAACACTTCTCATGCCAGGTCCGTGGGAGAATCGAGTACTGCAAGGCCAGTAACATCCACTCCTCAAAAGACCATATGAGTATTAGTAAAGGAAAAGGCATATAATGCTTTTTGTCCGTGCTACACTTGGTGAGGTGTGCTAAACACAAACCCCGCATATGTGCTACCCAGGTAGTCCTTGAACACGTGCAGTGCCAGTTGCAATAGCAACTAGGCAGCAAACACCTCTGTTTTCTCCACAAGAAAAAGTCCAGGTGTGGTTTTTATAGAGTTTACTCAAGCAGAAAGCAGAGGCTGAATTAGCAGCTAAAAAGGAAACAGATAAAAAGTCATAAATTCTCAAACAAAACACCGGAACCTATTTACTTCCTAAGAACTTAATGAACCACAGGAGCTCATGGCTTGAAAAGCAAATTAAATAAATGGCTTTCCCTTTTAAGATCTGGGGAATTACTGCAAGTGCAGCTGACTTTATGCTTGTCTTCCTTTATTCAACACAGGTACAAACCTAGTGAAATATAAAAGGGAAATGGCAAGAGAAACCCCTACTGAAATAAAACCAGCATTAAACAAAGGTACTGTGACGGGCCAGGGACAGGCGCTGAACTTCCTGGCTTGTCCTTCAAATGGGCATCCAACCCTCATGTGCTGTGCTGGAGCACTCACAGCTGCGGTGACAACCAAGCAGGTCCCCTGCTCTACAGTGCTCTGTACCCATTGATGGAGGGCACAGGGCACACATGCCTTTGGAGGCGATCCTGTCACACAGGATGCTCTCAAAAGAGCCACCAGCAAGTTAAAATTGAATTTGCAAATGTATTTGTACCTACCAAACATACTGTAGGGTCTCAGCGCTATCGAGGTCAACGCTGGATCTGCTGTTCCCTCAATAGCAAGCCTTCAAAAAACCTAAATATAACAACAATATGTTTTATTAAGCAAATAATAAGACCATTTTATTTACTCGGTGAATATATTCTTAACGATTTCCACTGTTTTTTTGTTTTGTTTTGTTTTGTTTCTGGACAGCCAGGAGCATTAGAAATTTACTTTTGGTGGCAGGGGGAAGCAAGCTCAAATTTGAGCTATGCTTCTGCTGGAGCACCAAGAAGCAAAACAGTCCCTCCTCACAGCATTTTTAGGTTAATGATAAAATCATAGTATGTGCCATCAATTTGTGATCAAAAAACTACATTTTTGTGGGCATACTCTCAGACTGAAATATACTTGACAGAAACAATTTAGAGCAGTTAGATAAATTAAGAAGTTGAAATTTAGTGTTATTCATGCCTCTTCAGGTACACACACTTGAAAGACACAACTCCTTGATTACAAGAAATTTCTTTTGTGCCCAAAATTACTCTTACATGGAACAGAACAGAATCTAGACAGTTTTTAACATGCTAACTTCAAATGGGATAGATTAAACAGGAGGTTTCGTGTTCAGCATATAAAGCTTGCTATTCTAGGTCGCAGACAGCAACTCTCCATTGTAAAGTCATAATGAGCTTTAGTTTCACTAAAATATTACTTCTTCTTTTGTGTATTAAGAGGGATTTCTTACCCTATTCTCTTCATTCATTTGCATTTGGTGCAGCTGTTTCATTATTGATGCAAAGAAGCAATTCAAAATTTAGTGATCAATTTTAATGTAAATCTTTTCCCATCTGAATAATTGATGGGAAAGATGAGCATTTGAAGCCAGTCGTTGCCATTCCTTTCCTTCTCCTTCCTTGCCTTTGCAGCAGTGCTCTTCACCAGCCTCCTAGAGACACGCTTCCATGTTACTACTCCAGATGTGCAAAATCATGAGCTCAAAATCTGCAAATCTCCAAAATTTGTAACTTTACCCTTCCTCTCATAGGATAAGCACCTGATATTGTATCAAACCCTCAGCCTGCTGCATGGAGAGGCACCAAGGAGACCCCATGGTCGATCCTGCAACAGGCTCTTCCTTGCCTTTCATATCCATTTCATTGCAATATGAAGAAAACACTCTGGAAAACCAAACAGCTTGTTTTGAAGAAGTTAAGTTAGCAGTTTCCTCCTACTCTTCACTGTTAACATCTTAATATGTAAGTATTTTGTTTAAATGTTAAATAGAGTTGCAAGTTGTAACAGGGAATAAATGTTATTAAGATAGAAATCTCTATTGCTATTTAAGTGATAAGTTACAAAAAAAAAACCCCATCTTTTCATGCTTCGGGGTATTTTTCCCCCAGAAGTCACTTTTTAATCTGATTTAAATCCAATTAAGTCAAAACATCTAAAATGAAGAGCAAGTCTTTGAATTTATGTATAACTGATTTAGCTAATCACTGTCTTACTGCAGCATGCCTAGGCAAACAAACTATGAAAAATAAATGTGAAATCAAACCCAAATCGACCCAAATCACAGAGAGCCCAAATTTTGTGTTTTCTTTTTTAATAAATTAATAATCATTCTGTACAGAATATCCTATCAGTGCATGCCAGATCTTGTCTAAGTTGAAGGAGGAGCACATCAGAGGCATCAAAACTGCATCATGCTGCACACACCAGTGTATCATAACTGCATGACCACAGGACGATGAAATAGCTTTCAAAGTTCCCTGTCGTAAGGTATCTTCCATCAAAATTGCTCTCTGCAATAGGCAGGTTGCACGGGCTTTGGTCAATGATTCCTGTTTGTTTTGATAACCCAAAATATATCACAGTTAAAAAGAAACAAAAAAACACGAATTTTTAATCCCCCTGCAGATTCTCCTATTCAGCTCACCATGTAGCAGCGCTCCTGTTTCTCATCTCGTTTGCAGTATCTAATAACCCTTGGCCCCAGGGAGGATTAAGCAACATAATCATTTTTACAAGTCAGATCATTAACCGAATGTCACTAAAAGCTCAAGAGTTTGAGTTGCAATTGTGGGGATTTCTCTCACTGTGTAACCAGCACTGAGGTGCTCGTAGGCAAGAGCCTGATAGGCCAACAAATCCCAGGTTAGCTCCCATACTTTTTTTCAGGAATGTTTTTTAGCCCTAGATTTTTAAATCACAAGACTCGACCACCTATATCATTGGTTTCTGCCATTGACGCCATGCATAATAAGCCACCCCCATACCCATTTTATTGCCTTTTTACTTGGTATTTTTAGGTATGTTATACTCCAGTCAGCCCAGTCCTCTAGAGTGAGCACATATGTTTCTTTACTTTAAGGTTGTTATACTGGGAGTCTTTTTCCTGGCTACTTTCCACCTTTTTTCCCCCCAAACAGGGGGGGAAATTGGGAAAAAAGAAAAACCTCGACAAACTAACAAAGCATACCACTGAGAGATTTGAACCACTTCTTCCCTATTCTGGAAAAAAAAAAAAAAAAAACGAGTTAGCTAAAAGATAATGAAATATGATAGATTTGTAGGAGAGCAAAATTAGCCAGAATATATTTTAGAACACTTTTGATATATTTATTAAAAGTCAAGATGTTCTTCAAAATAAATCCCAGTGCACTTTCAAAAAAAATGCAAGGCTTAAAAAAGATCCACTTAAAAATGAATCAACATTTTAAAAAAATAAAAAAGGAAAACTGCATTGGGATTTATCAAAGTGTTATCGGCAGCGGAGGCAGTTTCCCAGCAGCATTTTAATTAGCACAACTGACATGCACAGACTTCCACAACAGGGAGAGATGGCTTCTTGGCACAAAGCGTTTTTACAGTATTTACAGTATTTATTGCAGAATGGATTTCCCTCCAGCTGCATATACCATAGCTGCGGTAAGAAACGCATAGAAAAGGGGAAAAAAAGGTTGGACATTGATGGACATTGCTGGTAGCCCTATCCCTTCCTTATGAGGTGGAGTTCATTATTTTCCCTGGTATAATTGGTTTTAAGAACGTCATCTGTGAAATATAGAGTTAGCAGTCAATTAAGAGTTATATTCCCAACGTATAGGCCCTTATGCAGAAAATAATGGTCACTCTCTACCATGACCAGATGAAGTCCCTCTTCTTAATCTCCAGGTTCTCCTGCACATGAATCCCTCTCTATTGAAATTTCACATAAAATCTTTTACTTGTCTTGCCAGGTTACTCCCTAATCAGCGGGTATATCCTGTCCTAAAAACTTGTGGGAATTGAGTCACTATGTAAGGAGAGGTTACCGTGCCTGCTTCTACCAGGTGTAAATAAAAATGACATTTGTTTCAAAACTTAGTGGAAAAACCTCACGGTAAGTCCAAGAAGCCACGTGTCCTCACAAAAAGCATCGCAAAAACACAGATACTGCTCTCCCTTCCTCCTGCCTGAACCAAGGAGGGACTAAAAACCATCAGAACACAAGGGGCAAAATATTTATTGTGTGCTTCTTTTTAAGCCTGCTGCACAGTCACCTTGAATTAAAATACCACTTCTGTGTCTAGTTGCATTTTTAACTTTCAAACATATATTTTGTTTCCCCTGCTAGTAGCCAATTTGCCAGAAAGCTGCTAATAAAAAAATGGCTCTTTACTCTGTGCAGAGCAGTACAGTACATTATCGCCCGACACTGCTGCTGTTGGAGGATAGCAAATCAATAACCAGTTCTTATTCAGTAACTTTGCAAACCATCTGCCTCTATCACTGTAAAGCCCGCTCTGCTGCAGCAAAGCCTTTACTGCCATCTAACAACCAATTTCTTTTATGAAGTCCAAGACAATGTTGTATCCAAAGGTTTCTAATTGCCTTTTAAATAAGCGAAACGGTTAGGCTACACAGATATTCTCCAGCAAGAGATAAATCCTAATTCCCCGTGAAAGCTCATCCCCTTCAGAAAATATCTTGTTTACCTTTCGAACTCAAAGTTTGCGATCATATGATCTATTATGTTATTAGACTGTACATAGCAATTTTATTATTACCATTTATCACCAGCTCGGAGCAGGTCATAGAGGTGCAGCCAAGAGCAGAGCCCACTATGCACAGGCCTTGCTCCGAACGCCCAGCCACACACACAATTTGCTTTGTTTTTTTTTTGCAAAGTAGCTCTCTTTGTAATTTTAAATTGCCTGATGTCATCATATTTCCAACACTAAGCAATATTTAATTTCGCTTTGCTTGATTTCTGAGTTGTTTGGTTTCAGTTCCAGTCTTCCCTCATGCACAAAGCCAAAGAATCTTGGTACACGGGAAGAATCAGTGATGTCCCATTACCTATTTGATACTGGCTTTCCCATTTGTCTACTGCTGCTTTTTCTTCGCATTTGGTGCTAGCCTGAGCTTAACAAACAAGTTATTTTTGCTATAGGCAGCATCCTCATTTCATAACAACTGCAGAAATCTCATCCTGGAGTTACTGCTCACTTTGATATAATGCTTTATTTCCCCTTCCATTTGCAAGCTTCCCCATAATGATTTCTTTTGCCTCTATTACTTAATATCGCTCCATACTCAAAACCAAATTCCATTAACTGTGATTTCTTTTTTAGAACACTACTCTGCATTTCTTTGGCCTCTTTTAAGCTGTCTGAGCAGCTTTAGTCAAGCTCCATCCTTCATGTTCTTATTACTAAGTTATCACAAATCAATTAACCTTTATAACACAAGCCAATTACATTACATTTTTCTAAGCTGATCTTCTGCTGACCAATTTATTTGGCTTTTTTTTCCCTAGATCTGTTGAAAGATGCTCTTTGGCTAGGACATATTTCGGGGGTTGAAAACGCTTCTAAGGAACTTTTATGACTTGCCACAGTGTGCAGTTAGACCACACCATGACTTACCGGCACGGTGCAAGATGACAAGGAAGTTTTTCTTCATTACAGCCAGTACTAGGAATGCTC
>NW_010579904.1:16647-72360 GCF_000705375.1 Tinamus guttatus | reverse complement strand
TGATTATACACTGCTGTATTTATCTGCTCAAGGACAAAGATTTAATGTGTCTCTCTGATTCTCTTCTTGATTTTCTGCTTTTGGCAGGTCTTTTCTCGGAGTCTTTTTTTTCTGCTTATGTGTAAAGTCACCTTTTAGCAGAAGTTCTGGGTGAAAACACTGAAAGGGAGGTAGGAGGGCCCAACGGCCGCGCTTCACTCCTTTCTGCACACAAACCTGTCTCTAATATCAACGCCACCCAAAGGCTCCCAAACCCGCACAGGGAGTTGGGTCTTACTTCTATTGTTAAGGAGGACTCAGGTGTGAATTCAGCATGTGAGGCTGGGCCTGGACCACGGCCATCAGTCCTTTAAATCCACGATGGGACTTCCTGGAGGTCCCCAACACTGCATGGAGCTCAGGCCGGGAGCTTCACGTGGTCTACGCTGTGGACACGCAGAGAAAGGACATGCCACACATGGTCTGTTGTCCTGCTCTGTCCCCTCGCTACAGAAGCCAGCAGGAGAATGCCTGGACCACTGAAAAAAATGCACTTTTTCAAATCGCATAGTTTTCTAAAGGTTGTCTCTTAACTTCAGGGTATCTGGGTATAATTTTTGAACACATGGCGTTGACATTGCTCATTGCTAGCCTTGCTGGGGATCAACTATGCTGAAATAGATGGCATACCCTTAATTTCACTTCAAGTAATATGACTTATACCAGGCAGAAGTTTGCTTTGTTACAGATGTAAGGGGCAATTCTCAGGGAATGCCACATCACTTGTCTAATTCTCTGTCACCTCTCAGTCTATGCGAAATTATTTGACATCTGCAGAGACTGAGAGGTGACAGAGAATTAGACATCTGCACAGAGGTGAAGAGGTTATTAGGGATAAATATCTCTTCTCCTGATTGCAGAGAATGTATATGTGCATGCTATAATGCAACTTACATTTTTATTCAGCTTACATTTCTATCGGGCTTTAATTCAGGAAGACAGATAGCTTTGAACTTTCTCATTGAGCAATGCTTAGACAACGAAAACCTTCCGCTTAATGCCTTTGAACTTTGCAGGGATTTAGAGCTGCAGCCACCTTTGTGATTTAAACCATCCTCCATGGCCCTAAAGGCTTTTGGGTGATGCCTGAATTGTTGTTAAGGGTTGGCCTGAGATCGCTGTCAACCCCCAATGCAGTTTTTCTCTTTTCTTTGGACTTGGCTTCGGACTCAGCTAGGTTCTAGCTTCACCCAATGCCTGCCACACACTGCCGCCCATGAGATGGTTCTGTGAAGGACAAGCAGAAAGGACGTGGAGCAGAGCATGGTCTGGAGCCCTTCTTTCAAATGGATAGAGATAGATCACCCTTAACAGTCTTTCTGAGAGAGAAAACTCTTAAGAAAGAGGTTATAAAGAAATAATAAAAGGTACTCCTACCTGATCTAGACTGACTCCTTGTACTCTTAATGGTTTGTTCAATATTAGGATCCAGGCTGGATAATAATTCTAGCTTTTTTTTGTTTTATTTTGAGCAAGTATGGAGGAAGTGGCCTTTCGGTGGAAAACTCTAGCTACACTTTCCATTCTCTGCCTGGAAAAAAAACACTTTCCATTTCTCTGGCCTGAGAGATCCAGCAAAAGTATTAAGAAAGTGAAGAGCCAACTGTTAAACAGGGAGCAGCCTTTTTTTTTTTTTGATTATAATAAGATAGAAAAACACCATCTTGATGTCAGTAAGCTAATTTGCTTAGTAAGGCGGGGGATGCTTTGCTAGGGATCGAACTAACCTCCCTCCTTCCCACCCAATCCCAGGCCCTTTGTGCAGCAGTTGCCTAGTTCAGTAAGGCAACTAGGCAGTAAGTCCTCTATCCTGCAAATCACAGAAGAGATGTGTGTGCCTGGAGTGAACTTAATCAGCTAATGATTTAACCCATATGTGAGGAAACAACCTTACCTGTGGCCATCCAGAAGTCTGCCTTTACAGCTCTAAATGTACCTTTTTGCTGTCCTTGGGAAGCTACAAGAGGGAAGCATAGATTGGTGTTATTTTATTTTTTCAGTACATATATTTGGTAACTCTTAAATTCAGAGGCAAGAGTTTACCCTTAGAGTTACTGCTTACCTTAAGACACACTGGGCAACACCGTGATTCTCACCTCAGAGAGGCAGAGTAAAGAAATGTCTGATCCTAGTCTACAGGCATTATAATAGCAAAACTCCTTTTTTTATTTCTGCCGTGCAGGATAAGGTTTTGGATAATATTCAGGCAAGAAAACAAATCTCCATATTTAACATTAAAGTGTGTGAAAAGAAAACCTGCCAACGTCAGTACAAAGAGGCACTGGGTTAAACGGTGTATGCCTGAAATGCTTGTGATGCCAAAAGTAGATTTATAGTTCATCAAGCAGTCACCAATATTGGTAAATAGCACTGTCAGGGAACAGCACTTTCCAACCCCATTTCAATTTTCTGGTGGACTTCTGAGCCCTGCTTTGTGTTTGAGTGGTGGTGCCATCTCCTGCAGAACATCTGAGCAGACCTACCATGCTTGGCATATCTGTACCTGCACACATATAGCCAAAAAGGCATACAATAATAGAGACCTCTGGAATAGGTAAACATGTTATGGTTTCTCTTTAAATAGTTATTTGAAAAAAAACTACTGAAAGAAACTGTTATCTCACCAGCTTTTTCCAAGGCAGTTGCTCCCAGCCTGGGTGGAGATGGACAGCAAGGAAGTGTGTACGATCCTGTTCTAGCTACTTCGACTTCAAGAAGAACATGATAATACTTGTCTCCAAGCACCACTTGAGATCACTTAATTCCCTTAAATAAAACAATCTCATGAACAAATTTAAGAAGAAAATTAAATGATGTGTGACATACTGCTGAAGCAAAGATTTGGCTATTGGTCAGAAATCCGCTCATCGGGATTCAGGGCATCCCTCGTGCTGTGCAGTAGAAGTAGGAGCAAGGAGTTTAAACGTCACTCTTGGTTTAGGGGATAGGCAGGGGGCATGGGGGTGGTTTGTTTCAGTTTGTGACTAGGAAGCTGACATCCTTTTCTTACATACTGCAAATCTCCTGGTGACTGTTTCATTAAAAAAAGCAAACCCTTTTCATCAGTTTATTGGCATACAAGCCTTTTGCGTCTACCAATCCTGCTTACATGGAGCCCCATTTATTTGTGGGGAGCCAAACAAGATGTATTGTGACCTATCAGCAAAGGATAATGTTGCTGGCGTATGCAAGTACCAGGCAATACCAGGATTTCATCAAAACCTCTCCTGAAGTCTATGACCAATGGAAACATTATTGTTGACTTCATACTCAGTTCCTTCCTCTTATGAGTACAAGAACTCTGTCACCCTAGCTTGGATTTTTTTTTCTTTTAATTCTCAACAGTATAAGTCTTTTGCCTACAGGTATTTTGGTGCAGAAAGAGAAGGATCAGGACCAGATTTTTACCTTCCTTACAACAGTTTTAATCCAGAGGAACTCTAAGGATCTTCTGCCATAATAGGGATGCTTGCTCTCTGGCAGGTATATACTTCTGAGAGCAGAATATATTCCTCAAACAATTATGCCTTATCACAACACTCACTTAAAATGTTACATCGAACTGTATCATGGGGCCCTTTTAAAATCATCTCATTAATGATGATTAGGTAAGTACCATTACATGAGAGATATTTCCATACTGCTCACAGGAGTCATGATTTAATGCTATTATGAGCTGTTTCACCATTTGTGTAACCGCTTGTAGCATTTTGCTTTTTGTTTAGTAAAATATCATTGTATATAGGAAAAAACAGCCATTATTGTGCTTGCCATCACAATCTGATTAGAAAGATGCTAATAATTAAATGCTGTTCACAGTTACACTTGAAAGCTCACTGGCAGCTATTGGGATAGGTATTACAGGAAGGTAGTTGACTAACACATCTCCCACATATTCTCATGAGTCAGTCAGATATTATTCAGTTTTTGTGCAAACAGGATGGGTTTTCTTTGCCGTTACATTAGAGACTAGTTTGGCCACTGGGCTCAGCACGGTTCATGTTTTTAGGAGCCACAAGAAACGATGAGTCTGCAAGCACGCTGGGGACCAAAATGAGCCAAAACGTGTCTCTACGAGGCAGGGCACAACATGACACCAAGGACCGACTCAGTGCCTGGGTCGCACTTCTTACTAAAATGCAGAGGCAAATATGGTTTACTGCACCTGCCACCTTGCTTTCCTCTTTCTCAACTGATGTTAGATTTTTTTCTTTTCGACTTCAGATGTAATATGCAGAGAAATTATTCTTTTGCATGATAAATAAGTACAAAAAGCTATAAAATTCCAACTACAGTGAGATTTGAACCGAGTCCCTTAACCATCTGCACTTTTCCTTTCCAAATGTTCTGAGTGGAGAAAAGGGCCATCTCATGAAGTACACATTTTTAGAAACTATTTTTTTTCTAGCTACACCTCAATTATAATACAAATCACTATTTTGCTGCCTTTTCACTCTTAACACCCATGTTTTTTTTTTCTTAATAGGGAACTTCATCAAGTCCCCTCCAAAGAAATAGGTTTTCAAAGTTCTTACCTTAGTCACAATGGAATAGAGCTGCCTTTTCACTCTTAACACCCATGGTTTTTTTTCTTAATAGGAAACTTCATCAAGCCCCCTCCAAAGAAATAGGTTTGCAAAGTTCTTACCTTAGTCGCAAAGGAATAGAGTGTACTAAATTTTGCCTCTCAATCTACTGTTTGAGCTGAAGTTGTCACTTCTGAGTACGTGAAGATATTTTCTGAGCGTGATGTGACTAGCGATGGGCAAAAGCTCATCATAGTCTGGAAAACTGCTTAAAATGCAACATAAGCAAGTCTCTGACAATATTTTGACTCAGTGTAAACAATTCAAGCTGTATTGCTCTGGAGACACCAACACTTAATGCTGCGTAGAAGAGACTGAGAGGGTTCTGCTAAGCTGCTCTGCAGCTTTGTTCTGGAAGGAAACCAGCCTGCACAATGGCAGGAAGACACGAGCTTTGCTGCTCCTGCCAGCCAGGCTTCTAACAAGGTCTGGAGCTCCCAGCAAACATCTCCAAATAAAGCTTTGCTCTTGCAAGTGGGAAACACACTATTTTCAGATCCTGCGCTACCTTAAATCCCATTTACAGACCTGCAGGAATGGTGTGTGTGACAGCCTCGTATATCTGGTTTTATCCATGTACACACGAATGAAGCATTTCGTACAACTTGGATACTAGCGCTGCAGGAAAAAGCTCTCTCTCCTGTTAGCAACCTTGAAAGTCTGGAAAGGGAAAACAGAAGTTTGGGATTTAGCACAGTGATTAGTGTATTAGATCCTGTTAATAAAACTAAAGGAAGCAACCTGTACATAGGAGTTTATTTAGATGCCCACAAGTTTTAAATTCTTCCCCTTTATACCTCAGCCCATTGGATATCTCATCCAACTGAATTACCATTGGGTTTTACAATGTGATATACAAAATGAACTGACGTTATGATTTACAAACATCCTTTGAGTATCATATAAAACACAACTGCTTCCCCTATCATACAATCATTAGGGCAACACAAATAGAGTGAGTACATGAGGAGCAGAAAATGACAGGGCATATTAAGAAAATAAAGTTAACTTTACCACACAACTTGTAAGATAAAACGAAACATGTTAAATAAATAAATAAATAAATAAATAAATAAAAACAGCAATAAAATCATCTGAACCGTTGCAAGTGTTTTTTATATTGTTTTCCCCCTTATGAGAAACATGACAGTACTTTACTTAAAAGAATACTCTCTGCTTTTCACTGTATAGCCAAACTTCATTCTTGTTGTTCAGGCTCACACTTCCTGCATGAAACTATGGAGTTACAAACATATACTTTTCACTGGCATCACTATACTTATTTCTGTACTCTTTTCCAGAGACTCGGTGTGTTTAAGTAAGTGAACTAAAAGCAAAGAACAGGACACTAATGAGTAGAACGAAACACAACACCATGTTAAAAAGGTGACACTTAAGCTGTAGATGCCATCACTGTAGAAATATCTTCTTACTCTAATGCTACAAAGTCTCTAGCCTCATCAAAAAATGAACCAGATATACGTTGAAAGGAATCCAAAAATCTCACCATGATAAAGGCTAGGAGTTTTAATCGATATTTTTGTATAAACTTAGGTATTAAGCAACACTGCGTGAATGGCTAAGTTTAAAACTGAATCGTAAATGTAACAAAACATAAAAAAGAGAAAATCTGATTCTTACATGTTACTTGAGTAAGGAAAGTCATCCGGTGTTGAGAACTACTTTACATAAGTGCAAAAAGAAAATCTTGAACTCAATGTCACTATAATTAAAAGCAAAATCCTGCCTACCATATTGAAGCTATATCATTTTAAGGTTCTCTGTTTTATCACTCCACATCCCAGAGGAATTATATTCCTTTCCAACATTCGCAGTTTCTCTTGCAAAACAGACTATCGAGAAGAGCTAGCAACTCTTTCCTGAACAGTGGTGGAATGGGTTGTTGTGTTTTTTGTTTTTTTTTTCCCCCCTCCCCTCTCATTACTGGAGTCTTGGTCCTGCTCCACATGTTTGGAAAAGAAAGTGCTTTTCTGCCATTTCATTAAGCTCATGGCATTCTTTTATAAATTTTTAAGATGGACTTAGTTTGGTCACTTCCACTCTGTCCAATCAAATATATCTTTAAATGTTTTAAAATGCCAGACAGCTGTGCAATATAAGTACTATGCAATTTGACTGTACATACATACATATTTTCATAAATACAACTGACAGGGACCTTGCAACTAAGTATGTGATATCATGGGGACAAAATCACAACAGGATGTCTCACCTGTAAAATCTTGATGCAAAGTAAGAAAAGCTGACCTCTCATGTTGTCAATACACAACTTAAAACAAAAATACAGCATTAGTTTACTCATGAGATAATTTAAACATATTTGCAAATGTCTTGACAGCAAAAGTGTGTCATTTACACCACTGAAAACTTTTAACAACCATTGACTCGTATGCGCTGTAAGTCACCCAGACAAGGCTAGCAAGGATGAGCATCGTGATAGGTCCCAAAGGCAACTCCCAAACATCTTCCTCATGCGGAGACTTTGGTAATTGTCTGTTGTACAAAACATCAACTCATACGTCTTCAATTCAGATGGCAACTCCGGCAGTGTTCCTCACCCACAACAGTCCACTCTCACTGCTTCAGTTATTGTGGAGACACTCCACATCCACCGAGCAGCAGACATTCCCGTTCTGCAGAGACAGACAGACACACAAGCGGGTGTCATTCATCCCGCCAGGCACACCGAGCGGCCGGGCCGCTCGTACAGACCGTATCGTTCTGCTGCATCTCCTCCACACTCCAAGCACCCACCTGAGCCATGATCCCCACCTAGGAGGCCATCAGATGTTCCCATAGGTCTCAGCTGTAGTGGCTTTTGAGAAGGTGCCATTAAACAGCCGTCTTCAATAGGCCTGACCTTTCCTGCTCTGCGTCTCTCTGTATAGCAGGGACAAGTCCCATTCACCAAGACCTGTAACTAACCTCAACCACATGGGAAACAGATATCCAGGCGGGGAAGCCTCAGCAGTCCATCCCCCATGATAAAACCTAACACAATATCCATGACAAGGGGGATGGGATTTGTTTCCTCCCATGCCAGAGAAGAATAAAAGAGAATTTTGCTCAAATCTGACACACAGAGACGCTGTCAGTTTGTCTGGAATAAGACCACAGCTTGGATCCTCAATTCACAGCAAAATGCATGGTGGAAAACGCCAGATGGTTTTGGAGTTAACTCTATCATTTAGATTTACTTCTGCTACATCCAGCCATTTACAAAACTTTTTCATGCACTGAAACTATGATAGCCACTAAAACCCCCAACCATGCCTGTTTTCCTTCTTCTGTTTTTTAATCCAATGCAACAGAATAAGAAAGAACTCTGAAGAATGACTGCAAAGCTAACTTCAAAAAATTAAAGCCCTGGAGCAACAGCTCCATTTCGCACTGTGAGCAGAAGGGTTGTGGAAGATGTTATATAATGCAAAACAACATGTTCATAATCCTGTCTGGTACTTTTTGTCAAATAGCAAGAGAAGAGCAGGTTTTCCTGAGAGTGATACAAAACACAGAATTTGCAATTTAACTTTCAGAGAACCTTATTCTGGCAGACTTAACATCAGTAAAAGGGATACTTTATCTGTTTTTTGACATGAGCTCCCAAGGCCAGAAAGCAGCTCCATTTTGAGGTATTCCTCAGAATTCACGCGTTCCCATTCGCACCATGCCCTCCGTACCTTGCACTTGCAGGTTGTACAAGGAGATCCGGCCATGGTCCATACGGAGCCACTGAGTCTGGGGACCCCGTAGCCATCCAGGCAGGTTTTGCTGATGTCGTACGTGATGTTATCGGCCTGGCAGGGGTCACTCACGCAGTGGGGGCAGCACTCCCCTTCCGAGACTGCTGTGTACTCGCAGTTTAGATTCGGGCACAGAAGAGGCCAGCAATCCACCTCTCCTTCCTATAAAAATTGACATAAAGCTCCTTGACTTAGTTTTATTCTCTTTTTTCGCCATTTATTAGCCCGCAAGAAACATCACATCTTGTTTAAGAGAAACGTTTAATTTAACCAAAACTGAAGCGGATTCAATGCCCTAAAACAGGGCCATAAACTGAATCTGTTTTGGTCAAGTGCTTAGCAGGAACAACCGTGCGAGCACTGTGATTCAAAACTGCAGACATAGCATTGTTGTAGTGCATTGCTGCCTTTTAGTCTATCTGTCCACTTAGTCACAAAATTAGCCAAAGAAATACTAACTTGTAAAACACACTGTAAATACTGTTTGATACTGTCATGGTCTTGGGATTAATGTCATTTATAAGCACAATGTTATACAGACAGCTATAAAGGGAAATAATTAATGAGGTTTATTGCTGCATTAAGTGTACCTGTGCAAGAATTAGAGCTTCTACAGTGTCTAATGTGTGCCTTCGGCATCTAAGAAATTGTCTTTATTTTGTGCTTTTTATTTTGCACGCTTGTCTAGCAATTTCAGTATTCCTTAATCTTTTTGATAAGATAATTTTTTTCCCACCACGTGACACTGCACAACTTTTTCCAGCATTAGGGGGATTGAAAGAAAAAAAAAAAAGGCAGCACGTTTGTTTTCCCCCTCCAAAACGTGTTACCATACCAGGCAGCGGCACTGCTGGCAGCTGTAGGTCCAGTTGTCCCCGCTGTGGTAGAGCTTGTGCCCGCTCTGGTCGAGGCACTGGCTGGTGACCCTGGTGTCGCACTCGGGGCAGCAGAAGAGGTCGGCGCTGGGGTTCTCGCAGTCGCAGGCCGTTCTCCGGCAGAAAATCCTCCCATCCTGCGGAGAGCAAGGTTGTCCTGCCATCAGTCCCAGGCCGCCAAAGAGCACTCCAGGAAAGGCCACCACAGAGGTATCATCCAGATGGTCTTTGCGTGGTAGATTCATCTTTGGCACATCTTCATCTCAGGAAACACTACGCTTAGGAACTTAATTCCTAAGGAAACTCCTCAACTTAAATCCTAAACTTAATTCCAAAATTAAGCCCTAATAGTACCCTCTTGCATGAACAAACTTGCTGAGTGTTCTTCCCTCCCTCTGATCCATTAGCATTACAATCGTATAGGACTATTTTAAATAGCAGTATCATTATGAAGGAAATAACTTGAATATATAAATAAGGTAAAATTATGAAGATGGTGCCTTTAACATCATAGAAGCATGGAAGGAGCAAAAAACACCCCGTGATATTAATCATTCTTTAACCTGAGTTTACCGCTGGTTCTGTTCTAGACTTGGACCTGTTGTATATTCACTTAAAGCTATACAGACTCCAAACTGTCATCACCACTATATTCCTGCCCACGTTTAAAGAAGGCTTTCTATATTTCACAGGCTCTCCAAAATATGATTTTCTCCTGCTTTTGCTAAATATTTACTTAGAATATTGGATGGCATGTTTTGGTAAAGAGCATTAAACAGAATTGTTTGAGATAAACAGAAGAATTACTTTTGCATATAAAAAGAAAAGGCCATATTCCCTTTGCATCAGAGAAAAACAAATTTATTCTAATTCCAGCTAGGAAAGCTGGAGGGACTACCATGTTTGAAGTTATATGCTTCTTGTAAGGGAGCCAAAATACCAATATGCCACATGTAGACTGAAAAAATGAAAGCACGGTTAACGGTGAGGTGATTATTTGGAGTTTTGACATTCTATTTTTTTTTGCCAGATTTCTTTTCTGCCAGAGACATTTTGGCAATGCTGTTATATTCTTTATTCAATAGTAGCAATGGATCTACTCTCTTTATTCTTTAATCATCTGTGCTTTATCTACCCCCTCCTTAGTTCCATGCCTTCCAAAAATCACGTTTATCCCCATAGTGCAACGACACAAAGTCTCTCAAGCTACAGCATTTACCTTGTGTTTTTGCAGCTCTATAATAGCATTGCATTTTTTAAGCTCTTCTCTATCATGAAAATGGGGAAGTGTACAGAAAACAACTTATCTTCTTTTGATGGGATAATCCTATACATCATCTCACCAGTCCTTGTCCCTCCCCAGTGTCCCCGCTGAATCGCTGCCACGCTCCTTGCAAGCATTAATGGCATGAGCACAATTTTACTCAGCAAAGGAAAACCTGACACGCAGAGGCACAATTAAGGTCCGATTACGTTTATATACTAATTATACAGTCGACTAATTAAGTTTAGGGAATTTATGTTTTGGTAAACATTGTCCTTGTTCAGACGAATGAGGATGGTCTGAAGAGCCTGTGGCTGACAAAACACCGGGATCATCCCTGGTGCTTCAGTCCTGTAACTTCTTGCGTCCTGCCCCACAAATAATCTTACCCAAAAAACTTGAGCCTTCAGCTCTATTTCCCTTGCCCCAGATTTCAAGCAAAAACTTTTTTGAAAGGGGCTCCACATGGCCCATCTGCTGCCCAGACTGCATCCACCTGACCTCTCCTCGAAAAACTGCAGGAAAAGACGAGCCAAGAAAACCCAGCATTTTAAATCTGCAGTGCTGACTTGTCTCCTATGGAAGCAAGGGATGCAAGATGGTTCCCGTGCTGGAATAAGCAGCAGGAGGGAGGATATGGTGATCCCCTGTCCTTTTGCTCAGTATAAACCAAGCAGGTTGCAGAAGAGTCAGGCAGGGACAGCGCTCACAGTGGCCTGGGGGACTGGAAGCTCTCACAATTTAGGAAATAACGTTTCAAGAGCAGATTTAAAAACAAAACAGAAAGACAAAACCAAAAATCACTGAATGAGTACTTCATGTCCCAGTCAGGATATGATGGAGAGGCACTCTCCCCGTTTTTCCTGTTTGACAGACAAGAATTTGGCTCCTGAAACAAGGGAGATGCTGGGATGAAAGAAAATGCAAATTTCTATTCACAAAGGGTAAAAACAACAGAAAGCGGAAAGCGAGGAAGATAAAAAGGAAGAGTCACAGCAACAAACAGTGCCAGGCTTATTTTAAAATATCTGTGTGCTAGTTAATCATTTTGTGCATTTTCATTTACTAATAAGTGCATTCAACATAAGACATAAGTGCAGTGAGAAATGGCAAATGAAACAATTTACAAGCAATCTAAAAGGGGAATACTAATACAATACATTCTACAAAGGCAGACCAGATGTCTTCACATATATTAAACTCTTTATTCTATTGACTAGAAATCTTTTTTGAAGCCAGCCAGTTCCCCAAGATTACAATAAAAGCTTGATAAGTATTCAGCAGAGTTGCATGATTCAGTTTCTGCAGGGAGGAGTTTTGGGGAGCTTGAGGCTACTTGTAGTGAAAAATACAGCAGCTAACAAGAATATATCCCCACTGGAGCCTAAAACAGCAGTGCACTTTGTGGAAACCATTCATCCCATAGCCTTGATTTTTCTTTTGCTACACTACAGCAGTGCAGAAACGGGGAAGCTTTCAGCTGCTTGTTACTTCCAAGCAGCCCTTCCCCTCTTCTCAAGCTTGAAGATATGAAGATGGATAATTCAACCTCTCTCTCTCTATGTCCTGGCTTTTCCATGGGCCACAGTTTTACTGATGCCATGGCTAGTGGTGTTGCTGTGACGACCATGGACAGTTTTACCACCACTATGACCGCTGGTGCAGCCAAGCTGGTGGCTCTGGCCGCTGAGGGTTGTAGTCAAAGCCTTACAGGGTTTGCTGCTTCCAGCTCTGTTTGTTGTTGTGCACAGGGCAAAACAAACAAACAAACAAAAAGTCCCAGCAAATACCTAGGTTCTACAGCAGAGCCCAACCACCCCTGCCCTGGTGGTTTCGAAGGCTTTGAAGACCCTCACCTTGCAGGAGCAAACGGAGCATCTGTCGTCCCTCAGCGTCCACACCTGCCCGTTGCGCTTCAGGCCACCTTCGTGGGGACAGTCACCTGTGCAGGATGGGCCAGACGGGCAGAGGCAATCGAAGCCCCCTGCCAGGTTCACGCAGGCAGAGTCGTTCCAGCACGTGTGGGTCTTTAAGGCACACTCATCGATATCTGCAAAACAGCCAGTTGATAACGTTTGGGACGTTGTTTTCCTTGGGACCAGTTTTCACTCTTACAATTATCACTCATCTGTCTTGGGAGGAGGACGCCTTCTTTCTGGTATCACCAGTTTTGGGCAAAGCGAAGCAAGAAAAGGATGGTTTTGCAATGAAACAGATGAAAAAAAGTAACAAAAAAGAAGAGCTGCATAACAGAGAGTTTTAGTAATTGAATTTATCTAGGAGGTTGATACAGCATTCTTTGCCTTGCAGCAGAAGCCATGAGGATTTTAAGCACACTACAGAGAAGAGGAATTTCTTCGACAAAAGAACTTTTGACTGTTCTTAATGAAAGACCTGGAAGGATGTCCAGGTAAAGATAAAGGCAAAAATTCTGGATAAAGATACCAGGTAAAAATACTTAGCTAGAGATTTTGACAATACCAATCCAGGGAAAAAACATCTGCCAGGACGCCCAGGTAGAACATCAGCAAATTTGTGGGTCTTTTTTTGTTCTGCTATACGTGAACAACGAAAACTGTAAGCAAGAGTGGGACGAAGGATGGAGAAGGGAATCCTTTAGAAGCACCTGCTGGTTTCTATCATGAAAACTTCGGAATGCTATTATATGAATTTAGAAGAAGGAATCATCATGCATACCATTTAAAATGTCTTCACCGCTACAGTGAAATATACAACTACTTAATGTTACCTAAAAGGACTTTTAGTTCCTCTTCCAAAGAACAAATCTAAAACTTGATTAGAGTTTGAAAATAAAAATTATCTCCACTAATTTAGGTGCGACCAGCTGCCCTACTTCTTGGGCAAGTGCCCTAGGCTTGCTAGCCATCAAAAAGCCAGAACTTAAAAAGATCTTAAAAATGCTCTCAGGTAAGGAAAATTGCTTATGTCCCCTTGACGTCATTCAATTTAAAATTATAAGTTGAAATGAAGAATCTATAAATTAGTCCTCCTTAGCCAAGGAGGTTCCCAATGGCTCGAGAGCACAACTCAACTATTCGTCCCTCAGCCTTCCCCCCACCGGGGGGAATTCTGCTACCTTGCCAAAGAAGTCTGGATCCCTCCAGATCCAGATTTGGATCCCTCAAATCCAGATTTGAGACTGCTCAAATCCATACTTTAGAGCTGTTTATAAGGTCTGCTGCCAGTGTCTGCACCAAGAAAAATTAAAACTTGTAGTCCGCTGTTCAACGAGTGCCAAGAGTATCACAGAAAAACCACGAAGACTGACATGAAGGGAGATGTGAATGATCTGCTACAAATTGATTTATACGCAAATAGCTACTGTAAGACACAATTTTCATTTCGATAAGCCTTAACAGGTATTTTATGTTGAAAACACACACATGAAGGCAGCGTTCACTTTGTGCTTGGAGATTTCACCAAGCATGGTCAATATTCTCTTCCCCACAATATTAAGGGCTCCTTGAAGAGCACATACATAATATGCAGTAGAATCAGAGAGCCAATTAGAAGAGCATCCTTCATGGTCCAAAAATAAAAGGATTTTACAGATGAATATAAAGCCATATTGCCTACAGAGTTCCATGTAATTGCTTTACTTATGACACAGAAATCTAATTTGGCTTCCATGTAATTTAACAGATTTATGGAAAGCCAGATGTTAGCAATTATAAAAACTAACATTATTCATATTCTCGGTAGTGCAGACCTGTTCACACTGACAAAGCCAACCTAATCTACTCCATATATCCACAACAGGAGAGCATCCTCCTTGTGCACTGCTATCCCTCGAGTTGATTTAGCACATATGAATAGGATGCCTCTCTTAGGAGCCACCCAAACTGCTAAATGGGACATTAGTGACAAAGGAGCCCAAAAAGCAGAAGCCAAGTAACAGAGCATGAGCACAAATTCCTAATTCCTACTCCCTTTGCTCAATTTTTCCCTTTCTTTATGCAAATGATGGTTTCTTTCTCTTTTATGGCATTTATTATTTAAATGCTTTCACCATTAATCAAATACAAAAGGCCTGGACATTGCACTTATTTCCAGCCGAACTTTTAATAGAGCTAATTTTCCTAGAACATCCCTTCGGCAGTTTTTTCTTGTCACTGATTGCAGTTCTGGCAGTCAGGAAAAGCAGCCAATGTCCCCAGGAACTTGGGGGAAAAAAAAGATGTTTTATGTTTAACGTGATTTTTGTCCTTTCACTCTTTAAAATTCAAACTAGATTTTAAAAAAGTTTTAAAGGGGAGAAGAAAGAAAGAAAGAAAGAAAAAAAAACAAAACAGAACAACCACCACCACCCTGACAAATGCCTCCTTTTTGTTAGCCCCAGTTAGCTTAATAAATGACTTCATTTAAAGGGAGATCCAAATGGAATTGCTCATGTAGACATATGACCAGCATGTAGATTGCTAAGCTCAACATGGAATAAAATACTCTTATTTACTGTGAAATTTCTCTTAACAACAGGAATCAATGTGCCCACTTGACTGTTGAAAAGTTACTCTAGCTTAAAATGTCTGAACATGTCCAAAAACAATCTTCTAATGAATACAAACATAGCACAGTAAGACTCTCATATATTGATTATTTTTATACTATTCAAATACTTTATACTATTCAAATTCTTGGCTCAATTCCAATTCTTTGCACTCCCAGAAGGTTTTGTTTGCTTTTCCACAATTCCTCTCAAAAGAGGTTGGCCTAAACAGAAACATTTAGTGATGGGTAAGACTAAACAGTACACAGGACTATCATAAAACTCACTCTTTAAATACTTTCCATCTTTGCTTCTGCAAATAAATATACAGCAACAAGAACCTGATCGTATATACTTTAAGTGCAATGCAACTAGTTACACTTTATGGATGGGAATAAGCTAGACCCATTTATTAACATGCTCTACAAGTACCTGAAGTTAAGTTGGTAGCATGGACAGATTAAAAATCAGAATCAATATGGAACAGAATAATTCCCTGTGATACAATTTCCTTTTCTAGCCTTTTTGGCTCTAATGAAAGGTAATTTGCCTCAAATGCTGCTAGAGGTCCCATGGCCATGGTGCTTGAATGGGGTAGAAGACAAGCATGACTCTACATCTCAACACAAGTTCATTAACTTGGACACACTGAAATCTTACTCCGATCCCTAGCTACCTCATTTCTTTGTTTTCCAGCTATTCAGCTTTTAATGGCATGACTTTCCTACAGCACCTTAATAAGCAGGTGCAAGTCATGCAGTGCGGTGCTCTGTAATATCATGATAAGCTGCTGCAGAAGAAAGAACTCTACTAATGTGCTCATTTTAGCTGTTATGGGACATTAAACCATTACAGTTTCACGGTATGTGAGAAATGTATGCTGGGCTCCCAAATCAATGTATGTTTAAGCTAACTAAACATTGCTTTGACAAATCATTTTTCACAGGCAACTTGTCACTGAAAAATGTGTGTGTCTTCTTTCTAAATCAAAGAAAGTGGTTTGGACTCGTCACTGAAAAGAAATCACTGAATAGATTTCTTTTTTTAGCTAGAAAATATTTTATGATACCACTTGTATATAGACATTATGGTCTCTTAAAGAACATTGTACAGTCAATTAGATACATAATACAGAATATACTACTGCTTTCTAGAAATACAGAAACGACTAAGCACAATTACTTTTAAGACATGAAATACAACTTGTTCTCAAAACACGAATCAGAATTTGCTAATGGAAAGCAAGAAGATTATTTTTATTTTGTAGGACAAAACCTACAGATACAGACCCTGCTATTTTGAGCTTCAGGAATTTCTTCGAGCAGAACAGAAGGAAGTTGTAACACAGCAGGTTCTTGGGTTGGTGTCAGGTACTCTTCCACACAGAAACCTTTCTGACTACACACTGCTCAATAATGCCAGAAACACAACTCTCAGGCCTATGGAAAGATTTTCAAGGGATAGGTCCAGCCTTCTATTTGGCAGGGAAAGGGGGCAAAATAATCAGAGAGCAAAACTCCTACTCAGATGGTTTTGAACATGGATAGAAGACTGCAGCATGCCATAAAATATATTAAATTTTCACGAAGCAATTTTAAACGCATTCAAACCTGACCCTGAAGCACTTTTGCACCCAACTTCTGTAGGAGACTGGCAAACTCACATAGAGGGTTTTATTTTTCTCACCTTCTCTCTCAGTTCCCTTTTCTCAAGCAGCTACTCTGCGCTGCAGGAAAATCCAGCTAGGCAACTTTCCTATGGCTTTATGAAAAAGCACATCCGTGTTAAGTTTCCCTGCAGATTTTAAGTTGGTTCTCAATAGAAAAAATAAATAAATAAATAAATCAACCAACAAAGGACAGCGGCTGCTCTCTCAATTGTTTTACTTGAGAATTGCTATGGAGATGATGAAAATGAAACAGCATGGGAAGAAAATGGAATTGGGAATTTCTGCTCCAGGAGTTTGACCGACTGCATGCAAAAACTCCACTTAAAAACAGAGCAACAAAAATTAAAATGTGTAATTTCATTCATTTTACTGTTTTTTTGTTTGTTTGTTTTCTGTATTATGAGTGAACTTTATGCAACATTATTTACTTCTCAGAACACAACATTTTCTGGGGGCCAGCTTTTATGATCCTAAGATCATGAAAACCCCCCAAATTCAGTGTTTTTTTCCAGGTGGCAGCATTTGGCAACAGATTCCTAGTGCATTCCTAGTGCCAATATATGCCATATGCTTTCATAGAATACCCCTGGATAGCAATAATATTGGTAGATATATCAAATGACAAGTCATTGGCCTCTTGAAAGGATTTTTATTTGTTATCCTAAGGTGCAGCAAAATTATTATTAAAAAAAAAAAGAATCCTGGAAACTATAGCCTACGTATTGCAATTGCCATGCAAACTTTAGTAGTAACTTTGTACAGCCATTGCCTTTTGCCTGTAAGCAGCATCTTTAATAACACATTGTAAAAGGCCAGTGCATCAAAAAAACACTGGAAATCAAATTAAATTCTCTGATTTGAGCCTGCGCGCCGCCACCATCTTATGAAGCTGAGACACTGCAAGCAATGACTCGGCTGCATTGCCACCTATGTATAATCCGAGGGTGAGGGCACTTGGCCAGCAGATACACAAACGCATCCCACAGCACTAACTGCTGCCTGGGCTTTACATTGTTTGCCAGAGCTGTCTATGCCCTCTCGCTAACTCACCATTTTTAGTTCTATTTAAGCTCTTTTTTACTTATTTTCTTCGGCTGCTCATTGTTCTCTAAGATTTGTCCTTCAGAGAGGAAGGAAAGGCGCTTTCACAGCACGCTGAAGCACCAAATCCACTGCAGGTGTACACTAGGGCTCCTGCACTCAGTCTCTAAAAGACATCAGGACAAAACACTGTTGCTAAGCAGATAAATCTTCTTTAATCAGACACACAGTGAATGACTCTTGCCCTGGCTCTACATACTCCACCTTGCAAATACACTCTGTAAAGTGATGTAAATATGTGCTCAAGCAACAAAATTTTACCGAGAACGGGGGGCAATATTTAGCTGTCATTCTAATTGTTTCTTGACCTTAACTTTCTTCGTAAAAGCTACTTTTTGAAAGAAAAATCACGGTTTGTAATTTTCTTCTTGGCACAGAATAGCAGAATCGTTTCAAGAGCAGAATAGCGCAAGGCCAGCTATGCTTGGGGGGCTCTTTCGTGTTGCTTGGACTTGTGACAGAACGAAAATTTTCAGTATTGCTTTGTCCATCGCTCCTGTTGCAGTAGCTAGATACTCTAGAGCAGAATACCAAATACCTGAGAATCCCTTCAAGAATATGTGGCTTCACAGGCTATTTTATTCAACAAGTCACAGCTTTGGAAACAGTTCTTTCTTCTGCATTTTTAAATCACAATATTGTCTTGTTCTAAAGACCCTGTGATTTGTAAAGGATGAAAACACACGTTACGAGGTATAACTGGACTTACACATTTGCTATTACAAATCTTCATTTTTATTTTAATGGTACACTCTTAGAAACAGCCCTTTAACACTTCTGAGCATGAGAAATAGAACGCACAAGTTAAAAAAAAAAAAAAAAAAAAAAAGAAAGAAAAAAAAGATTGTTGCAAAAGAGGCAGAGGAGGAAAAGATGTTTTTTAGAGAAAATTCACAAAACTGAGTAGCAATGAAATAACTGAAATGCTGAAGAAAGGATGCAGAAGCGTAAGAAGCCAGTGTGAACCTTGGCGGAAGTGAGATCCTTCCTGAACAGTTCTCAGCCTCTCCAATGAAATAGAGAGAAATTGCTCATCAGGCCCGAGGGAAGAAGTGAAAAGGGGTGAAACGGTGAAGCAGAGGGGAGCCACCAGGACCATCTTCCCTATGATTCTATTACTCACTGCGGCGGCCGGCAAAGGGCTCCTGGAGCACCAAGGAGCGCGGGTTTTAAGGGACTTGTCACATAAATGGCCAAGCCCAGCAAGGGTCATGCTCGGTCTATGGTGGCCTTCCCTCCGCAGCCCCGTTCCGCACCGGGATGCATCCAGAACCAGCAGCGGCGCCGCGCGGCTGGGGACATTCTCGTTCGAGCCTCGAGCGACCGCTGGGGACATGCGATCTCAACGGTCACTCTGTACCACCATGCAGAAGTAATAATACATATATACACATTAAAAACGGAGCGCTCTGCTGCTCGTTGCTTACCAACACAGGACTCCCCGGCAAGAGAGTAGCTGCCATTGTCATGGAAACCGCTTCTGCACTCGCAGCGGTACCACCCTGGGAGGTTAACACAGCGTGAATGGTTGTGACACTCAATGATGCCCTCTGCACACTCATCAATATCTGCCTCAGAGAAAAACACAAGCCAGCCAGGAAATTAATTTCCTTTGACACCAAGCTTTTTTCTTTTTTAAAATATCTTCCTTTAATACATGGACCATAGTTTTCATACGGTTCCAAACAGACACCAACACGATTGACATAATAAACAACAACAATCCTACATCGTGGAGCTAGAGACCTGTAAGAAGTTTTGTTTACACTGTGATTCCCTTTAAAACATAAAGTAAGCATGCAGAATTTTTGTTTTCTGTGTGTGTTCTATCTATTCATTTATTTATTCGTTTTGGAAGAAGTTAGATGGGTGCAAAGCACGGCACAACACCTCAACTCACAAGGCAATTTCAGCAATATTTCTGCTTTCCAGACTGTGTATCCCAAGGCATCTCAGAAAGACAGACTATTTTCTTCAGGACTTCTGCTTATAGTGCTCACCGGTGGCACGCTGCAGCTACCTGGCACTTGGTAAGTTCAGAGAATTAACAAAACATTAATCAATCTTTCCTTTGTAACTCACTTTTTCATGCCATTTATAATATCAAAATAAGTAACGCGCAATAGTGCGTAGCAAAGAGTCGAAGCAGTCCATGTTTTGGGGCAATTTATCTGGAAAAAAGAGGTAAATCCACAGCCGCGCCAAGGTAGAGCAGGTTGAACACCCTGCTGAGTATTAATGAACGCACTGTTTTTATACAAGAGATTTAAAAAATTCCTTAACAATGTTAATAGAGACCTTATAATAGCGAGTAACCTTGGTTAATCACGGCTGGCACCTGGCTGATTCTCCCCTTTGAGCATTTTTCCATCATGTTTTGCTGAATTGTAATTAAAATTAGCAAATTAATTATGTTAGCCTTGCGGTAATTTAAGAAGCTATTACATTTCCATTCCTCTGCTTAGCTCAAGCTATATTTTTATCTTGGACAGTATTCAGCCCTGCTATCAGTTCCATATAAATTAAAAATGAATCTCAAATTGACCACAAATATCAGGTGTCTTCACCCACCAGGAACTCTTCTTTACCACCATCATGTTTAAAATATGAGTCAACTTGTGCACGCTGAACACACAAAATTGGTGAAATCGGGTTATCACCGTTTAGATCTGCCAGCATCGAGCTTCTAATTTTTCAGGCTTAAATCCTGGTGCTGAGATCGAGTTAAGGCTATCAAGCAAACACAGAGCAGCTTTTTCATCTTAATTTATAAAATACCTGCACCCATACGGCTTCATTGGCTCTAATGGACTCATGTTCATGTATGTTGAAGTTCATTTGAATGATGCATTCCTTACAACGACTCCTTTGATTACATCTTAAAAGCTACAGAAAAGCTCCATTTTTCCCTCATTTAAGTAACAATACCTAGTCTAGTGAAAATACAGCTGAGAAACCTAAACCAAAGACTTTTTCTCAGTTTTGGGCTCACACTCCCTCAAGAACAAAGTCGTCTATGTAACAGGGTTACAGCCACTATTTATTTCTAGCTTTATTCGCTTCCATCTAACAATAAAGTCAAATTGTTTACGCTTTAAAATCTGTCACTGCTGCCACCTTTTCCTGTACTTTATATTTTGCCGGAGCTAATTTGTGCATTAAAACACTGCACAAATCTAGCCGTCCATCGCTGACGAGCGCTGCTTGCAGACTCAGACACTTTCAGTTCATTACACCAAATGGAACTTAGGACCACGACCTTTTCACGTGTTGTGGCTCACGGAATAAGTTTAATCCTATTTGGGAAGCAAACGACTTTGCTATCACAGGTCAGCTGCCCACGGCTCCTGCTCATCTTCCCCAGCATTGATGCCCAGAGCACTTGGGCTTGAAGGCCCCTTACTTGGGTGATGGGGGACAGAGAGGAAGGGGCAGGTGGCCCTTTCCCGGCTTCTCTGTTCACCTGAGCATTATTTTTAGCGTGTAAACACATATCTAAAGGTTTAGGAAAATATTAGGGTTTTAAAAATGCAAAATTATAGTAGCTAATAGTAGCTTTCTATACTACAACTAGATGCAAGTATATATTCTATATATGCAAGATCTTATACTGCAATGATACTTAGTCCATCTAATGGATCTTCTCCATCTCATTGTTTGATGGCTTTGGAAAACCCTTTCTCCAAGGAATATTTCTGTGGAAGATGCTGCTATGTTTAACAACCACAACAGGGAATTAGAATCCATTCACTGTTCTGGATTTTTGCTTTTCCATCGTTAGGTCCTTGCACTTGTACTTAAAACTTACCTTCGGATAGAGGCCTTTTTATCAGCGTAAGGCTTGAGGTTGTGCCATAGAACTTGAATTATATATGAACTGCATTTAGGTGCCACGAGAGTGTGTGCACACGCTGGTACTCACCTCAAAAAGATAAGCTAAGGTGAAGTGAAACCTCTGACTTCAGAGCAAAAACCATCCTCAAGTTTTAATCACCCCTTAAAATTAACTTATTTTTTCCCATAACCTTAATTTTTCTCTCTAGCTTTGGGCTAGAGATCTGTACTATCCTTGAATGAGTGCAATACTTTTTCTTCCTGACTAACTGATCATGTGATATTGCTGTTCTCACCCCTTGTGAAATCATTTTTCCAGTGTGCTGTGTGCTTTTCCCCTCACTCACTCATTTAACTGTCATTAGTACAGAATTGTTAATAGAGCTTCGTAATAATGGGCCTCGCAGAAGCTCAAAAATGGCAATTTTTGCATGGCAGAATAAAGGCACCAATTGGTTTTCAATAGCTCTTTCACGATGCTAATCCTGTCCTTTAAGGACAGGTCTGTAATTTCTACTTTTACCAGCCCAGCTTCCTGCATTATTCATAAAGGTATTTATACAGACAAGATAAATAGGATAATTTACCTCCAAAATAAAACACAAAGGTGTTTCACTCAATGGGGGAAAAAAAAGAGTGAAATTAAAATAATTCAATCTTTTCTAAGGCTTCATCATATTTAAGTCAACGTGTGACAATACTGAAAGAAAAACTATTCAATGTCATGTAATAGCTAGCAATCTGCAGTTTCCATGAGACAGAAGAGCTTTTATAATAAAAGTGTCTGTTCATCAGACTCCTACAGTATGTTTTTTCTGCAAAAAAAAAAAAAATATATATATATAATATATATATATAATATATATATATATATGGTCTTATCTTTAGCCCTTCGTAGATCATGAGACCAATAAGCAGGAAAGGTGTGTGCTAACATGAAACCTCACGCAAGTCTCTGGCTTCCCAAAATAAAATTGCACCCTGTCAGTTAACCCCCTTGGCTCCGGAGGGCCACTTGGCTCCACCGCAAGGGCTTTTCTCACCACAAAACCAGGTTGTTTTCATGCTGTTTCCCTTCGGCTCTCGCACAAGCACTGCTTTCCCAGGACAGAGATCGCAGGGAAGGAGTCTCCGTGCCACCGAGCGCTCACTCAACGGCTTCAAATAAACCCTCCAAGCAAAGACAACTGCTATGGACGAGCAGGGACCAAAAAAAAAAGAAAAAAAGAAAAAAAAAAAAAAAGCTTTCTCTCTCGAAGAAATCTCCCAAACATCTACTTTTATGCTGAATTACCTTGCTATAAATCTTATCTGAAGCAAGCATAGTGGACAAACGAAGTATATGCTGAATTACCTTGCTATAAATCTTCTCTGATGCAAGCATAGTGGACAAAGTGATAAAGTGTTTTACATAAACCTCTATAAATGCTGAATTTCATTCTTTATTATTAACTCTTAGACCAGCTTTGAACTTTCCCTATAGTTATCAAGAAGAGGCTGCATCTATTTTTAAATGTGTACAATACAATGCACTGGCCACCCCTAAAGGCTGCTAGCTTTTCTCTGGTCAAACCAGGAAATTCTAGGGTATTTAGCTATTAAACAAATGCTAACTTTGAAAAACAAAGATAACCGTCTAATTTCAGGACATTTGCTCGATGACTCATGGCTGTTACTGGAACTCCTGTGATCAGGTAAAAATTGAGACCACAGAGACATCAAAAATCAGAAAGGAGAGAAAAAAACACTCTGCAAACCCTGACTGTAGATATTTTTAATAAGCAGTTTGTGGTCGTACAGCTTTAAATGTCTCAAGTGACAAAGACATCACTTATCTCTGATGGAGGCCAGGAGAGGACCTTGAAAGAGTCATTCAGGAATCTTTGCCTTGACACACTTTGCCTCTCTTAATTAACTTCATTTTACCTCATTTAGGAGAGTACGAGCAAGTGGCAATCAGTACCAAACAGCACCTTCCTACCTCCTGAGCAGCCGTGCCTGCTTCCAAAGAAGGATTTTAATTGCATTACACTTATATTAGCCTTTGCAGCTCCTTCTCGGGCAGGAATTTAGTTTTTGCTTAAATAAACCGGACCGGCTGAGGTCCGTTTTACCGCGTTGGGGACACAGCAGGAAACTCTTAAAACTACTATTTGTTGAGATAGGGAATATAGCTCATAATCATGAGCAATCAAGCCCAAGCAAGAGTTTAATGGCCCTAAGCAGCTTTCAGGGATGAAGGGTGTGCCCGCCACTTGTTGTAATTAAAGCACATCAGCACTGCGCTTTGTTGGGCATTCGGGATCAGTGTTAGCGAGATTTTTTTAATCATCTGAAACACGAAACTTTTCAAATGATGAGTTTTAGCACGGAAGAATGGAATTAAATGAGTATCGCAACCACCCAGGCTAGTGGTCCCAGCAATTTTTAAGATTAATTCTTGTAATAGATAGCATTTAATTTGCTGAAATTCGTTTTTAATAAACATTGAGGGCCGATGTCTTTATCAGTTTAGTGCATGGCTCTCTCCCGCCCATATATTAGTCTATTTGTATGCTAAATATGCAGCGTGCTTGGAGCCTGTGCCCGAAAGGTCCCGAAGCATCCAAATAAATGTCAGTTCCCAGCGCCGCAGCTGAAGCAGAGTTTTTGATTCTCATATATAACGACTGCCAGACAGCTCCACGGAAAGCGTGGCAGGAATATATGAGGCCGGGTGAGGAACTAGCTCATATTTAGTGTTGCACTGGCGCTTCCCGCTGCAAACAGGATTTTAATTAGCGCTCTGCAAGCCAGGAACAAGCCGCCCGGCTTCACAGCCCACAGGTTGCTGGCTCCCCGAGCAAGCTGTTCAAGGCGACGGGATACGGGCTGCAAATTGGCTCGTCGCAGCCGCCTGAGGCCAAGCTGCTCCCTCGCAAAACAGGGCGCTGACAAACTGGTTTCTCTCCCCGCTGCACTGGCTGCTCGCGATACAGTGTGTTGCACACTGGAATTGTCCAAATGATGCTCGTTCTGCATGTAAAGCTTCCCTGATGAGCCCTAGCAGCCTTGCCCGGTGCTAGGCGCCTGCTTGAGTCTTTAGGCAGGACACATAAGCAGCAGATCACTCCAGGCAGGGCTTGAAATGCTAAAGTTCAGTGTCACAGAGGCCCAGAAAGAGCCTGTGATCTTACCTAACACACCTGGCGAGGGGAGGAACACTCCCTTAGCCTGGGTTCCTCGGCCATTTGCTTCATCTACTTTTAAAACGACTCTCATGATGAGTCCTCCTCCACTTGGCTGGTGGGATTACACCGCAATACCCAACAACCGGCCACAGCCAGAAGCTCCCGTGATTCATCTGAGTCCTTCCATAAGCAAATAGAGGTGCAGACAAAATGACTCTTGTCAACACAATTTCACTGCTAGTAGGAGGCGGCTGCTGATGAAAAATGATAAAAAGCCTCTTTTCTCCACTGGGGTTAGGGGGGCAAGTGCCTGCCGTTCTCCTAAAACCCCCACGCGTGGCCCTGTGCCAAAGGGCACGAGAAGCAAAACCAAATTGCTGGTTTAGATTATAAGAGCGTGCACATCTGAGAGCACCCCAGAGCTTAATAATAATGGGAAATATTCTCAGTTTTTTTTTTTTTAAAAAAAAGAATTTTGCAATGATTACTAGCTTCAGAAAAGCATTTCCATTCACACAGCAATAGACCCTCCCAAAGAAGCAAATCCCCAAGCAAGGGGTATAATAAAAGAGCTCTTGACATCACAAGCAGGATAACGTAGAGCTCTTAACGAGGGAGCAAAATGGCTCAGGAAGTGCCAAGGGATATAGCGTGGATGATTAAAATGTGTAATTTGGGGAAGCGCAAGAGCAGAGTGTCACAAGGAGGGTGAGGTTTGTGGTGGGGCTCCCAGGCTTCACACGCAGCTGGTCTCACCCAAGGGAAGGTCTCCGAACCCCGGGAATGTTCATATTGCTTCTGGCACCAGGGTGGATGCACAGAGACACTTTGAGGTCCAGGAGAACGAAATATACGGAGGCCTGTTTAAGAAGAAAGGGCAAAACTCTTGCACCATGTAACCTATTTTGGGTTCAAAACACAAGGATTTTTGCTCTGCTTGAACTTTCACCAATTCCACTACCATCCCCGGTGCCATTAACCTTGCCCAAGTTCCTAGTTCCACTGCTCCTGGTGCACAACCACGAAAGCAGTCGAAATTCTCATGCATGATCCACAAGCATATTAAAAGCATTTAAAAAGATGTCTTTTTTTTTGTTGACAAGTCAGGAAGATTGACATGGGCTTTCCTGGTCAACTTGGACAACAGTGAACTTTGCTAGACTAATCAAACAGAGCCAATGTGTCATAAGAAATCAGGTAAATTCGGCACTTCAGGCAAGCTAAAAAAAAATGCCCCTGTGGAAAATTGAAAATTTGTGGGTTTCACTAGGAAAACCACTTGTGAAAATCTTAAAACTTTTCTTCAGATGATCTTTTCCATTTTTATGAAGTACTTAATATAACTAGAGACAATAAAGCATCTCTGAAAGCTCAGGGCTGTCTCTGGCAAATTCTTCCAGGTTAAAAAAAAAAAAAAAAAGCTAAACAAAAATCAGGGGTAAAAATTCAAATCTCTCATTTTTTCCCCCCCCCCCTTTTTTTTTTTAAATACAGCAATGGCTATCTCCAAATAAATAAAAAGAGACTACTTCTTGAGCTTTAAATGCTCACTTTGAAAGCACACACTCTCCCTCATTTTTTAATTACAGATTGAATTTTTAACTTCCCTAAACCATTAGTTACAGACTTTGATCAGACCCCAGTTTTCCCAGCCTGAGTGCTGCTTCAGACATCAATAATTCCAATTAAACCAAGTCTGAGATATGACTACACCATTTCTCTAAGCAATTAAAAATGTGCAACTGAAGTAAGTGGAAAATCCTGAAAGAAAGGCCAAGGGACTCATCAAATGTTAATAACAACAATAATAAATACATTGTGCTTACAGACCATCTTTCATCCAGTGATCTCAAAACATTTCCTACGCGTTATGTAACGCTGCAACACTTGGTGAGGAAAGTAAAAAGGTGACACAACTACTTGATTATCTAAAATGCTTTTGATGATTCAGGATGGAGATACAGCCGTACTCCCCCAAAACCCCATTTATCCAGATGAGTTCTCTGCCCCCTGTTTCATTGAATTAGCTAAGTTTTATTGCAACTAAGTTGAACATTATTGCTTATAACATAACAGACCTCTCAGAGTTAGGAGATTCTCTCAACAGTTGATTTTATTATATGGACACCACAATAAAATCTACTAATTTTAAGTTAGTAAATTGAGGTTTAAAAGCAACTGCTACCTGGTACTTAATACTAGTGCTGTCATCACCTCCTTGTTTCCTTTTGATGAATCATTTCACTTCTCTGCGTTTGTTTCCTTAGAT
Source organism: Tinamus guttatus (assembly GCF_000705375.1). Next base: position 45,282 of record NW_010579904.1, on the reverse strand, counting down.
GCAAGAGATTTTTGATACTTCAGTAGTTCTTCAGGATGTACCTCAGCTAGCACGTAGAATAATGGATGAACTCACTATTATTATACTACCGGGTGGGTGTTTATCTATAGCTATATATCTATACTTTACTACTGTGCAGATTGGCTTAACCATCTGATACTGGCAGGTCCACACTTTCCTTTGGGAGGCGGGGAAAAAAAAAGTTTAGACCAAAATGGCCTTATGTGGTCACCTTCTGTTTACATTAAAAAAAAAAAAAAAAAAAAAAGGTCTTCTCCTAGTTTTAAAATAATTTCTAAGGGGCTGAGGTCCAACAGGTGGCAACCAACTTGCTGCTCATCCTGCACAATTCAAGCAAGCTACAGGGGGCCTTAGAGCATCCACTGTTCATGCCAAAGGCAGAGAAAACCCCTCAGGCCAAACCTAGTTGGACTAGTCACCTTCCTGCTTGCATATGCCAGTGATCACTCACCCCTCATTTGAATTCTCCTTTTTTAGCAAGATCCCTGCAACGTTTTCTTTTCTTTCCAACAGTGGTACTCAAAGAATATAGCCCTGTTTAAAACTAAATTTCTCTCTTTCTGAGGTGGGACGAGAATCTTCCCAGATGCTTTAATATCTTTCATATTTTATAACCTTTCTCATCAAAGTTTAAATTTTTATCCTCATTAATATTCGTGTAAATCAAAAGTACCTTTTGATTTGGTAGTTGGTAGAATTATACCAAAGAGGTAGCGAGAGAAGAATTGGGTTTCCTGTGAAGAACTGAATATTTATGTGTTTGTTTTTCAGGTTAGCTGGGACTCTTAATTTATAGATCAAACATTTTTTTCAGCATTTGCTTCCTCCTGAACTACTAAAAAATTTTGATGGTAGATGGAGAAACCCCTTTACCCATCACTGAAATGTAGCAATCTAGAGCAGCCGCTTCACGGCACAGAGTTATGCGGACAATGACAGAGGTGCTGGACTTGACCACAGACATTAGATCTACTTTCTGAAACGCCGTTTTCCAAAGAGGAACTGGCTAAGACCCCTCCACGGAGGTGGGCCAATGCCATGGATCATACTGTGGTTGAAACAGTTGAGCTCAACAACAGCTCAAATCTGCTGTGCTTTTGCCTTAGAACAACACCTGCAGGAGCGTTGCGTCCCCTAACGCACTCACCATCATATGGAGGATATACCAGCCATGCTTAAAGCTTCATGCACTTCAAGGAGGAGATGCAAAGCAAAACCACTTCGCTACGTCCCATCATTTCACATCATATATAAAATAAATACATGAAGTCTAGAATGGAAAACTTGGTTCCGAACGCAACTTGCGCTTTGTTTACTGCATCAAAGCAAGTCTTGACTTCCACAAAGGAGCGTTTTGGCACCTAGATCAAAGTGTCTCCTGGCTGTGTTGTGCTGGAACCGAAGTGTCAACCTATTTCACGGCACCTCCAGGAAGACCTGCTTTGATCGGGGCAGCGAGAAGCACATCAGTCGCTACCGAGGAGCTACCACGAATGTTTTAGAGACTGATTACACCTGCTGTAATGTCACATCAGGACACAGCACTGGCGCAGCCTGTGTTAGCATGTTCCTGGTGCAGACACCTCATCAAGCAGGACATGAAACATCAAAGCAACAGAAAGGGAGGCATTTCCCGTGGAACGTGTATTTGGATCTTCCAATGGGGAACATGGCATAAAAGACCAACAACAGTGCTGTAAGGTCCTCATTTAGGTACCTTCTTTGGTTAAAGAATTGAGGGACATCACATCCCTAGAGAGATCTCCTATTGAATATGATCAGTCAGATACCTTTGCAATCTCCATTTTATAGGTGTGCAAAATATTAGAAAATCAATTCCAGGTACCACATTAATGCTCCTGAAAATTCAATTAAAAATAAATCCAGCGTTGTAATAACTTCCATAATTTTTTACTACTGATTTATCGTTCCAATACAACGACGACGACCAAAGCAGAACATAAAAGACATTGCTGTTCCAGTTCTACAGAGGACATAACTCTGACACTGCTGAGAACCACAGATCGTGCCTCCGGTTTTTGTCACTTCCAGGAAAACTGAAAACATTTCATGTCCAAGCTTCGCATCCATTAGCTTTCTTACTATTTACCATCCTCCTCCTCTTCCTTTGTCTACCCTATGCCTGCTGGCATGAGAATGCCAGATATTTGTCATTTAATAAGTGCTATTCAGCTCCACGGATCTATAAAATTACATCTTGTTGAACAGCATAAGGGTATTAGTTTGCCTTTTTCTCTATTATTGCAGGGCTTATCTCTAAAGCCTGGGGGTTTTATTGATTTATAATTGCCAAACAGTGACCGCATTGACAATTTGGGACTACTTATTGATAAGCATTAGAAAGAGGACACCAAAACAGTTCTTGTTTTCTATGATCAACTGAAAATTTACCTGAAGAGTATCAGAAAACATCCATTTCCTGTAGTCTTGATTATCAAAATGCTGTTTTCTCTTAAATTAAAAAATTCATCAAATTGTATATTTGATCATAGGATTTTGAAATGTCACTTGAAATTTTATGAGATTTTTAAAGTTAAATATTTTTGTTGTTTTATATTAACACCAAACACATGTATGTAAACCTGCTGCTGATGATATACGGTATTTTAATTCATTTAATCCTTGAAGATAATCTGGGCCAACTCCAGCTTTTCAATTGCATCAGCATCTTGAGCCAGATTATACATTCTACATATCACATATACAAGCTGTGATATATGCTTCACAGATAGAGAAAAAATGAGTCTGGAGAAATGAGGGAAGCACCTACAGCCGTTTCAGTTAGTGAGTTAGTCAGGAATCAAATCTATAGTCTATGAATTTATTCCCTGACAGTGGACATTAAATTACTACCCTGCATGCAGCAACACTTTAAAAATGTGACAGTTTGGATACTAGTTACTACTTAATATAGAATTTTAAACTGCATTAAGGAGTCTGAACAAAATTTTCCATACTGCAAAGACGGTACAATTTCATTAGGTGGAAGATCGAAATAATAATTTTCATTCCTGCTATTTGGCACTCAGTGAAATGTCACATCTTGTCATATCTTTGCATACATACCTAGATGTAAGTTAGTTCCTATTTACATTATAATTAAGCCATGGATCACTTTCTTTGGGTAATGGAGGTTCTTTGGGATGCAGCTCTTCAGCCTCCTCTGAAATGAGTCTAAGTCCCAAACTTTCCAAAGACTGCCACCAACTTGACAATAATTACCTATTTAGGCAATTATTACAAAATATTACCTATTTCCTAATTCTATAGCACTGCCAAGTGCCACCTCTTTCACAGATGCATTCCCCAAAGACAGGCAGACCTGGAAGAGCAAAGAGGACCCTCAGGCATCACGTAACAGACCGGGAAAGACAGAGAGAAACATGGACATGCAATGGTCCCCACATCAACCAGTTATGGCTACGGGAGTACCCTAACCACATCTGCTAATGTTTCTTTTCTGGGACAAATCAGTGTTCACTGGTTTCTCTAGCACCATCAAGAGATGTTATGAGGGATACTACTGCAGACCCTCTAATACGACCTCTTCCCAGGAGGGCAGAGAGAGATCTGCAGTAACACCTCAAGCACAGAGAAGATTCAAACTTAAAACACGGCGATTAAAAACATCGCTGTGCCACTGCTCTTGCCTTGAGGACTCCTCACAGAAGCGGGTACACCTCTGAACAGGAATCCCCCGCCAAAAGTCTCCAACCAAAGGGAACAGCTGCTGCTGGGCCAAGCGTGTGCCATGTCAAACTCAAATACCCAACTCCGGGACCGCAGCTTTGGAGTGTGCTGAGATGGGTCTCAAAAAGCTTCATTTTAGAGACTTGATCACAGTTTTGGCATGAGGAAAGCACAGTTCACTGTTGATACAAGATATATAGAAGGTCAAACTTAGAGCCTCTAGGACTTTTTACAAGTGAAAAACCATGTGTCCGTAGATGCCCACTCACAGCATTTGCTGGGGGTTGCATGGTAGGAGCCCTGTCTCTGTCACAGGCCCAGGACAAGTCACTGGAGAAGGGGGCTTTTCCAGCGATACCACTTCAGCACATCCACTACAAACGGGATACTTCCCGCACGGCCATTGCTCCTGGGAGTCTACTCATAAAAAGGGAATAAAGGACAGAATAACCGAAGGAGGAATTTCTTCAAGGATTTGTCTTGGAGCTCAGCTCATCTCCTATTTCCAGTAAAGACTGTATCACCAGAAAAGGCTGCTAACGGTAAAACGTGGCGAAGTGCAACGCAGTGCCAAAATACAGTGGAGTTTCCTAATGCCACTGATAACTTCCCAAGTGAAAAGCCATGGGGACCTGACTAAGAGAAATGGAATGAAAAGTAATGATATCAAGTGCCTGGTGATTCTGCTGAAGAGCCTAATAATGAGCATTTCTGCCAGAAAGCAAGAAAGTATCAGTGAAAAGTGACCAGGGAAGATAAAGCCCATATTAATCAATCAGAAGATCACAGGATAACGAGGATTAACCTAGAATGAGTCAAAAGGAGTACCTGCACAACAGAAAGACAAAAGTATTATGCCACAAAACAAGGCACGGTGATATCTTGTTTCAAAAGGTATTTTGTCACCTTTTCCCAAAAAGAAAATAACAAACGGAAACATTAACGTGGTCACCAGGACATAGAGGGAAATGAATAACCTATTTTAGGATTCAGTCTCCTTCCCTTATTTGGCCCAGTGCAATCAAAGCCAGGAGGAGACGAAAGTCCTCTGTGTACGTTAACTATTAGACATATAGCTATTAAGACAAAGAATGGCAAGGGGCAGGACACAAACACACAATAAGATGAACTGCCAAGAATAAATCTAGACTGGAAAGCAGGGCAAGATTCCTAGCCATGGGCATGGCAAGGGCTGGAATAGCTTCCCAGGTTAAGTTATAGAGTTTTTTTTTTTTTTAAAGAAACATCTAATTTTAGGATAGGTGTATCAAATCCATAGAGAAGATTATGTGACACAGCCACCTGTGATAACTGGGGACTAAATTAAGTCATCTGGAAGGTCTTTCCAATTTTATGTCCTTTATACCATATAAAAGCTAGGTACTCGATTACATTGTTAATAAGAGTTACTAACATATGATCAAATGCTGAAGACCAACGGGGCCTGTTTTTCCTTCTTAATAGCTGACACCACAGGATAAACCCTGTGATCCTTTCTCCCTTTTCCAGACAAAAAGATAACGCCATATTTCCATTATTACTTTGGTCTGTTAGTCAGCCAGAATTAGCAGGCACAGGCTAAGGAAGCCTCGTTCATCCTCGTCAGGCCTTGCAGCTCTGAATACAAAATACTGGGGGGACCCTTCTCTAAAAATGTGGGTCAATGTGCTCCCCACAAGGTCCTTGGTGGGGGGATCCTGCCCCCTGACATGGGCCAAAATTCACAAAACCAAAAATCACTGCCTGATCCTCCGAGCTCTTCATGACGTGGCACAGGCATAAATGCCTCAACAGAGACTTCAAAAACGCCCGTTACATTCGCGACTTCTGCAACAGTCTATAAATAAATTGCATAACTCCTACATGACTGTCTTCCCCTCTCCACATTAAGACCCAATAGATTGCAAGAGCTAATTTAAAAACATTACAATTTCTTGTTCCAATGGGCAATTGAGAAGAGAAATGAAGCCCGAGATTAGCACTGGAAGATCTCTAAACTTTATATTAACACAATTAACATTTTGAGTGGAGTGGGTCAAAATAAGCTGCACTTCGTAATTGCTTGCAACACTGAAAAGTAAAATAATCATGCTTTAATTCAAATAGTGCCTCATTATATTTTTTAGCATTATTTTAATGTTTGCAAGGGTTTATAAAAGCTGTTTCAAATATAAAAAATGAAGCATTTACAGGGGGGTTCAATGCAGTTTATAGGCTTACAAACACACACAGAAGGATGAGGCCTTTGCACAGCAAGGATATAGAAGCCCACAAACAGCTTATGAACACCTTACGCAGATGTGCCAGTAAGAGATGCAGCTCATCCTTAGATAGCTTGGAGAACTGTCTAAGGTTTCTTGCAAGCCTATTTTCCAGGAGTCCGTGATTTTGTCTTTTGACAGACACAGACATACTCAGTCCTAAATCATTCTCTTCTTTCAATTTTCCTTACCCAGTTACTGACTTCAGTGAACTCTATAGCAGGAGGTGAGAAAGAATTAGCTTCCTCTTGCTCCTCCAATTACTTTGGACTACTTCAGTTGCTAGATGCAACTTACTACAAAGGAAGAATAGCAGGCAACACAGCTGCCTGAAATCAGATATTGCCATCAAAGCAAAGAAGGAACTGATGTCCCAGATACTCTTTTCAAATTCTTTCTGACCCATTTATACATTTATATATTCCACTATGATCCTAGGCGCAGTTTTATATTTCTGAAAGTCCACCTCTTTCTCCTATACCCTCCCACAATGGCAAAAACTCAATAGTTGCTTTTGTTACTAGCCCATCAAATCAAACTTGGCAGGATTCTTTTTTATTTCAGCTTTTTTACCTTGGTCTTCCTATAGCGTTTGATCACAAAGTGTCCAGGACTTTGCTGGAGAGCTTGCCCATTAAACAGCTTCATCTTAAAGAAGGGGGCCAAGATCTAACGACTTGGGGAGCAGAGATGAACATTTCTGTTCAGCCAGGTTCACAGCTGAGGTGCTGCACACCGTGCAAGGCAGAAGAGACACCAATAAAAGGATGAAACACAAAGTCATGGATTCCAATAAAACGTACAACACTCCAACTCAGTGTTTTTACCAAGTAGCTCAGCAAAAGTTACCGTGGTGTAAGAAGGAAATCAGATTCTCTATCTCAAACACAGAAATATATTTGAGCTTATTTGGGGGTAGTTCTCTGCATTCTTTATTTGGTAAATATGTACTTTGAGATCGTTAGATGACAACTGCTACAAACAATAAACACATAAACTAGAATATATAAATTGCATTGCAAGATATCACAAGGTATCACCATGACATTTTCAGCAAAGCTGACAGCTCTGCAATTGCCTAGAACAGTGTCTGTTAACTCTTATATAACATGATTTTTAATGAAAGAAGCTTAATTTAAAATAAATTAAATTAATTAATTAATAAGTTTGTGTTTTTATGGCTTTTCCAAGAGTATAGATAGTCTGGCAACATTGTGAATGGAAAGAAATCCAAGTTCTTTTATGGGAGTGGAAAGAAAGCAACAGAATCAGGCTTAAAATAAAATAAAGCCAGGAGTGCTCCCACCTCCCAGGACCAACAACCAGGGCTTTTTTCTAGGCAGGTCAGTCAGTCCTGCTGTCACCTCCCCAGCGGCAGGTCACCCGGCGCTGTGTGAGAGCACTCGGAGCTAAAATTCAGCGTACGCCTCATCTGAAGCGTAACCAACAGCTCCTACAAAAGGATAAACACTCCGCTTTTTTAACCAGCACACCTTCTGATTAAAACTTCATAATGATGGGGGTATGGCAGGATGATGCCTTTTAGCATGATGCATTTTCTTCTTTTATTACTGGGCTCCAAAAACTGTAAAATCTATCTTTGGAACTTTTGTAATAAGGAAAGAAAAACGGGCTCCCAGGCAGAGAGACCTTGAATGTCAAGTGATTTTTATGGCTATGTAATGGACCCTGAAAATAGAGGGTTTTAATAGAAGTGTCAGTCACAGGCTGTAACTACTTCCATGCAAAATTATGACATTAATGCTCAGCGAGATTTTTCAACAAATATACCTCAATGCTAGGCAGCTGATCTGCAGGTTACTAGGGCCAAGCAAATTCATTCGGGAGCTCTGCAGCTCACACAGGCACTGCGAGCTAGGCTCCCATCTGCGCTTATTTTAATCATTTTTAAACTGGACTTCTTCCCCTCTCTGCTTTGTATTTGGGCAGTGTTACCCTGTCTCCTAAAAACCATCACAGAAGGCACATGAGGCTTAGCCATTAGGGCTCTTGCAAGAGTAAGACCAACTTATAAACCAACTCATCCTGGAGGGTTTTGTTTTGCAAAAGAAGATAATCTTTGCCTTTCAGCTGCAGGACTCCATCAGAAAACTTGCTTATGTGACATGTCTGTGCTGCCCCATGATTTAACTGGAGCCCTAACATGTGAATCCCAGAACATTTTGCCAACAGAGCTAAAGTCTTTCCTGGCTCTTCCCATTGCCTAAAGTGAAAACAAGAAAACTCCCTTTCCATAGAGCTCTAGCAAGATCAAAGGGCTGTAAAGGTTAGTTTGCATGAACCATTTCCACTAGTGTCTGCTCAAGCTACAGTCTGCAATAGCAATATTTGATGTAGGATACCTGGTGGAGATATTAAATATACACCAATAATAGTCATCATACTACTGCATTAACCTGCACTGTAAAGAAGTAGTATTTCTGATTTTGCTTATATTGACATCTCCAATAGACAAAGACGCAATTCAAGGCAGGTAGCTCCAAAATTGAGGAAAAAAAAACAAAATCATTCTAGTGTTCGTGACTAAAAGAGCAAGAAAGTGTCCGACACCCCGTGTTTCCAAGGCTCTCTGCCTGGATCTCAGGGAGGATGCCTGTGAAACCTGCCAGCTTTGCAACCTGCCAGGAAAGCAGCCCACCAGAGACTACCAGCATGAACATAAACCATATTCAAGCGGCTGAAAAGCTCTTTGAAAGCAGTTTGGGGAACACGATTTTTACCTGCTTTTGTTAGTCCGTGGCCACATGTTCCATGCAAGGCGACATTTCTGCATGATTTTCAAGTTAAAAACATGCAGCGAACACATTAACAGGCGACACAGTTGACTCGCCTAGACTCTAACATCCTTAGGATCTTTAAGAGCCTGTCACCCAGCTAAACCCCTCCTGTTCTCCGTGACTTCCTACAGCAGCATTGGAGCCCGTTCCCTGCCACTGGAGCAGCTGGGAGCTGGAGCTCTCACCAACTTACCCATTTTGTCCCATGAGTTACTTCTACGAGGAGCTGATGTAGACTAAGCTTCTTCCAGTTAGTTTTCCACCAAATTTGGAAGTCGTATGCAAAGAAGAATCTAAAGCTAGACACTTCGTGTAAGGTATTTTACACCATTTCTTTTAACTCTCCTGGTGCTCAAGTGGTTTCTTCAGTCTTCAATAGACTGAATGATCTCCCCAAAATATACAAGACAGTTGTTCGGATATAAGGTTAAATCACCCTAAATGCTCTGGGAGAGAAAAATACACATGAACAACTCAACCCACAGCCACGATAAGCACGTGTAACAGGCATAAATGAATAATAACTTCTCAGTGACTCAAAATATTCATATTCAAAGCACAGGCACAACATTGCATGTAGGAGATTATACAGCGCTCCTGATCAGCACAGTCAGGGTTCTTGTTTTGGGCCCCTGTCTACAAAGACTGAATAAGCACAGCTGCAGGAAACAGGAATTAGAACTATTTTCAGAATTATATCCACACAATCCTGTCAATAATCTTCTCTAACAGGGCAAGTAACCAAAAGGAGACAACACATCATGGCATCTTGAGGAACTCATTGTAAATCAGTTACTAAGCTCTTTACAGTCAGCTTAACCAAATAAAACCCACGCTTTATAAAAACAAAAGCTTGGTGAGAACAAGCTCAGTATCTAAAGGGTGGTTCTGATCCTTCTCATCCCACATAAATACCTTCTTGGTAACTATTGGTACTGTCCAGACTCTGAGAAGAAAGTGAGGCATTTTATGCTGTTGTGCCACTAGTTTTGTGATCTGAATTTTCATCCTCTCAAAATATTACATATGTATGCTTAAATTTTTATATATATACATATATTTTCAAGTATAAGGCTGTCATAAATTTGAGACTACTCTCCTTCCTTAGGAAAATATGAGTGATAATGATAATTTGGGGTGGCAACATAAGAGTCTTCCTTTTTCTGGAAGGACGGCGCTTATGCAGAATGCTAATCAACAAGCAGAGGATACTCTGAAAACTCGAGGCTTTCAAGTCTCCTTGGTATCACTGTCCATTTTCCTGCTACTTGCTCTCAGACCATAGTGGGAAAGATCAACTGACAACCCGGGGAGGCCGGGGAAATGCGCGATAATCTTGTTTGCAAGCCCAGGATCAAAACAAGCTTTGAGAAAACTAACTCTGGGGTTTATTTTCCTACAGAAAAAAAAAGAAAAAAAAAAAAAGAAAAAAAAATACACATTTGTTTCCTAGAGCGCTTGAGCAGCAGGAGATCTCCGAGTGACCAAAATAACGTGGACCTTGAGCCCAAAGGAGATGTGATTTCTTTTAGTCTCGGTACGCGAGCATATGTCTGCACAAAACACCCACCAGCCCCCAGACAGGGCACTGGCTGCATTTTAAGGAGCCGAGCCACAAAAACGTAGATGGGATCGCACCTAATTAGTAATTTCCGAAGTGAACATAGCATTCCCTGGACATTATATGGCTTCAAAACAAGCCAAGTCTCTATTACAGATGCTCGGTAAAGTTAAAATACGGAAGTTACTGCCTCCCTCCCTTTCTTCCCTCTCTCCCATTTGGATTCTGTAACATAAGACAAGAGCAAAAAGTTAAAATAAATTGTGCTGTTGCAGTAGAGATTAACAACAATAACGAGGGGCAGAGGGAATAGGTAGGAGAAGCACAAATAGTTTGAATGCCCTGACTAACGACACCCTAATCCCCTGTAGGCTTGACCACTCTTGAAATCTGTCGACTATCGAGTGCTTATAATTGATGAGACTGCCTCCAACACACCCAATCCTTCCCTAAACCTGCAGAGAGCACCTCTCAACGCTTCGATTAGTCCCCCTTCACGCCAAGATAGGGGCCCACAGAAAGGCAAGCCACACCAAAGATGTTTGTTCTCACCAGTACCATGAAGGTCCACATCCAACTTTCCTAAGAACCTCCCTCCATTGGAAAGGGTGATTTCAAACCACAATAGCCAAGAAATTCACAATTTGTAGTGACTGAAAGAACACATCCTCACAGGGAAGCCAACATGTGCTGGAAAGAAGCAAATCGCACAGGCTTAGCAATTCCCTTTTTCATCTCCTATTCACAGAAGAAAGTAGAAGAAAGCAAAGAAGAAAGAGCAATTAAAGCTTGCATCGCGTATCAGAGAGTTTTGTATAATCCCTCTTTCAATATTATTCTACTTTCAATCCTTCTTCCTATAAAAGAAAAAAAAAGAACTAAAAAATAAATCAATAAAGCAGCCAAATGTATGAAGTTGACTGAGTTTAACGGGAAAGCAAGAAAAAAGATATCGCATGCGTGGTATGACAGTGCCTTCTTTTTGCATTGCTTTTGGACCAGAGAAATAACAACACTAGAGGAGCAGCTGCCATAATGGTCATGGAAGCCAACAATCTCGTCCAAAGGCCTGGAAGAGTGAGAACCATGTCAAAAAGCAAAAATAACCAGTACGAAATACTCCCCAAAACACCTGGTCACAAGACCCTATTCTGCTCAGCGCAGAAACGCCTTCTTTTCAAAAGTCTCGGAGATCAATTGTACAATATAGTTCAATCCTGGGAAAAACAAACGTCGTTTTGATGGCATATGCTTATGTGCACCATTTTGAAAGAATGACTTAATAGTGATATCCAAGAGAAGCAAATTACGTTGAGCAAGAAGGTCTGCCAAAACAGCTTGACGTTAGTGAAAAGGCTAATCAAAGGAAATACAAATCTTCCAGTTTTCCAACCTTGAACTCTCATTGCAGAAAAATCTTCAGCAACATGCTCCTCTAACAAGTCTTAGTGCAAACGACGACATGGACATACTTTTACAAGGGCCTAAAAAGTCACACAAAAGATATGTACGTGGGAAATAAATTGCTTCAGTTCTGAGATAATTTCCATGATATTAAACTCTTGCCATAAACACAGTTTCATTATTTGTATCCTTTCTCATGTAAGCAGATTTCAGTAATCAAGGCTGAAGGCAAGCTGCCAACTAGCAATCCACCCTTCAGAAAGAGGGACTCGGGCGAACCATATTCAATAACATAAATTGTATTACAGGGTAAACAAAATTTAACCCAAGTGAAATGAATAAAGCAGAAAATGACTCTATTAAATGAAGATGATGGAGTGGAAATGTTTTCTCCAAAGATATAGGTACATAATATACTCATAACCCACGGCATCAGGACAGTTCCACACTGGTAGACAATTTCTCATTTTTAAACTTCTTGACAAAGCAAATAATTACATCTACTCATAGATTTTACAGAAAAGACTCTCACTTTTAAATATTAATAAACTGCTTTTTATACTGAATCCTAATTTACAACACAAACCCAGAACACATCCAATTTTGCTCCTGATATTTTTTGGTTCATAATTGTCATACAGTTACAATATGTACAGTGTGAAGTCAAATTTGCAGTACCTGACTTTCGAAGTGCTCATACGCGAACGCTGCAGCACTCCCACTAACACAGCTCAAACTAGTGAAGAAATCAAAAGCTTGACCTATGAAGCGCCACAAAGATTGCACTATCTATGCTACATTATCTATCCACATGACCACGCAATTCATCTCCCAGTAGAAGAAAAAGGGAAAAATTATGATTCAAGAGCAGGTTAATTCTTTTCAGCACTCGGCTACTATTTATCAAGCACTGCAGACACCCTCCTCAGCTCCAAAGAAAAGGAATTTGCACTCTTCCCTAGTGTTAGCCTGACCAAAATCCATATTTAACCATTCAGATAATCCTCCAAAAGGATATCATATCATCGTTATTCAGATTTGGGTAAAATAGTAAGTCATGGAGAGGAATTAAATAGGTAACTAGAAATAGATAAATAACTAGGTTTAAAATAAATAATAGATTAATAAATAACTAGAATAAGTAGATAACTACATGCATAACTAGGTTTTGTACCATATGAGCACGTTTTTCCTGGGCAGCTGTCTCCAGGTGCCACTTCAGCCACCCTATTCTGGAAAAACCTCACAAGTCTTTGAAAAATCAAGGCACTAAGATGCTACTTCTATCAGTGATACACGCAGGGCAATCAAAGGACCACAAGTTCTCTTTCCATTGCTTATTTTTACTTGGTGGTGCAATCCTTCCATCATTTGTCAGTCATCCTCTCCAACAAAAGCAGCTCTAAATTTATGGATACGCACTGGACTACCACAAATGAAACCTGGATAACGCAAATACGATTTTTATGCCACTTTTTCACTGCTATATTGCTCCCTATGGGGTTTAGTCACCTCGTCTATCTAAATCTATAGACTTAGGATAAATTTCAGCAAAGAGATGTATTACTGGAAAGTGCATGAAAAATAAATCAGCAGTAATTAACTACACAGTACTTTATTTGTACTAACATCCACAGAACTAAAGTAATCACAAATTCTGCTTAAGAATGAGTAATATACAACTTGGACTCAAAAAATTCTTGTTTTCTGAAAACAAGAAATGACCTTCACTCCACAGGATACATGCAACCCTATGCCAGTCTTGAAAGCATATTTTAACAGTACTTGTATTTACACTGAATTTAAATTAGATTATCTCCCTTTCAAATTATTTTCAGGAAGTAACAGAATGCTCACCACAACATTCTGTGGTTTTGAGAGAGAGAAGTAGAAAAATAAATTAGACTTCATGAATCCTGTGATAATCTGTCAACATTTACAAGCTATTCTTACACTCCTTCCTCGGGAGTTCTTAAAAAAAATTCACTGAAGTCAAATACACTGCTTGTATATCCACAAAATGCAGAGAAGTAGCTAAAACAGCTGCTTGTGATTCTGTTTGAGAATAAAAACATGTACAGTCAAATCAGAGCTTGGACAGCAATGTGATCTGTTCAGTATAGACTTCTCTTTTAAGGAGGTTTTAACTTGGCTTTTAAAAAAAATAATACTACAATAAAATAAAAATTCCAGCAGAAAACTCCTGGCCAGAGTGTCATGATTGAAGCTGACCTTGCCAACTCTGTGGGCTCTTTACTCAACCCAAGAGTTGCAAAGACGTTGCACCAACTCTACCACCCCCCGCATGCCATATGTTGGCTGCCTTGAGGGATCAGCTTCAGGGAATTTCATAGCTGATTATTAAGACTGGATAAACAACTGCTATATTTCTACACCCTTTTTATAAGGCAAATTTACTAAACTGATCCCAAAGAGAGAATAATCTCCATGCCTAGGAAGCGTCATGGTCCCTTTGTGCCATGGGTGTTGCTTTATGCAGTATAGCAAACGATATTTTTTTTTATAAGATACTGTGTTTTAGATCAACAGCATATATATAAATTTATATATTTATGGATGGCTGACCTGTTCAAGGTTACACTCTATTGCTACAGTCTGCTTGAAAGATAATTGTCTGTGTAATCTTACCTATAATCCCTACATGGAACTATAAACAGACTATTTGGTTGCAACCAATGCAATGCACTACATCCAACCACATGCCCTATGCTAACTGTTCAACTTTCAGGAACATGAAGGTGATTTTTCCCTTCTACCCTCTTTGTTTTCCCTTTTTCAATAAAAATAACCCTGCAAATACATTAAAGCGGTCACATTTTTCTACTACAATGCAGAGAAAAGATACTCTGTGCTCAACAAGCTTCTGCCACCTATTCTGTAACAGCATTTCCAGAGAGTACAGATATTCACATAATGTGCTAATATACCTAATATACAGAAGACAGAATCACCAAATGACGTCCTTTACCCTGTTCTTGGTTGCTTCTATGCTTAAACACTTCAATAGATGTTACTGCGTGTGCGATATAACGTGCCAAAAAGCCAGACTTTGAGCATTGACTCTTTCTCTTTACACCTCTATCTCAAACACTCTTCAACGGTTTACACAAATACCACTTCATCTGCTGCAAACACTAAAACTCAGCCAGTGCAAAGCTTCAGAGCCAGGAAAGATCTGCAGCGGTTCCGAGTTTCAGCTTATTCATCTGCTAGAAGAATTTCAGCTTTGAGGGGAAAAAAAAATAGCACCCCCTGGAGTCCTGAAATTAGGAATAATCTGATGACCTGGGAAGAAGGTGAATATAACCCTTGTTACACAAACTGTTATTTTTCTCCCCGAAAAAACCCCACAAAACAACAAAAATCAAGACCTATAATGATCTCTGACATTTATAATGTCCAATGCTTATAACGTCAGATAGAGGATGCAGTCATTCTGCAGAAAATGTTACTTTCAAAATAGTACTCTGAGTACGAATTCCCCCTTTAAACTCCTTCTTTTAATTAATTCCTCCTTTTGGACTTATCTATCCTTGGCTGGCATTTTCAGACAGATTTTTTCCTCCTACTCTCACGCTGCGCTGTACTTTCCAGCGTTACTAGACAACTGAAATCAATATGACTACTCATAGTGTAAGACAACTCAGTGGGGTAAAGACTGACAAAGCCTGTTACGATTTTGTCAGCTCAATTAAGTTTCTTTAATCTCTCTCTTACCCAAAAACTTAGCAGGTCAAGTTCTCAACCTTTTTCTATGCAGTTGAGGTTGATATCAAATCAAAAGGCCATGGAAATCACAAAACCTGCCATGTTTTCACAGCTAAAGTATTTTGGGTGTTATATTAAGGTTCAGATGCAGTCAGCACTATGGGTCAGTTATTCTATTTGATTTCTACTCAAAAGCAGTACAGCTTAATAAGAGAAAGAAAGGGTTTATACGGGTCTGTATTTCCTGGTTTAGTTAGTCCCCTTTCTTCGTGTTTCAAAATGCTGTGTTTCCGTCAGTGGAAACCTGAGATTTCTTGTTGCTTGTACAGGCAGGTTATGAAATCTGTCACGGACACAATACCCTTCCCTTAATTCTTTCCCTGTTTTCTCTCACAATTTGACTTTAACCTTGTCTATGCCCTTTAAGTCTGGCGGTTAATACACAGTAATGTTAACAGGAGTGAAATATGAAACTAGATATGTGAATATACTATATATATTTCTTAACCCAGAATGAATTTAACGTTCATAAAAAATGCCACATTAAGTGCAAAGAAGCGAGGTGCCTTCTACTTTTCCACAAAAAAAGACTCAAAAGAGTAACAGTGGCAACTGTGTTACATCTCCCATCTAGGATTTGCCCATCCTAAAGGGGTTGTTGTGACTTATTTTAACAGCTCACTGCTGAAACTACTCACCAAGTGCAGTAATAAGTCACCATGATCATTTTGCTGATTGTAACAAAGAGAATCAATACGAGTCTGAGCACATGGACTAATTTATTCAACGCCCAGTAAGGAAATTGTCAATAGCAGAATGACAGCGTAAGACCTTCTTGCAGTGGTTGCACCATTAACTATTCTAGAAATACCTTCTGCTTGTGTAATTTTATATTTAAGTCTTTAGAATTTTTAGGTATTTCTTAATTATGTATGTGTATATGCGTAGCACGGAAGGATCTGAAAAAACCCCCGTGGTCAAGGCAGTCAGAGACACATTAGATGTTGGGAAATTTGGGGCATTACTGAACAGACTCTGTTTCCTTGGTGACTTATTACCATCTAGCTATACATGAGGCTATCCTTTCATCTTACCTGGTAATGAACATGCCTAATCAAGTCTGCTGGGAAGAGATGGGGGTCAGGAGGGAGGAAAATCAGAGCTCTCTTCAAAAAGCAGCACAGGATTCAGCCATTTCAAATGAGAGGCCCTCAGAGAAGCTGGGCGTTATCCCGCCGTATCGGACTTCCTAGCTCATCAGTGACTAACAGGGAGTTGTTATTGGTGCCAGCACATGGATCTCTCAGACCACATCTTCTAATTTATTTTGGGCAGCCTGAGTGAAGACTTGATTTCCACAGGGGGCAAAGACAGCTCACGGGACCTTCTATATTCTGTTTCTGCTAAAAAATTAAAAATAAAATAAAATAATAAAATAAAATAAAATAAAATAAGCACCAAGTACCTCTCCAGAAAACGTAATCCCAGCCTCATCTGGCCAAAGAATTATCTGATATTTTTTTTTTCCTTTACATAAACCATTACCAATAGCTAAACACCAAGCCTAGCGTGGTACTACCACTGCTTGAAAGCCTCCAAAAGGAACGTAGGGGATTTTGACATAACATCTCTGTCATGGAATTCAGTTTTCATAACTAGTCATATAAGAAAGCAAAAACATATGTATTGGGCACATCTTTTGAGTGATCAACAAGAGACCAATTTCGATGTTTCCTGAATGCTCAGGAAGAACTTTCTTCTCCTGGCTACAAGGCTATTTCACTCCTGAGCCTGAAAACTTCGTTTTTATTTTAGCTGCATCCACTGTGGTGGAAATGAGTGATAGATTTAATCTGCCTTAAAGTGCCAAGTGCCTGCAGCCCCAACCGTCAAAGCTTTGGATGGAGATGAAACCACTGCCTGCTGTAGAGGAGAAGGACGGCTGCAACGCACGTGAAGGAGAAGCAGAGGATCCTAACGCGAGTCTGGGTACCTTTTCTCTCAGGTCAGAATGGAAGCTGAGCTGCCCACCACTCCCCAAAAGCAGATTTGGGAGGTGTGCATGAACCCCGTGATCCAAAGCAGGGCTCCCACCGCTTCCAAGGTAGCGCGAGGAGCGGGACAGCTCCATGAGCTCCACTCGCTCTTGCAAACCTCCACACTTGACTCCATTGGAGAAACACGTTTGCCACCAGAAGCTGTAAGGTCCACAACCTACCACAGAAACGTGGGCATCCAGGAAGTGGGGGCACAGGTGCCACTCGGCAGCTAGTGCAGTTTCTCTGCACGACAACACTCACAGAGGCAGACTGCAATTACCCAAGCTAGAGCAGGATACGGGTTCAATTGGGTCTGTAACGACCAGAAGCGTTTAGGGCTTTCACGTCATGTTTCATTCAAAAGCTGAACGAGCATCATTCTCGGATGAGATTGCCCGCATGCAGGGAGTGCCACTTCAGAAAAATCAAACGAGAAGGGGATTTCACTCCTCCTCATTTAAACCCTACAATTTCTGTTTCAGTCTGAAATGATCAACCTGCTTAGCAGATATTGCATGTTGAAGGAAGCAATTCTGATATTATACTGCCCAAGCCGTTAAACTCCACCTCTCCAACTGCCCAAATTACTGAATCAGAGGCTCTCTTCTAAAAAGAGAAAAATGTTTGATGTATTTAGGAAGGCATCCTTTCCTGTAAACGTGAAGGACTGAACAGATTTGCACTGGAATATTATAAAGCATTTCAAAAATAACCTTGACACATTTTTTGAGGTACAGTATGATTCTTATTTTAAAGCTACCTTGAGTATAAAGGAAAAACTGAAGAAAAAAAATAAGGCAGGAAAGACCTTAGTTCCTCTGCTTCACATGTATCTTATATTAAGCACAATTTATTTTAACATGGTCTTACTCTCTCATCAGCTAAAGCCTACCAAAAATCACAGGGATCTGGACACCGTGTTAGTGAGCTCTGAGTCTAGGAGCAGGTTTTTAGGGTCACCCTTTCCAGGAAATGGGTCTTTTCCTGACAGGTATTACTCTACAGATCATTTGGTCCTTTACCTTGCTTGCCCTGCTAGATTATCCATAAAAATGCTAGTGGGACCAGGATGTCCTGCTCTGCACACATCGCGTACTTTCTGTAGCAGAACAAACTCATCACAGAAATGAAATACAATTGGGTTAGTTACCCACTGGATTAGTGATCCTCATTGTATAGGAGCTGTAGTCCATGTAAGTCACATTAGAGGGCACATGAGCTAGGCCTTTTTATTTGCCCTCTGGGCGTTACATGAATGGGGACACAATCTCTTCTTCCAAAGGCCAGCCCAACGAAAGCAAGCAGAGGTGGCTCTTACCTTTGCGGTGCCGAATTCCTGTCCACGGGGACAGAAATTTAACCCCTTACAGTCAAAAAAAAGCTCCATCTTTTTTAGAATTAGATCTGAACTACTACTAGAATAGAAACAGGCTGGTTTGCATCATCTTCCCCCTTGCCACACTAACTCTCAAAGAGATTATTTCCTTGTGCTGGTCCTGATTACTGAGGTACACCTGCTCTCATTGCCCCTTGATTAAACCAAGTGCCTACAAACTAACTTAAGAGAGGCGTTGCTCGTGCAATGCATTCCTACTTGCTGTATTTAACTTCGGCAGAAACATGGCCCCTCTCAGTTTCTGCACAAATTTTGTAGAGCGACTCTGAATTCTTTACCCAGCTTGAATAGGACCTTGCTCTGAGGGAAGCTAATTAGATTTATACTATAGATCAGCGAGTTAGGGATGGCATATTTATCACTGATAATCACAGCTAAAGTAGCCTGAGTCCACATAAAAATCCCACTGTAAACGCTCTTTTACCTCACTGGAACAATTCCTTTCTCATTTCTCCTAATTCCATTTCACCAGATCTTCAAGCTCCCATGCAGCTTTAAATTCCCACTGAAGCCAAGCAGAGTTTGCCTTGAGAAACACAAGTACCTCTCTGTGCCCTCTCTGCACATCTCAAGTTGTATTTCTAGGTTACCAGCAAATTTAAATATTCCTGATTGGCTTCCCCAGGCTACAGAGGGGGCAAAGAGCTTGTTAAACTCGATGATAACCCCTAAATGCAACAGCTGAACAGACTGTGGAATTTCTCATCTGATGCTTGGTTAGTTCACTCTCCTTGACAGCATCCTACTCTTGCTTCATGTTGACATATGCTAGAAAAAAACATGGGGTGGCTTTCATAACATCCTCACAAGCCACGCTATAAAACTAGCACTAGCCAACTGCACTCAGAGACGGATTTTATTTGATTAATCACAGTAAAATGAATGGCCCTGCTTATAGTTAATTTGCCATAAAGCATGTATATTAAAGCAAGTGCCTTATCTGCACAGCTCATCTCACAAGAGAGAATTCATAGATGGAGATTTCTTTGTTCTCAAATGCCAATTTCATATAGCCACAAATATGCATGTTTCTTCAAAGCCTAAGTGCTCTGTAGCACCCTGAGCAGTGATTCTGCCACTTGAAATAAGTTTGATCACACTGTTTGGGTCACCAGAATCCAAGAAGAAATTGAAGTGGAAACATGGAAACACCAGCACTGAAGGTTTGGGAAATGTTTCTGCTGATAAAACTGGATGAATGTTAAGCCACTAACTAATGGGCTTTTTTTTTTTGGGGGGGGTCCTCATCATATCAAATAACTTTGAAATAAAATTTCATTTTCCTCCATAGCACCAAAAGAATCCAACATCTTTAATTTCAAACCAATTTCTAATAGTTTTTTAAAAGATTGAACATAGCTTACTATCCAGCTCTTTGCTGGGGTACCTGAATCTAAAGATCATAATTTCAGAGTGAAATTACTCTCATTTCTTTTTAGATATTTCATCTAAAGGTATCCCTCTCTAAAGGTATTATTCAGGATGTCTAAGGCAAAAGAATAAAAACTTTGTAACATGGGTTTGGATCTTCTCTGTGCTATCAAGTTTGATGAATAGAAATTATCTCCTTGATTAAATCAGTTTGCACGAATACAAATGCAAAATAGACAGCAACTAAATCTTGCCTTTCTTTAGTCTGAATACAATTGCATCCCTAAATAATACCCTTTACATACAGCTGGCATATAGATCCTGGTAGGTGGGGAGGAAATGAAATTTGCACAGGGAAATTGAACTAGACTGGATCTAGACTAACACGCATAATCCCAGCCAGGATATACAATATAATACTGCCCAATTTCTAAGTGCAGGTTTTGGAGACCAAAGGGAAGAGAAAATAATTTGCTGTGACTTAAAAACAGATGTCTCTCACCCAGTCAGAAAACTGCAAAAGGGATATTTTATGACCACAAGTCCTACAGGTAATAAAACATTAGAATATTAGAAACATTTGTTAGCCGGGATGTCAAGATATCATTTCGTCTAACATAAAAGATTAATAGAGCAGATATTTCATTACAAACAAACAAAAATATATAGGCATTGCCACCTGAATATAAAAAATAAACTACACCGGTACATAAAAATATCCCTTGCAACGAATAACCCGGTGCCAGCTCAGTGTTCCTCCTGGCTCTTCAAAGTAAACTTTTACAGCAGAAAAGGCAGCACAAGAAGTACAAAAACCAGCCCAGGCTTCTCGTGCTGCCGTCAGCTAGAGAAGAGCAGTGATGTTCTTGATCTGGGAGGCTTGGCTTTTCCTCTTGAGCTTGGCAAAGAGGGAGCAAAATAGAGCAAAGTACTTTTCCTCCATCGAGAGTTATCTGCTGATTTGCAGGCAGATGTCCCCTTGATCCGCAGGGACGATCTTCATCATTCTTTTCCAGGAGACGCTCTTTGATCTGCTACCTTTGGAAATGACAGCTCTGTTTCTGCTGCCGCATTAAGACATCACCCCGTGCCGCTCTGCCACCAGCCTCGCCGGGGCAAACGCCAGGAACAGCTTGGCAGCAAATGGAGCGGGGTGACCTTGGCCACCTGCAGCATCTGCCTTCCCCGGTTCTTCCGCAGCCTCAGGAGGGTCGTATCCACCACCATTCCTGGCACCAGGAACTGCAGCCCCCACATCAGCCCTCCCGTGCTGCCTTTCCCTCACCTTGAAACGGGAGCCTTGAAAAGGCAGCACGGGCAATGCTGGTGCCCACAGCTGCTTTGCTTCCCAGAATAAATCTCGGCGTGTATTTTACAAAAGCTCTTTAGGTAGAGGGAGCGAGGGAGTTTCGACATTTAGCTTACTGTACTCGCCAAACATCTCCTCTTCTCTGCCTTGCTTTGGTTTTGTTTGTGGGGTTTTCTGTGTGTTTTCAACCAGGTTCCTCAACTAAAAGGTCTTTGATAGGTACACACGTCCAGATCAACCCAGCTCGGGAATCAAAGGAACAGCACACGGAAAAGGCTGTTCTCACATCTCCTCCCAAAAGGATATATTCCGGAGGGCGTTTTACCCAGGGACCTGCAATGGCTCTGAGCGCCTACATTGCCTTTCCCACCTCATCCTTACAGCTTTATCAACAGCAGCAGCAATTAACAACCCACAAATGCAGAATAATGAGGCAGCCTGTCCACAAAACCAACACAGCACCACCACTGACCTGCAGTTTGCCCACAGTGAGATAAAAACAGCTCCAGGGATGAGTTTTTCTATTTTTTTTCCCCTAAAGTTGTGAAAAAAAGGAGCTGAAGAAAACATTCCCAGCTGAGCAGTCGAGCACCTACACGCTGGAGCCACACAGCAATGTCAGCAAAAACCCCAACAGAAAGAAATGCCTGGCACAGGCATCACTTACGTGTTGTGTACGATCACAAATGGCAATGGTCATATAGATCATCCCTTTCAGCCCTGTGTAGCTTAAAATAAATAACTAAAACGCTCCATCGTGATCAGAACATAGAACCAGCCCCTAAATAGAAAAGGGTACACAATTCTATAAGCAGCACCCAGCACATCATCTACAAAGAGCATTATAAAGAGTGGGCTGAAGGAAGAATTACCTGACCGTGTCTCTGATCTCAACCTCCAGTTTATCTCCCACGTGAAAAGAACAGTCAGCCCCCACGTAGCTGATCAGGTGATTTCTCATTTCAGACAAAGCAACAATTAGCAAGAGCTAATTTTTTGTAGCTGCATCTGCACGTATGCCTTAAATATGCATTTTAATTTCACTTTTTAAACTGAGTAAATTGCCATCGTAAATCTTACCCTTCTCAAATACCCTCGGATTTTAAAATCAACGTGAAACCATTCGTTCCAGCTGTGCAGGCAGAGGAACACGGCGCATTCAGAAGGAAACACTCCTGTTTTTCAACAACCTGCTGGTTCATTTTGCATTTTCCATGATGCTGGAGCCCGTTTGGATCATACTATGCCCAGCCAGCACACAGTCCTTGGAGCTCAAAAATAACGTTCGGGGAATTGCCCCATTGTCACCTTGAAGGACATCCTTAGATGCAGCACGGTGAAGTGAATACATTACCAAAAATCACCTCATTTTGCTTTGGACGTGCACCCGTTCACTGTAAACCTCCAGCAAGCACAATTTTAACACAGATGTTTGCACTTTGATTTAAAGTTGATTTAAAACGGTGTCCCACCGTTTCTTTGCCTGCTATGTGATGGCCTGTGATTGAGGGAGTGCTGCCATATGTTAAATAGAACAGGGGACCTATTTTTAACATTACAGAGGACAGAAGAAAAAAAAAACATGCACACACAAAAATAATTTAAGAAAAAAAAATTCATTCATTTTGAATGCCTTAGATGTCCTCAAAAACGCAGCAGCCAACTGCCATGAGGCAATGCAGGAAGTCTTCACTGAGCTAATTCTTGCTGCCACCACCATTGCACCTCCTTGGAGTAAGCCAAGATGGTTCCCCAGCTTTATACGTTCAAGGTACCATTTTCCCAGGACGTGTGCCTTTGTAGATGAAATGGCCCCCACTTATATCTGATACCACTTCATCAGTTACTTAAATATAGCATAAAACTTAGGGTGTATCTGCTGGCCTTCTGAAATGCTCTAGTAATGGGACAACCTCATATGCAAATCCCTGCTTGTTCTTAAATCAGTTGACACATCGGATTCCTAAATGCTTTCATCATTAGTTTGGCTTTACTATGAGTAGCATAGTGACACATCCTGCTTTTTCCCAAAATATAATAATAAAACCCTTCTAGTTCAAGGCACACAGATTTTCTGCACCAAAACCCAGTTCCTTCTGGTACCTGCCTCTACATCTACTGACACAGCGAGGGCACTGCGCCTGCCCTCTTTCCTCTACTCAGCGTGCCAGCTCTTATTGTAGATCAAAACAATATAAAAGACAGGAAAAACATTGGTTTCAGCTGTGGCCATGTCACCCGTTTATCGATTTTAAACCATCCATTTATCAATTTAAAGACTGCATTCCAGTCCTAGATGTCCCCTCACAGCCATGAGGGGAAAGGCGCTTGGAGATTCATTGGCCAAGGCAAGACAGCGAGCGGAGCTGAAGGGCGGCCTGAAGCCCCCTCTCCCCGGGTAGGTGGGTGCCCCCAGGCTGTGAATTCCAACGTTTTCCCACCCAGAACCCACGTCTCAGGTGTCCTCCGTGGGTCTGGCTGAGCTGAAAAGCTGCGCAAGCCCAAGGAGGAGGGGGAAGATCCCTAGCGGGATGAGAGGCTGGGAAGCGATGGTAGGTGGTGCTCCCTGGCACGCTGTTTCTCCTGTGTATCAAACCACGCTTACTGCTCAGTTCTTGGTTATTTCCATCTAAAACAAATAACCCCAGGGCTCTGAGCGGGAGAATACAGTGCTCGCAAATTAATTCAAAAGGGCATGAAAATATTAACATCCTAATTTATTCCCAAACCATTAGAAAACAATGCTTACAACTAGATATGACACTACTTCAGTATTTAGTGATTTGAGGGCATCCATAAAAAAAGCTTTAGTAATTTTCAGAAGCTACTCAGAGCAGATTTGTTGACAATCAGGTTCAAATTATCTTCTATTCTAGCAGAAGAGCTATGCATTAAACAGATCCTGCTGCATGTTGATTATTAAACGGTCTCAGGGTAGCAAGTGGTTCCAGTGATTTAACTTGCCCTTCAGTGGTTATTTCAGTTTTTGTTTGTTTTATTCTTATTTCTTAAAGGACGTAGTCAATTAGGATCTTACCCAAATGAACCGCATGCAACCTGCCTTAACTTTCTACTTTATTTCCACTGGAAATAAAGGGCTTACTAGCAAACACACAACAACTATAAAATTATTATCAGGTTATTTAATGGAAATATCACCACAGTCAATGCAGACCCAGATCAAATCTAGACCTCTGGAAGAGAGAGTCAGAAACAAGTCTAGGCAAAGGAAAACATCGGGGGCAGACCCAAAAAGAATTAAATGAGCCTTTGTATGATGCACTTCAGTACCTCGAAATTCCACGAAAACTGGTGACCTCCGTTACTCATAAACAAAAAAAATCTTAGAAATCCAGCAGCTTAACCTAAGAAGAATTCTTTAGTGGCAGCAGTAGTAAGAAGCAAGCACCCAAATTCTGATCTAACAGTTTCATAAAAATTAGGTCACCTTGAGGTGGCACCAGAGAAGACATGTTGAGTAAATACTTTTCATCTGCCTCCCTCTCAATTATCTAGCACTGCTCACTGGATGCAAAAGCAGATGCAACCCCACATGCTCCCTGTTTAACTTAAGAGCATCAAATGGAGAGTAATCCAGTGGAAAGTGACTGTTTAACTTAAGAGCATCAAATGGAGAGTAATCCAGTGGAAAGTGACTGTTTATTAGCTCAGCATGTCATATTTCTGATTTTCAAGCAAGAAAGGGTTTCAGCAGAGTTTTACCTTTCTCACAGTGGCTCCCTGTGAATCCGGACGGGCAGGCACATTTGTTCGGGGCGACACAAGTTCCGCCGTATCTGCACCCCTCTTCACAGAATGCTGAAAAATAAAATGAATATGCTGTAATACACAATTTTTATAGTTATTATGCATTGACAAGACACCAAGAAAATCATACACGTTCTGTACAGCAATCAACCAAATTCAATTTATTAAAATCCTACAAATCCATCTGCAAACACAAAGAGAAGTAGCTCAATTAAATTATACGATGAAAAAAAAAAAATCAAATTACCCACAGGCAAACCACCTCACCAATAAAAGATTAATAACCATGTGGAAAAACAGGACAGAGGGAAAAATACAGTGTACTATTTTTAATGGCGTTGATCTTCTTTCAATTACACCCAATATGAGTATTAAAATCACAAAGCTCTGCTGGTTTTAACTACTTCACTTCCCACTTCCATCACGTACATTTGGGGTTCAGGGAAGGCGGCGGGACATGATGTGCTCTGCAGCATCAACTCCAGGGCAAACTTTGTTAGGAATAAAAGCCAGCCCACCCCACCCTCCCCTGGATATTACTAAGCTTTACAAGACACTCGGTGGGTTTAGCTGCACTTCTGAGGGACGTCGCAATTAATATTTAAACAGCAGCTCTCTACATCCGAGCTAATAATGGAGCTGCAGAGTATTTTCTGCAAGTTAAAATCGCAGATGGGGTGTTGGCAATGAGATGTTACAAATGCTATGGAAAGGCTTAAAGTGCCGGATAACAGCAGAAGCGTTTTAGATTTATCTTCTGAGGCACTCAAAGGAAAAACAAACTGAATAACTGAAACAAACTCAGCGTTAGGCAGGTTCTTTTGTAAGTTTTAACTGCTTAGAGGCTGGAAAAAAACCCCACCTCATCCTGTTTCCTGATGGGATGGATGGAGCTGCCTTGCTTTATTATCACAGCTCACAGCATGTCATGCTGGAACAGTTTTACCAAGGGCAACACCAGCAGAAAGCTGAAGTGGTTTAGATAAGATGGTAGAAGAGCACAAGCTCTCCTAGAAACGGTGCCAAAAGGGATCTTGCCCAGCCAGTTTCTCCCCATTGATGCCTGTATTTCATACACTCATCTTCTGAAACATATCTCAAAACCACTCACTCTCTTCTGGTTGGAAAGAAGTGAAAGACGTTTTTACCAGGGGCATTGCCATTGTGATTTTCCCTCAAAAATACCCCTAGAAGGAAATAACTTTGCTAACGTCTGAAGGCAATATTGCAACATGCAGATGGAAAAAAATATATACATATGCAAAGCCTGACAAGAGCTAAGAAGTTCCGTCTGTAGCTCCTTAAAGAAAGCGTGCTGATTTACAGCCTTGGTATTCTCAGAGCAGCTGCGAGATTTGCCTGATTGTTTTCTGGTTATAGAGCAAGTAGAGACTTTCTTGTATCCCTACATTCTGGTATGACATCAAAAGATTAAGTATTGGGGCAGAGGAGATGTAAAGGGCAAAAAAAAATAAGAAAAACATAATCAGTTTCATTGTCAGAAGAGTGGTTTAATCTACAAAATACGCCGTATTGCACTGGAAAAGAATTACACGCCGGTCTTAAAATAGAAGCAGCAAAAAAGGGCGTAAAAAAAAGAAAGGTTTATTATCTACAACACTCACGTTCATCCACTGAAGGTTATTACAGTGAAGAGCCACGCAGAGAAGCAGTAATGGGGACTAAGTAAGAGAACTTGAGCAAAAACTCTCACCTACCATCCTTACCAAGTGATGGTGGCAACTTACTACTGTGAAATACTTGTCCTTGCAATGAATCTTACTGCTGTGCCTGTGTAGAAAATCAGTGTTTTTTTCCTGCTGCCTCCTAAAATAACTAATAGAGAAAGGTTTACAAGACAGGCTGGTGATTAAAGGATTTTCCCATTAGCACAAAGGCTCTGCCACGACCTGGCAGGACATAGGTCGTGATCTCCAGGCGTGCCCTTCGCCATGGCCCCAAGCTCCCCTTCTCTCTTTCGTTCTGTTCCTTCGTACACAGTCAGATCTAAACACATATATATACCTCCATATATATCCCAAAGTGCTACACGCGCTCAGGATTTCCAAGTCTCTCTCCTTTTTGCATGTCACAAAGTACACGAGTCAGTCAAGTCGAGGGACGGGGCTGGGCAGTGGCTGCCGAAGGAAGAGTTTCTCTCACCTCCTCAGTCCCTTCAGAAGTGCTGGAAAGATCTCTGCACACAGACTAGCTCTCCTTGATGAATTTGGGATTTTTTTTTTCCTATGCAAGAACAGAAGACTCCAAGATGACCAAAATTTTCCTGCTATTGAGACATTATTCATCTTCCCCAGATGGTGCTCCTATAGGCTCGCTAATGCCTGCACTGCAGATTTGCAGCAAGTAGCAACATCAAACTCTCCCATCGCAGAACGCAGCTACAAAACCAGAACGTTTGTTCCTTGGGAATTGCCGCTTTTGTGGTCAGCATCGCAAGGGCAGAGGAGCCTTGCTACAGAGCTCCACAAAGGGCAGCAGGAAGAAACCTCTGGTTTCCTGTTATCGGAACCGCCGGACACACGAGCTGCATCCTCACGGCTACGTTACTTACAGGTTGCAGCTTCTTCTCCCCTGCCTAGTTAAATGCAACCGTTTCCTCTTCCAATAAGGGCACGACGGACATCTCGGAAAGGAAAAGCAAAGTTAGAAGCGCTAGAGCCTCTTTGAAAAGATGATGTGGAATTTGTCTGACATTTTTGAAAGGTCCTTATGGTTTTCCCCGCATCTAGCCACTCATGAGAAGAAGAGATGGAGCGAGGGAGCCCTAGCAACAGCAGCTTCAAATATTCAGTGCTGCCCATTACCAAAAACTGTGCAGCGTCTCTTCAACCCCTCTGCCCTGCAACTCTAGTGGGGGGACAGTCCTTGCTTTCTTTTCCTCTCAACATGATCCAAAAGCAACAAATGCCAGCAAGGGGGAAAATTATTCCCATCAATATTTTAAGAGCATCTGTTCAATGAGTTTACTAAGCAGCTGACCTCTTCGATTTGACAGCACAAAGAGATGGAAGGGGTCCAAAACTAAGTGCCTTAAAAGTGGGGACTCTTGGCTTCTTCCACTGATTCTTTTTTTCCTCTCTGGCGATCTCCCTCGTTTCTTCTTGGGTCAAGAAAAAGCACAACATTTAAAAATAAGTTGCATAAACACCAAAAAAGAATAACACTGCAGAAAAAAAGTGTACTGCAGCTACCAGAATATGTTAGTACCAGAAAACCAAACAACCCTGCCCCCGACTTCACAGTATT
>NW_010579903.1:71817-101255 GCF_000705375.1 Tinamus guttatus | reverse complement strand
TATGTTTTTCTTTCACAAATATAACCTTCTCTCTCTCTGGAAGACTTCATGTTTTCTGGAGACACCTAAGTGACAGATAATTTCACTCAGTGCATTCCCTCATTCTGCTTTCAACAGGAGTAGATCATTTGCAATTAAGATGATGCAACAGAAAGAATACAAGGCCTTAATTTGACTGTGTTTCTACAGTAAAAGTGAATGTTTCCCGTAAGTATCACATTTCTCACTATTTCTTTATTCACAAAAATCATGAGGAGAAGGTGAGAAGCCAGTTCTCAGTCCAGGTGGCCTCTCAAGCAGTTTAGATTAAGGCATATGAGTACTTAGGCCAGAGATGCCAAAAAAGATGTTATGGATCCAGTATCCTTGCTGTCCTTAAACAGACAGACTCTCACAGCTGAGCTGATCACAGAGAGCTTTGGATCATCATTCACATCTACCTGCTGTAAGCTGCATGCACCTCACATGCATCCTTCCAAGCATGTGCCCAAAAACGAACACATCTCTGGAAGAGATGCACTCTCCTAGCTTATGTACAGGCAGTTCTGAAAATAAACTTCTGAGTGAATAAGAACTGGTGCTTTCAATCTGCTGAGGTCAGCCTAACTCTTCTTCATGCATGTGTGGCACAGACATGTCCCAAGTGGACAAAATCCCATACAGAGTGACAAGACACCACGCTGAGAGAGAATTCAGGGCACGAGCTGGCTCTCCACAAGCAACAAACACAAAGTGTAGAGAGAGAATTTGGCAACAAGGATTTAGTGACCTCACATCTGTACTATTTTCTTTTTCTAGAACCCAGAAATAAATGGCTTAAAAATGGGAAAAAAAAATGGTAGAAAGAATATTTTGGCTGACATTCAGAGAAAGGGAACAAAAAGGGTTTAGCATTTTAACGGGAATCCTTAGATGCAGAGACTAGCAGATAGCCAGCGTAGTCGGTGAGTTGGTACGCACTGATATTAGCTGAGTTTTTCTTATCTGTAATTCTGTCTAATGGTTTAAAGTTTCTTGCAGCTTAATCACAAATGAACTATGCGGGGAAAAAAGTGAGTCCCAAAGATGAGTCAACTAAGTGATTATAAAATACTGAAGCTCTGTTATTATTACCCTGTTATCTATTACTTATAAATGATAAATAAAGTTGGGTTTAGTTATTGATTTCATATTTATGCAAGTATAAAGGCATCTATCAGAAAAGTAGGTTTCAGAAAGAAGTCCATCATTTCTCATCTTCTTTTATTTCCTTTTATCCTTTTCTTCCATTTTGTTCTAAAATTATGAAATTTTGAATCTGATATGTAGTCAAAATGACTGGTCATTCATCTTGCTATATTCCTTCCTTTTTTTTTCTTTTTTTTTTTTTCCTCTCTGTAGACAGTGTTCTTGGTGAAGCTCCTATTTCTGACTCAGGCCTGATTTCTTTATATTACCCAAAATGAACCATATTACACAGCGACCTAATTTTGACTTTCAGGCTAACCATACTTTATTCCATCTTTATTTCTAAGGTCACAAACTTACAAAAACTACCTCTGTCACTGATCTTACAATGTTTTTAATATCTTACAATGTCTTTAAGAATATAGTGCAACTTTCTTTAGCCATTTAAGGTGGTTTTAGAACTGACCATTCTCCCAGGACTAGGCTTTAAAAGTTTATGATGGCCGTGGTGCAGTTACTTCTTTGTTTTCAGCTTCAATTTTATTTTCACTACAATGAAAATGGCTATACAGTGCTCAAGTACTGTCTATCTGTATCTGGATGTAGGCAAATTTTGATTGTCTGAATCATGCTTCTGTAGTTTTTCTTTCAGATAATTTAGAACTGGAATCTCTATCTGTACTTTGCTTTATGGCTGCATGGCAGCAGGCCAACATCTGCTGCTCTATATTTCCTAGCTGCGACCACTTAAGAACAAGTCCCAGTTTGTCACAGGTCTAAGGCAGGAAGAAAAAGGGTTCTCACCACTCTGCACAGCCACTTGATATAAGCCGTGCCACAAAGAGTGTGGTGGCAAGTGAACCCTTCTCCTTTATAGATCCTTCATTTTTGTTATAGGTAACAGGACTTCACTTGTGAACCGGTGCTCTGTGGAAACACCTGGAGCAGGTACAGTCTCCTAACAGGACCATAGGTAAAAAAGCCCAAGCAAGAAAGCTCAGCTTCATAAAAAATTGCTGTAGCATCTCTCCTGCACAAAGACATGATCTTCCATACTGGGTGACCCAACCACCTATGTCAATAGCCAGTCCTCATTGCACTCCTCACAGCTGTAAGAATAAGCTCCTTTAGTAACTCCATTTCCCCCAGCAGTTTCGGATGCTGAGTGCATCAGCTCTTCCTTGCTAACACACTGTGGCCATAAAAGATGAGTAAAGTGACTAATGCACACATAATCTGAAAGGAGGCTGAGCAAGCTACCAGCACAGAAGTTGCTACAAATCTGAGACAGTCTGATTAGTTCTCTCCTAAATTGGAGACTGGTTAGTTTTAAAGGTCAGACTGTTTTGACTTGTCTATAAATATGCCAAATGAACAAGGCAGCTGAGGTATAAATCATCCAGGCATTTCTGAAGTAATGCAGCATGAAAGTGATATTTCTCCCCAACTCTACTGCCAATATCAACACAACTTCTAATAATCATTTCTGCCCTGCACCCATTGAGACTTCTGCAGCATGGAAGTTTATTTCTATTAAATGTATCTCACTTTTTCATGCCTTTTATTTATATTTCTGAAGTTATATTAAAAATTAAAATAAAAAGCCAACATTTAATTTTTAAATCCCCTTGACTACAAGCCTCAAATATTAATTTGTACATCTGTGTTAACATCGCACATCTTTATCTGCTGTTTTAAATACACAACATTATTCAAGATTCAACAAGGATGATTTTAAGTAATCCAAACTCTGGTTAAAATGTTTTTGATTTAGCCAGGACTTTTCAAGGCACATCCTAAATTTTGATACTTTCATTTTGAAACTCACTACAAGGCATGCCTTAGAGGTGCCCATTTTTGAGATGTGGACACTTTGCTCGATCTAAAAATCAGGCTCTTTGCTTTTAGGAAAGCTTTCTAATTATAAAACATTTATGCATTTCTCATTTGTCAATGAAGGATTCTTGTAAATAGAGAAACATGGAACCTCTATATTACCTTCTGCTCAGCATTTTTTATTTATTATTAAAAATATTAGACAACAGTGGTAGGGGAAGAGTGAGGTGACAATTTTGGTGGAAAAAGATCATTGTGCATGGAGGTTCAATGCTGTAGAGGAGCTCAGTGCTCACTGTAATTGCCTAGTTATTATGTTCTTTATTTTCACTGGTCAAAAAGGCACAGGTCATAATCTCTACTCTAATGGTATGGATCTCTGCTAAAGATAAAGGATTTTTCATAAGCCACCATGCATGATATTATAATCACAAAGTGGGTTTTCCTTCGTGAACCAGAAATTTCACTCTGGAAAATATTCTCAAATCAAAACATTTCTTGAAAAGTGTCATTCCTCTCCCCTACCAAATGCCGATGTGTCAGCATTCCCCCACCTCCTGTCCTCCCCAGGAAAAGCCTATCTAGCTATAGTTCTAAAAAGTAAAATAAGCTTGTATAATGTGGTAATGTGTGCATTCCAAACTGAGATAGTACACCAGACATGCAGGAAATTTCAGATCATGTCCTCTCTGACAAATTATCCATGCACTAGCTTGTGATATAAAGATGCATCTAGAGTATGGAAGAGAGGATAAAGTATTTAGGAAGCTAATAAAAATGGAAGGTTTGTTTCCTGATATTTTCTACTAGAATCAAGTAACCGTTTCATTTTTTTATCCTTTTGGTTACTTAAGTGTTGAATATGTATTCCCCTTGGCCCTAGCAATTTTAAGGTGAGTTAAATTTTAGCCCTCAGCTGCTTGATGGTGTTAATTTCATTCTGCAATAATTAATTTAGAAAAAAAGGAAACGAATCATGTTGAGTGGATATCTCACATTCATTCTAATATCCAGGTTTGTCTCCTTTGTGTTTAATGTCCCTACATTAGTAATGATTAGTTGCTTTTGTAGTCTTGCCAGCACTTTAGAGGCATCATGCACATGAGGGAGAACAATTTGAATGATTAGGAAAACTAAAGCATCAAAAAAAAAAAAAATAAAGCAATGCAGCTGCAAAGACAAGGTCATGGAGACAGAGTGCTGCTGTCCTTTCATCTACAAAAGCCAACAGTGAAATTGTTGCAGCTCTTCTGTCTCTTTTCTGGGGGTCTTGCATTTGCAATTCTTAAAAGTTTTCCAAAAGAAGTGTGTCCAAAACATTAAATATCACATTTACACCTTTATTTAAAGGCTTTTAAATGATTAGTATGTGACATCTGTAATAAAATATTTAACCATATACAAAGGAAAAATAATAAAAGCGTGAGGACTTCAGAATTCAGTATTGACTCTTCAGCATATCAAATTCCGTAAGATTGTACTTCCACATATTTCATGCAAGTATGGAAACACTAGCAGTAAGTTTTATATATATATTCTCAGAGAGAGAGGGGAAAAAAAAAAAAAAAAAAAAAGGACAACACATTTTGAGTTAAAGCATCGTATAAAATGAAATACCAGGCTAAAAAGTAGGAAGTGGTTGTGGATACATGAACAATAGGAATTCTTAATGCATGAAAACACTCAAACACAGAGATTTTTTTTTTCCCTGAATTTACTTCATTATGCCGAAAGAGCGTAATGAAGAAAAAAAAACCCGAATTATCTGTCCTTGTATACACAACAAAACAAAATTTCAGGATTAGAGCTGAAATGAAAGCACTTTTTAAAATGGATTTGCATTCTTCAGTATTAGTTTATTACATTCTATTATCTCTGCACTGTCTTTGCAGTAGCCTCCTCCTCTCCAAGCTGCTCGTGCCCTGGGTGGGTGAGCACCAGCCAGCTGGGCCCTCATGAGGCCGTGCAGTCCCTGGGATTTGCAGGATCAGTCCCAGAGCAGCAGCTCCCCATCAGTTCTTGCTCAATGCCACATAACTTGAAGCAGTGCTAGGGCAATCACAGGGCAGAGAATGACTCACAAATACTGAGAATGCTACCAGTTTTCATCCAGCACATCCACCATATACACACATTCTTATAAAATGCTTATGCACTATGATGCTTAGTAAAATCATCACACACTATGATAAGACGACACAGGGAGCAAAGCTGGAGCAAACATGCAAGGGACACACTCCATCAGATACCTCCTTTAAGTGCCTCTGATGACCTCCTGTGTTTTAATCTTCTCAATCTTCCTGTTCAACTCTTGCATCCTTTCCTCTTTCGATGCAGAGAGTGCTTCCCTCAGTTCAGCTTCACTGGCTTACTTGTAGCACAGATCCAGCACATTTAGTAACAAAATAGACCAAACAGTATTTATACAAGTCAAAAAAGGAAGTTTTTTTTTTTTTAATTACTAAGGTTAGCTTTAGAAAAATGAGGACAATACATTTGGTAAAAGAAGGAATTATCACAAAAGTCACCAACAAAAAAAGAAAAAAAAATACTAAATGAGGGAAAGGAGACAAAAAGGAGAAACGGAGGAGATTGCAATGTTCTTTAAGTTAGAAGTATTGCAGCTATATAAAAGAAAAGTGACTTAATCAAAGATGCTACGGCATGTTTTTATATTTTTGCTACAGGGAAAAAGAAAAAAAAAGAAAAATAATACTAATAGAAGTCACTACAGCTCTAACTTTCAAAGGGAAATCAATATCCTACCTGAGAGCTTTCTGCAGAGATAGGGAACCTCAACAGCTTCTGGCAATCAGCAGTTCTATTAAAAGCTCTTCATTAAGCATCATATAATATGACACACCTGATGTGCCCACTGTCAGCAAGGTGCCCTGTCAGGGCATGCTGCCCCAGGCTTGTGCACCCTGCAGCTGCAAGACAAACCCTTGCAAGAGTGCATGCTTCTCTAGGGAAAGGCAGTATAAGGAATGTTCCCTGTTAACACAATTTTCTTTTCATCTTTGTTAAACCCATTCATTTTTGCCTGTCCAAGGCTTCCAGCTATCAACCTCTCAGTGAATATGAAATTTTCCAAGCTTCCTGATAATGTGTTGAGGGACTTTTCACTTGATTGTACTGAGCTGTTGCTAGAAATCACTTTTCAAGTCCCTTCAATGTATCCATCAAAGATCAGGGTGGCGGGGTAGCACTGATCAGCCAGAATGGAGCAACGCAGCTGAATAGCTCAATTGGCCTCAATGGGTCAGTAAAGAAAGAAATTAGTCCATCCGATTCCTTTTTTCCTGACACTATCTTGTCTTGACATAGAAATTGTTAAGTATATGTGGACATATACAGAAATATGTGAATAGATATGTGGACAGATATGGGAAAAAACAAACAAACAAACAAACAAAAAAAGTGGACATTAATAACAGTGTTAAACCAAATGAGAGTACACAGAGAAACATAATTCACTGAAATATTTATAGGTGCTATGTATTCAATGAATGACCTGACTGCCTGTTTCTATCCTGTCCCTTGAAACAGGAACAGACTTCCAATACTTGTAAAAAAATGTATAGAGCTGGAGTCCCATGTAGCAATCAGCAAATGAAACAGCAATTAACAACTTTTTTTGTATGGCACGTATTATAAACCTTTTGTTCAGCACAACACCAAATGCATTTTGGCTTCCCATATATTCGTGCAGTTTATCTCTTTGCCCTATCCCATAATCTATTTCTTTCAGCTAGTTCATATTCTACAAGGCAGAGATACACACACTCCTCTACTCCCCCGCCTGCCTATAACTGGAAATTGGAGTATTTCATATTCTTCTCTAATCTTTGACTTCCTGTCCACAGCTCAGGGTTACCCTTTGACATATGAGGAAGGGGTTACAGAAGGAATAATAAATTATTTGAATTAGGTAAACCCATATAATATTAAGAACTAGACACTGTTTTCTTTGTGTTCTGCCTGGCTTATCACATGTTTCTGGCTGCAATATTGCAGCTGTGATATATAAGCAACTGACAGCCTGAGTAACGTCCAGAGTGTCTAACCAAAAGCCTGGGGCAGAGATCTTCACCTCACATCCACTGAGGGATAAATAGTCCTTCTGTGCATAGGCTCATGGACATCTACTGGCATATTTATGGGACTAAGTAAATCCTTTTCACTGTAAGACTGAGTCCTGGCTACTTTCCACCCTCTGAGCAAAGGGGCCAGAGTCAGAAGTCTCAGAATTGTTAACCCTCATACTATTTGTGCAGTTTCAGAGTCCTTCCTCTTTTTACTAAATGCAAAGCTTAGGCTCTCCATATTGAAATTGTCTAGACAGAGGGAAAACAATATGAAACCTTAAATGCTCTAAAACTAAGAGAAGAAGAAAAGGCTTCCTGCCACCCCCAAAATGTTCATTTTTAGTAAGATCAGTCACATAGATCTGGGGTACTTGAACAACGATATCTGAAAAGGCATGGAGATGGTCCAGCAAATGTCCACCTCAAACCTATTTGTGAGTGTCTGCATTCTGCATAGGTAAGAGTAATCTCTTATCTATTCACTCCAGAAATCAGGGCTTCCAGAAACCAGCAACAGGGATAAGTCTTACTATGAAATGGGAATGATCCCTGATAAGCAAAGGGAAGGAAGAGCATCCTAGATGCTTAGTGCTCCAGCACTCAGGAGCTTATCACTAACCCCCCAAAGGACTAGTGCAACAGGGAAAGTTGGGCCTACAGTGCCTTTCTGCTCAACCTAGGAGCCAAATAGGCAGGTAGAAGGCAATTTATTGATTGCTCTTCCCCAGAAATCACATGGAGGCAGCCAAATGCAATGTTGCAGGCTCCTGACACGCTTCTATTACAAGAGCCTACAAGAACTGAGGGAAAGGAGGGCTGGTAGGAGAAGGTAACTCATATCCTTCTTAGGAGAAAAGAGGAACAAAGAGCCTAAAAACTCAAGGCAGCTTTGCTGTCTCCTCCTGCTTTTCTCTCTGGTGGAAAGGACTCCACTGCTTTCTCCTTCCTGTAGTGTCAGACCTGGGAAAAGGAGACTGAAGATGCCAGAGAAGCAGCCTCATTGATCCCAGCCATGACCGTGGTCCCACTCTGGCACTGTCCACGGTGCTGACCCTGGCTATCTCATGGACACCTGCACACCAGCACACAAATGACCAGAGAAGACGTTTTGGACTAAACACTATCACTGCAGTTTGCTTATAGCCTAA
The DNA here is from genome assembly GCF_000705375.1 of Tinamus guttatus. The sequence goes on along the minus strand of NW_010579903.1, from coordinate 93,016 downwards.
CAGAATTAGTTCTGCCAAACAGGAGAAAAAATAACTAACGTAATCATCCTATCTAATGTTAGCAAAACTGCCTGGGAATTATTTATGCTTTGAGTGATTAGCACTTTATGAAACAGGACAAGAAATATTAATGTTGGGAACTGACCTTTACTCAAAGCAGGAGATAACTGCGTGCTTGCATGCGTGTGCATGCTTTGCTCAGTTAATGAAACCTCTGTTGAGCAAGAAGCAAGGGGGAAAATATGACTACTGATGATTCCCGTAGAAGCATTTCACGCAGAGTTTACTATGTTTTACCTTAACAAAAAGAAAAGTGACACTTGCTTTGATTTCCTTAACAACTTTCCTGGAGTCTGACTTGCAGGTACTCAGCTCCTCAGCTCTCACAATAGCCATCAGCTCCATGGGAGATGCTCAGCACCTAGATAAATTAGCCACTAGCTGTTACTCAGCTAGAGAGAGAGGCTTCTGCAGCAGAGAGCTGTGAAATCAGCAGTCTTTCAGCCAAACACTGAGCTTTGAGTTCCCATACAGTGTTAGCACCTGGGGGTGACTGCTGGAGATGTAATTGCAACAATTTATATATTTTTTGCCTGCCACCTGTATCTTATAAACCAGTAAACCACAGCAAGTCCCCTGAAAATGCATGTTCTTCCTGGGTCAAAGGAAATAAGCTCTTTAACTTTTAGGCATGATGAAATAACATTGGCTTAACATACTACTTCTCATTTCACATGTATAATTTTCTAATGTTAATATGCATTTCAAATGCTAGAAAATTGCTCTAGATTCTTTCCTGTGTACAGTTTATTCAAGAAGTATGCCAAAGTGAAAGTTATCTATTCCTAGAAGGCTCATGCCAATATCAGGAGAGATGATTGTTTTGTACTTGTATTAATGTTGCAAGATGCTGAGTTGAAGGAATGAAGTGTTCCTTTCACTCATTTCATCAGAAATTGGCTCATAAGGTTTCTTTCTTTTCCAGCTGCCTATGAGCTCTGCCAGGGGTCTGAAATGCTGGGAGGTTTCTGGGGTATTTGTTTGTTTGTTTATTTTTTTGAGGGGGGGTTGTTTTTGTTTGTTGTTGTTGTTGTTGTTATTTTTCTTCAGATAAGGAAGCTGTGTGGTCTGAGCCCTATGACTAGACTGAAGAAAAGCAACTAAGAAAGGAAAGGATGCAACTCATCAGATCTGTATCTGAAGAAAAATGCTACTATTTCTGATGCTGAGCAAGCACACAGGTACACCTCTGATTTATTTAGGAAGCAAATGCCACTTCTACATAGACCTTTGCCAGAGCCAGAGCCTCTTGACCAGATGAGAAAGCAGGATTCAAAAGCTTGCAAGCCTGCAGTTTATTACCAAACCAGCACAAGGTGGCAGCATTTTAGCATGCTTCTGCTAACACTGGGCAGGCAAGGATTTGGTAACTCCAAACTCTCCTGGGGACTCTAGGTGTGTGAGGAGGTAGGTCTAAAGGAGACATGATCTCAGGGGGTCAGGAAGAAGCTATAAAACCCTAACTCTAACTTAATTGACTCTGTGGAGAACAAGGGAAGAAATAGCTAAACTTGCTGAAGTCTTCCACAAAACTAGGCCAAGTAAATCCGTATTTGTCTTACTTTGCCAACATTACGGTCTCTATGAAGAAAACTGCTCTTTGCAATATATGCTTAGCACAAGTGCTCCCTGCAAGTTCTCTGCTGACAAACTGATTCTTCTCTGTGAAAAGTAAGTTGAAACTGTGGTTACTTGGGACTGTGAGATGCTGCATCCCAGTGCAGCGTGACTGGAAAGGAACTGGTTACCCCTGTGCTTCGTGCAGACTGTTCCCAAGTGGATGGGTGTTCCCTCTTGTGCCCTGCCAAGGGCTTAGAGTATGAACTAAACACAGTAATAAGTGGTTGGTGAATAACCTAGGCAACCTTTGGGCTGCGTCTAAATCATACATAAGGAGGAATATCCAGTATTGTTGGATAATAGAAGAAATGGTAAATGCCTATCAGCTTTGCTGATAACCTCTGCCAGTCAGTAAAACCGTTTCATTGTTGAAAGTCATGCATTGCTTCTTGTATGAACTTTCCTAATTCCAAACAATTCCAGACACCAGTTCTTACCACACCTTTCGCTACTAGACTGAAAGGCTCTTTATGATGATCTGCAAGTAGCTGCATAGGGGTGAAATCATTAATTCATTTTTTTTCTATTGAATTAAACACTTTAAAACTGTTAGGTAAAAGCGTTTGGTTTATGCTCCAAGTTATTTTGTGGCTGTTCTCTGTGTGTTTTCCAGTTTCTCAACATCTTGTTAGGTAGGTGGCCACCCAGAGTGAGTATGTTGTTCTATTATTGATCTCAGCAGCACCACACAGAGGTAAAATGTCATCTCCCTGCTGCTCCTCATTACTCGCAGCTTTGTAAAGTCAAGCAAGTCTGCCCCTATCGCCCTCAGTACAGACCTTAGCCATGCCAAGTGCAGTGTCTGCTGTGTTCATTCGTGAAACAAGTAGCATTTCTCTTCCTTGGCTGCTTTTTCTATTCGTTATTCTGGGAGCATAGAAACTCAGCACGCAGCTGACATAGCAGTCAGCTATGTCTGCTGAGAGAAGCTCTCTGAGAGCTTTGCGTGGGGAGACTTCTGATAATCCTGAGGGATTTGAAGGGAAAACAATACAAGAAGGAAAAGTAGTTCTACAACTCTCAATTTTTCTGGTATTAAGTTATACTTCCATAGTAACAATATTGGCTTTTTTCACTTTCCCTTTGGCAGCAGAGAGTTTGAGAAGTGTCCCTTATTTCTGAGTCTTTTACATCATATTAGAGATAACAATAATTTCTTAATTTAAAGAAAATTCGTAGTAGTCCCAGCTTGCTTCTGCTAAAGCCCAGATCTTTTCCCTTGGGTGCAATAAGCAAACCCACCAGGGAATAAGAGAGCAGCAGGCAGAGTAAGAAAGGTATCAGTTATGTTCCTGATCTTCTTTTGCAATTGCTCCAGTGGAGAATCCCTTGGTCATGTGCTCTATCACCCACATCGAGACCTGCCAAAACCATGCTCACCCTAGGCTGAGCAGGGCAGCTTTCATCCGCCTCTCTTACCAGCTCATGGCACTGTCGTAAAAGGGTAGGTGTGTGAAATCTCTCCTAAAACACAAAGCAAAAGGGGGGAAAAAAAAGAGAAAAGAATAAACAGTGAGATGAGATACACAAGTCAGGCACAGGAGGAAGGAGAGAGGGAGCAAAAGCCTCCTATCCCAGATTTTAGGGATTTAGCTAAAAAGTAGTGGATACTGTGCAACCCATGCCATTTCCCTGGACTGGTCCCATTTGCTCTGTTTGCATCAGAACAGGGTTGGTCAGTACATGTCCTGGTGGGTATAGGATTCAAGCCGGTGCTGAGGAAATGATCCACAGTTGTGCTCTCATGCCAGTTCTCATGAATAACTTTTGGTGGGAAATAGTTAAACTAGTGGTGGCAGCCTTCTTCTGTTAATATTAACCATCTGAAATGCAATAATAAATATAGCAATAACTCTTAAATATTGCTTCTCATATTTACTTCATTGAAGCTGATCTAAGCCATGAGCACTATATCATGATTTTGTTAGTTTAACATCCCATTCAGTGTAATAAATCATCTTTAGTTCTGGCTGAGGTTTTTGAATCTTATATAACAAGCTGAATTGGCCTCTCTTTCTTGTGGAGGTCTTGAAATAAAAGTTTATGAAAAATAAAAAGGCTGAATTTCTCAAGATCATATTAGAAGTTTCCTGGAAAAGTTAAAAATTGCTTTGAAAATTATTCATTGGTTAGTATACCAATGCTGATTTTTCCTGACATTCTCAGGAAGTCAATGCAAAACGTAAATTATTTCTAGAGACATTTCCCCCTAAGGGAAGGCATCTATGACTGAAATTTGTGTTACAGATTATTAGATGCCTCGTTTAATAGCAGGCTTCCGTTATGCCTAGCACCATACAGCACCCAGTAAGAAATGATCTCTGTTCAGAAATTTTATGTTCTAAAGGACCTGTCTGGAAATTCCTTACTGTATCTTCCTTTGCAACTATAGGCAGTCATGAAATGACTTTAGGGCCTACATTTTGGGAGATTAAATGTCATTCCCTCAAAATTTCCATCTTTAGCAGGAACAGTTTAGAACATCTTGCCCCCAAGTGACCTGCAGTTTCATGTTAAGAGCTTTCATAAGTAGTCTCCAAAATGCTGGGTAAATAATCTAAGTTTCTTTATCCCACGCAATCACCGAGTGTGGACAAAAATGCCCTGGCATCAGTGACATGTCACATTAGTATGTGAGTCGAGCACTCAGCTCCAGAGCATGGTTGACAATTATGATGAATTCTAGCTGGAAGGAGGTATTCCTCCCTCAGTCACAGTAATTGCCTACATCTTTGAGAAGGTGGGGATTTAAGATACAATCCTTTTTTCGGAATAGCTTGTGATGTAATAATTCCAAACTGTCTCATCATATACCCTGAAGCTTAGTATGGGCTTTAAAACCTGCCATCTGGGTAGTTTGCAAGGGAGCTCTTACACTAGAACACCTAGCCCCAGGCTATGGATTCAGAAAGGTGAAAAATCACTGCACAGCTCAGCTGAAACAAAATATTTTTGAGGGCATCACCTGTAATGTATGTAACTGGTCAAGCCAGAGCAGGGATACAAATCTAGGCAAAAGACAGAAACACTACAGCTTCTCAGGAGGGCTATGTTAGCAGCATGTTTATGCAGTTCTGCTAGATCTGCTGTATCACTTTGTTCCTGCAGATTTAGCTGTGCAGTAGAGAAATAACCTTGATGTATGTGTGCTAATGTGTGTGTACTCCCATTCTACATCTGTAAAATGGACTGGTTGTTCTTTCCAGCCTTTTGTAGATGGTGAGGGCTGATGATATTGGAGGAGATATTTTGAAGAGAAGAATTTCTTTCATGATGACAGTGGAGGCCCTACAAACACACTGGCAAGAAACTAAATCAGTGCACAGTAAAAATCAGTCTGCTTCGGAGAAGTAACATACCTTGGAAATGGCATACTTGGAAATGGCAGCCTCCTTAGAAGGACTTGGAAAGTTGACTTCTTTCCAGGTTCTACAAACTAGCTGTAGCCATCAGCTCTTATGCAAAAAAGAATGCGCATGCTGCATAGATCAAACGTGTTTGTCAGCAGTCAGCCCGGGAGTTTGTTGAGTCCTTCTGTTTTTATGAATATCAGTCATAACATCAGTTTGGGTTACAAAGCATATTTGTAACAGTTACATCTGTGTTTCTATAGTGATACATTCATTAAAGTGGGCCTGAAACAGGAGACAAAGTTTTCAGCAAAGACCTGTCCCTCATTCACATGAAGGAGAAGATGAATATCAGTGAAGGGGAGTTTAAAAGGCAATGGCAGTTGTCTTTTTGTGACCAAGCAAAAGTGAACATCTTGATTCTCAAAGGCAGTTTTGGCCTTCTCCAACTCTGAAATATAAAATAAAAAGAAGAAGAAGGTGATGAAAGGAAAAAAATCCACAGTTTTCCCAATCTTCATTCTCAGGAGAAGTGTTGTAAGATGGAATTTTGAAGATGAATCTCAAGTGTGCTGTTGAGTGTTGCGTTCTTGTTTTGGGGGACTTTTGTGAAAAAGTTTCCCTTTTTATCCAAAGGTAGGAAGAAGTTATGCACAGAACCTTCTTGATACCTGGTAATCCTCTGATTCACTGCCAATATTAGGTACATTTGTTTAGCTCCCAATGGTAGATGAATTTGTCCCATTGGCAGGTTATTCCATATGGCACGCACATTAATCTGGCACTGACAGTGGACGCATTCACTTCCAGCGAATATTCTGATAAAGGAAATTCCAGATACTGGTACTGGTCAGAGTCACATTTTCCCTAATGGTCTCTTCTACCTCCCTAGGTGGACCAACATTTCTAGCATATATATTTACCTATCTACATAGCTCTCCAGCTCATGCAAATGGAGACATCGGTCTTGCTTTGTGATAATTGATTTGGCCCTAATAGGGTAGTAGGAGAAAGTTCACATTAAAGAGATCTTTAAAGTAACATCAGTGCCTGAACCTAAGTGAGGTCTAAGACATATGTCCAGGGAAAAAAAGAAAAAAAAAAAAAAGAAAGGAGGGAATGGTATGTAATCACTACTATACAAATGATGTCACAGCATGCTCCAAATCACTGACACTCACATGCCAGTTTATTCCACACAGAGAGTGATTTCACTTACAAGATGAAACAAAAACAAACAGAATAACCCTTTCTCCTCCCATTTTTGTAAAGTGCGCTGTTCTCATTGAATGAATAGTACGTTCATGTTATTTGCCTGCATTAAAGGAAAACCAAGCTGCCTGATTTATTTCTACAGTTTACTATCATTCCTGTGACTAACAGCTTTGCTTTCTCAAAGATCAGTTAGGGAGTGATAATTGAAAAGCAGTAACTTTTTATGGATCCTTGCCAGCAGGAACATATACAATAATAGCAGAGTAGTTTATTTTTCTTAGGTTACTACTCCCTCATACTGCAATTTTCCTAATCAAAGCGCAAGTGTACATTAAACACTGGGATTTGCTTAGCGAAAAAGATATGGCATTTTGTGGAGAGCTCCATCACGGAAACATTTTTGATCTTCCTTTTCATCATAAACAGCTTGAATGCAGCAGAAAACCTGCGGCACTCTGCTTTTTGTTTAAAAATGTATGAAGAATTTGATTAATAGTTTCACTACCAGAGAAGCTAAAGAGAGGATTTTCCTGGGTTTGTATCAAGCACAGGAGATCACTGGGATTCATCAGGAGAGGTCTGAGTTGCTCCATGTATATTTTCTTCATTAAAAGATCACTGTAATTACTGACATTAAAGAAAATTATATTGCAGCCCTGTTTTGTTTTAGAGGGTGTGGACATTAATTTTACTCTTGCTATCTTACAGTTTCAGATTATCCAGGGGCGTTCTAATGGCTCCAACAGGCATTACTAGATTGTCCCTTCGAGATATTTTTCAAGGTCAGGCTTATTTTCTGAGCAGACAGTGAGTCTGAAAACAAATCTCAATGATGAGGTCTCCAGGGCATTATCTGGAGGGGAAGGGTCGCTGAGTGCCTGAGAGCTTAATGCAGGGTTGATATCCAGTTGTGATATTGCTAGACCTGTGTAGACCTGCCTTGGGCTCTGTGAGTCCCCTGCCCGCCTAGTGGGGTGATGGATGTAGGAACCAGCAAAGTTCCTGGCACTTCCTGGCACTGTTTTGTGTTGGCAATGTCAGCAGACCTTTTTGTTTTATACATTCCCAAGAGGTAAGACTTCCTTACCTGCTCCAGCCTCTTATTTGGTGAGCGTTGCCTCAGTTTGGACTGGATTCATAACACTCCTAATGTCTGAGCAGAGACTCCTGAAACACTTGAGGCTCTCCTGCATAAATACAGTGATGAAGGCCAAACTGATAATCTGCACCTGCTTCTTCTGTAATTAATGAATTGTTTTTCATATTAATCAAATGTGTGATGGATACATTGCACTGTAAAGGCATTTCATATTGTTCATGTCCTAAGTAGAGCATCCAAGTATTTCATAATGTATTATCTGAAAAAAATGGTCTTTGTCCAGCTTTTATTCATTCCTCTACTTCACCTTATTCATGGCGAAAGAAATTCAAATACTGGAGGTAAGTGTCTATGCAAAAACAGCTGAGAATTCTCAGAGATATGAGAATACAAGAGCTAAAATTGCTAACTCAAATATTCTGAATACAAATATTAACTATAACTCTCCAGTGAATCCTCTCATTTTGTTAGCTCAAGAAAACAGATGTATGAACAGATACAATATCCAGATAATCCTTTTATTAGAGAGTAGAAAATATTTTACTTTTTGTTTCAGATTTTTGCTGTCTCATTATTACCACTTGTGACCTCTAAGAACCCTATTTCATATCCCCGAATTCAATCCTACAATATGTATTTTGCATAGGATTTAATTAATTTGTTCAGCAATTAATCAAATTGACTTAAAATCACACTTGGCATGACTAACTGTTATAAATTTGTCTGGAAGACTCTCAAATACATAACTGATCTTTAAGAAGAGGCTTGGAGAACTAAACATGTTTGTCAAGCTTTTTCTTTCTCTGTGCTTCACACAAATACTTACATAATGCACATTCTTATTGCTTCTCTTTTCTTCTTTTTATATATCCCATTCTTCTTTTATGATTGCTAGTGGTCTCATTGAAGATTTGTTATTGTAGTCTATAAAACTATCAAAATCAGTCAACACGTTACCTGGCACCATTTATGCCCACTGTTCTCTGTTAGAGAGGATAAGCCTTTCAGTATTCTAAAACAAAAATCATGACATCTTCATGAATTTCCAAATGAAGAAAAATACATCTGTATGGCCCCATCAGCAAACTGGAAAGTGAGAGCCATAAGCACTGTCGGCCTCCAGGTTTCTCTTACACTCAGCAGCACATATTCCTCACGTATCAGCCAATACTTTGTAGGAATAAGGATGTGCTCAGGAGCAGTCATCATGGATTCACCATCATCTTTAACTAACCTGATAACCTTCTATGATGGAATGACTGGCTGGGTAGATGAGGGGAGAGTGGTGCATGTCATCTGTCTCAACTTCAGCAAGACTTCAGCAAGACACTGTTCCTCACAGCATCCTCTTGGACAAGCTCTGGAAATGTGGGTTAGATGAGTAGACGGTGAGGTGGATTGAGAAATGGCTGGATGGCAGAGCTCAGAGGGTTGTGATCAATGGCACAGAGTCTAGTTGGAGGCCTGTAGTTAGCAGTGTCCCCAGGGGTGAGTCCTCGGCCTAGTCCTGTTCAATTTATTCATCAATGACCTGGATGAAGGGAGAGAGTACCCCTCAGCAAGTTTCGTGACTGATTCATTCATTCATGTTGATGATGTGAAACTGGGAGGAGTAGCCGATATCCCAGAGGGCTGCGCTGCCATCCAGAGGGACCTGGACAGACTGGACAACTGGGCGCTGAAAAACCTCTTGCAATTCAACAAGGCCAAGTGCAAGTTTCTGCACCTGGGGAGAATTAACCCAAGACACTAGTACAGGCTGGGGACTGATCTTCTGGAGAGCAGCTCCACAGAGAAAGACCTGGGTGTCATGGTGGACGACAAGTTGACCATGAGGCAGCAGTGTGCCCTCATTGCCAAGAAGGCCAATGGGATCCTGGGGTACGTTAAGAAGAGCATCTCCAGCAGGTCGAGATCCTGCCCCTCTACTCAGCCCTGGTGAGGCCGCATCTGGAGTATTGTGTCCAGTTCTGAGCTCCACAGTACAAGAGGGATGTGGAGCTGCTGAAGAGAGTCCAGCGCAGGCCCACAAGGATGATCAGGGGCCTGGAACATCTGCCCTGTGAGGAAAGACTGGGGGAGCTGGGCCTGTTCAGTCTGAAGAGGAGAAGGCTGAGAGGGGACCTGGTCAGTGTATATAAATACCTTAAGGGAGGGAGGAGCCAGCCTCTTTTCAGTGATGGCCAGCAATAGAGGAAATGACCACAAACTGAAACATCGAAAGTTCCACATGAACTTAAGGAAAAATTTCTTAACAGTGAGGGCAGCGGAGCACTGGAACAGGTTGCCAAGAGAGGCTGTGAAATCTTCTCTGGAGATCTTCAAAACCTACTTAGACGCAATCCTGTGCCACGTGCTTTAGGTGATCCTGCGTATGCAGGGGCGTTGGACTAGATGATCTCTAACGGTCCCTTCCGACCTTAATGATTCTGTGATCCTATGATTCTGTGATTCTATCATTCTATGTCTAGGATGAACTTACAGATGCACTGCAGGTGGGACACACTGTTTGTATCCCCTATTGTTCATCAGGTGCTCAGGTGCTAGTGTCCTTCATGGGCACCCTGAATCTAGCTCTCGGATTTTTCTTAAAAAAGATTCACTTCTCTGCCTTTAGCAAATATATCCTCATCTACACTAAGCTATATAGCAGGGGCTGCTGTTCTGGAAAAGACAGAACTTCAGATTTATAATTTATGAAGCACTTTTGGCACAGGGATTATAAATATTTAGTGCTGTAGGTGCACACTCTATGTTATGTGACTTGCATTCACATGAGTCAGAACAGACCAGCCTTTTGACTTCAGGAACTGCAAGACTCAGACTCTTCTGAGTTGAGCTACCATCAGAAAGTTCTTATGCAAGATACATCACTTTCTTGGCTTGACTCCCTAACCTGTGAAGCGTTTAATTTATCACCTTTTTATTAAGCACTTTGAACCATGAATGAGAAGCACTATGGGATAAATAATCAAGGATAATCTAAGTACTCTGGAGTGTGATTTTATTTTTCTGACATACTCTGTCCGCTGAATCTGTCCAATAGAGGTAATTTCTACACCCTCCCCCATGGCAAATTCCTCATGTGTATCTTAGGGATCTGATAAGGGTGAGCTAAGAAGTCACAGCACTGACTAAACACCTTACATTACATTAGGGCTATTAGTACATTAGGGCTATTAGTACATTAGGGCTATTGCCACAAACATGACAAAGGCCACTGTTGTGGGGCAGAGAACTGGAAACTATTCTTCTAAAGACATCATACTTTTGAATCACTCCTTTATATTGCAGGTTGGAACAGCTTGAGATCCTAGTCTGAAGCAGGTGTGAGTGCACTGATAGATATCAAGATGCCAAGGAAAAACACCCTTCTTTCCTTCCGCACATCAGCACATGGCATTGCAGAAATAGCTCAGCTGGTGTCTTTCTAGCAGTGTTGTTTAAGATGACCAGCTGATCTAGAAAAAAAATCAAGCACAGCACAGGGGATTTGCAGAAATGATCCCTGAGGAGAGGAGTGAGCAAAGCTTTCCAGAGCCTTCCTGCCACCAGCCTTCTGTGTATCAATGTGAACCTTTCACACTTTTACTCTCCCAAAAGCCCAACAAATTCATTAGTTACAATTCTATGCAACTGTCATCCAAGTCCTATACATGCAAGAATTGTACACATGCAGATCTCTCTGTAAATAACATATAACTCCCAGGGGAAAAGAGTGGCATCTGGTAGCATTAAGTAAAAAATGAACCATTTGTTGACAAAATATGAACACACGCTATGTAGTATCTCATGCTCTTAAGGGAATTCAGTCTTCAGGAAAAAGTCACTGATGTTTTTCAAGCTGAGAATGCCAAGGCTGCGCTGTTGTTTTTTAGATATAAAGTAGGTATAATATTGCATTCATAATTCACACTACCAGCACAACAGCATCCTTCCTTCACTGTCAGCGCATGTTTGACAACTTGTTTTGCAGCCATTTGGACTACAAATAGGACTACTCAAAACTTATCCTAGTGAGAGGTCTGAGTGATTTATTTCTACGATTCTCTAATTTGCTTCTTTTTGAAGAGACAGCAAAAGCAATAAAGGCACAAAATGCTTTTCTGCAAGCAAACGGTCTTCTGTTGCACTTTGTTAAATTTTCTTTTCAAAAAGTCTGTCACTCCGAGGAAATATGCTGGCTCTCCTGTTCCTGCTAAGTAACGCAGGTGTCTCACAAAAGGTATCAGGACTGAAATTTCAATGCAGCTATTCATTTAGAAGTCACTCCTTGAAACATTAACACAGAACCTTTTCAGTTGAATCATTCCCTGACAGTATTATGAAACCTTTTTCATTAAGACCACCTCACTGTTTTCACAGTAAAGTGGTGCAGTTACAGAAGTTTTCAAGCATCTTTTCACTTATTTTCCTCTAAAACATGAGTATCAACCAACAGTACTAATCAGCCACAGGATAAGGTAAAAACAGAAAAGCTTCTGATTTTCTGCAGGAGTCTAAGGTATCAGCTGTAGGTATCATCTCACATCTTGGAATGCAACTCACTTCTAATCGACCTAACAGAGGATGGATGTCAAAGGCTCAAACCTCACAGAGGATCCTCATGATAGAAAATAATGATCTGAACAGGGCTTCTCAAGTAATTTTGGCATCTATTTTTCATCCATGCATTTTTCTAGGGAATTTAGTTTTCAGTTCATGCTTTTTTTGATTGAGATCCAACTCCTATACAAGTTAAATGCTATAAGAGTGCTGTTTTAGTACTCTATACTCAACTGTTTTGCATAAATGCTATTTTTAATAACTGAGATATAAAACGTTCCTATACTTTATCTATAATAATTCTTTATTATTTGCTAATTATTATTATTTATTCTTTATTTATGACTTTGATAACCTGTATCATCAAAATATGGTAAACTTGAGTGAAGATATTCCCATCATACAAGAAAAATTTATACGTGTTTCATTCATGTGATTATTGTAATAATAGTATACAATGTAGGGAGGGAATATATAGTGGAAGATAAGGAAGTATTAATATGCACTTTATAAATGCCTTTAAAAAAAAGAAAGTTAAATACTGAATAGACATAAATGTGGTAGTTTATAAAACACTCCATATGAGTTTGACAAGACCTGAGGGCTATACAACTAATTCTTGCATGTTTTGAATATTTTCAGTAACCTAGACGGAAAGACTTTAAATGTTTCCAGTAATCTGTTCTTGGTGTGAGCCTTTCGGTAGTTATTTCCTTTCCATGTCCTCTTGTTTTTAAAATAATTTCCTTCAGTATGTGAATTTAAACCAACCTGTTCCCAGAATGATTCAAAATAACTGTATATCCGTAGCTAATTTATAGCTATAGTGTTTTGTTCCTCCATATTTTCCTTTCTTGTTGCCTCTGACTAGACCATTGGATATTTGGAAGAGTTAATGCTTCTTTGCTGGCAGTAGCAACACAACACTAGTGAAAGGAATAGCAGAGGAGTATGTTAAGTATCAGGATCATAATCATGGAAAAGAAACAAGGACAAGACCTTGTATCAAGCTTCCCCAAATATAGTTCTTCACCTGGAAAGTATAGTAACTGTAAAGTTTCCACAATCCGATGGGAAACTATTCCAAGCTTTCTGATGTGGCTGTTTCAATTCAATATATCTGTTGGACAAATGATGTTATTGACACTTGTCATCTTATGAGACTGCAAAAAAAAAATTTTTTTATGCTTAAAAGTGACTGACAGCAGATGACTGGTGTGGAGCTAGGTTTATGTTTTTGATTTACGGTAATAAGTTCTCTCTGGGTTTCTAAGAGATATGTTTTGTAATTAATATCTCTAAATTCAGTGCCTCCATTAATAAACCATATCTGAGCAGGAAGAGGTTGAGTTTTCTGAGATAAACAGGCTATGAATTTACATGTACAAAAAGCAATATTCCTATATTCCCTTTCATGGACTTAGATCACTCAGTGACATATTTTGTCTTTGCTAAGGTTTATGTGACAGTTCTTTTGGATTGTCAGATTCTGGTTTAAACTCTACTGGGCCAAAACTGTACATTATAATGAAAATTCCTGCTATTCTCTGTCACTTAAAATGTGAAGCTCTTTTGAAACATTATAAGCATTTAGATTCTTTATAACATTTTTATTTCAAAGTTCATCTATTTTCAGTCATCACCTGACAATACATTACCTGAAAACATACACAGATTGTTGCTGCTGCTGGTGTGCATAAGCACTAGATAGTAGCAAATGATTTCTAAAGTGAAGCTCTTAATTCTGCCTCTCACTTCAACCTCTATGGCCCTACAATTATACTGTTACCATTGATTACGGCATCAGCAACATCAAGGAGAGATCAAATCTTTTCAGGAGAGATCAAATGACTGCTAAAAATAGCTCCCTTCTGCTGCCTGGGAAGAAGCACCTGGAAATCCTGAGACGGTGATGGCCTCCTCTCCCGCAGCCCTGGGACCACTGCCTTCCCCACTTGCAGTTTTCCCACTCTCCTCCCTTGGCTCACTTATTCCTCCGTGCTGTAGCTATATGTAACACCACTTGTTTGTATTGCTCTACAAAACCTCAAGGTTTTTATGGGAAGTGGGAACTTTTCAGGGATGTTTTTGGCTTAAAATCAGGACATTTGTCATCCTTTCTTCTTTTCTTCCTGCATACTGTTCATCAGCCTCTTATTGAAAGAGGTATCTTTTCATTTATTTTTTTTTTACTTACAGAGAATTTATAATTTTAATCTGCCTACTGTTTTTTTGGTATCGATATCCTCTGATATCCTCATAGAAATATCCCTTGATTTATGCATGCCAAAAAAGACATATAGAAATAGGAAGAATCAAGGTAAATATAAGAATGAGCTGCATGGGGCAGAGAGATTTGCCAGACCTGGTGGGATTGCAGCTTCTGGATATGAACTAGGACATATGTGGCACCAGATAGCAACTAATGCATGCAAAAAGCCAGGGAGATTTTGCTCAATTTTCTCAATTCCATTCTTTATATTTCATCCATGGTCCCTTTTCAACTTATTTGTTCTGTGAAAAGACAAAACTAAAATAATATAAAATAAAAAGCTCAGATAAACTGCCTCAGTACAAGAGAAAGGTTCTTCATTTCCTCCAGTTTGTGTACTCCAACCTTATTACCTAGTACAACGTAGTGTCATGAGGAAGTAAAACTCATGTATCGTGGCTTCCGGGGAATTTGAGGATTAGAAAGTTGTGTGTGGTCTGTTTTGGTCTCTTAGATGCTTAGACAAAGGGATGCTTTTTTGTTGTTTTTATTTTTGTTTAGGGAGCAGCTGTAAGTATACAGTGTTTACATTAGGTGTTTTTATTTAGTATGTTTTTCTACTGCAAGAGTTTCAAAAAACTAGAAGCCAAACAGGGAAAGACAAGATGTTTTAACCTTAGCAAAACAATGGTCAAATCTTTTTTATCATCCTTCCTTAAAAGGTTTCCATTCAACCAAAATTTGCCAACAAAGTTTTTCCATTCAAAAGCATTGTACCGGTGCTACCGCCTATAAAACACTGAAAAGCATATATATGCATGTTATGTATAATTTAGTTGTAAGAACTCCTATGTTAGAGCTCATCTCACTGGCTAGACTTGCCTTAGCCTTGAACAAAGTTATCCTTCCCCAAGTTAAGTGGCCATGACTTGATTATACTGGTTGTTTCTGAGCAGAATGAAGCCCCAGCAAGGAAAGTTTGCACTTTAAAAGATTCAGCTTCACAAAACTGAAAATAACTATAACCCATGTCAGTTGCAATAAAGAATTTTAATAGGAAAACAAAAAGAGTGATAACAGGAGTCATGTTAAAAAAGTCTTAATAAACGTCTAACATCTCCCACTGAAAGAAGACTACAGCATTAATAGCTCAGCCCCAACTAGGAGGAAAGCAGAGATAGTAAAATCCAAACAGCACATTGGATGCTGGAAATAATCCATAGAAGTTATAGGGAATTTATATGGAAACTGGAGGAAACAGTTATAGAAAGAAAAAAAAGTGCAGAGAGTTGACTACAGAATATATATATATACATATATATATATATATAAAAATCTGTATGAATTTTTAAAAAAGGAAGCCTAGTTCAGGTCAGTTATGAGGCAGAAATGATAGAAGACTAATAATGCAGAAAACAACTTCTTCAATTAGATCATACAACCCACTCCATCAATGACCAAGGATATGAAAGAGAAGGCAATAGTGTTAAACTTTCTAGCTTGTATGAATAACATGTAATTAGGAGTCTTCAAAGAATAAGATGAGGAGATGTGTGAACATTGATGCAGAGTTTTAACAATCTTGGTTAATAGGAAATCTTAGTGATATGAAAAAAAAAGAAAACAGCTGCTGATAACATTTTTAAGGTATTTGTCAATTTATCATATCGATACAATACCAGACAAATAATGAACATCTGATATAGCATTCTGTTAACATAGAATTAAAGAGGGGAACAAATCAAATTAACTTTGATTCAAAGGGAAAATTTGCCAAACTAGATTGCCATTTTTTTCTCTGAGATTGTAAAGCTTAGTTGAGAATGGCACTGTTGGTAATTTAAATCACTAAGTGTCTTCTTAATGTCTTTAGAAAGGGTTTTGTCTTCATTCTGTGTGATGCTTTTACTGAAATGAAAAATACAAAATCATAAAAAGAAACCACAAAATAAACATTGTGTAAATGTTCCAAACTAGCTAGCTGAATAGGTGTCAGAGTAATTGCAAACAGTTAGTTGCCATCATTGAACAGATGTGTTTCTAATGAGGACCCTCGGGGATCATTTGTATTGAATATTTTCCCAGTAACCTTGCCGAAAGTGTAAAAATTAAAAAAAAAAAAAAAAAAAAAGGGGGCTAGAAGTTGAAGCTTAAGAATTCATACTGCTTCTACAGGCCTTAACAGATAAATCCCTACCAAAGCTTTGATGACTCGAACTAGAATCAACAGAATTAGTTAATTTATTAAATCATTGAAGACTTACATAACAAACAGTGTCTGATAATTTTACTCAATTAGTCTTGGCTTAAATCATATGAAGAAGCAAGATTATATGACATCATACTCAGTTTGAATAAATTGATTAAAACTATTTTTGTTTTTCCAATGTAAATTCAGTGTCAGACCAGCTTTTGCCCAGGTCTTCTCCTTGTGTGTTCTCATCACAGTGTTTAAATAACAGCTACTATTATGTTTAATTTATCATTTATGTATATCAGAATTGAGAATGAGTTTGCACAGATGCTTGCGCTTTATAATGACGGTTCTCCTTTCTGAGAAACATTTAAGGCTGGTTGCATTTTAGAAAACTGAATAATGTTGACTGTGTCCACCAATAGTTGAAACTGATTGAAAGAAGTCCACTCTCCTGAATCTAATCAAATACATAAAGACAAATAAAATAATAAAAATTATTATTATTATACATTTGACTTGAGTCATTCTAGATTTCTGGTAGTCATACTTAGAAAAATGCTGAATAATATGTGAATGGGAATTGTCACACTTTGCATTGTTTTCACAGAGTAGGAAACTTTTATTTAATCAGAGACTTAATAATGTCAGTATGGTTCAGGGAAACTAACAAAAGCCAAAGAACTAATTACAATAACATGGAGATGATAATTCCTGTTTTGTCATGAAAAGCAAATAGTCAGCATTGAACCTACCAGGAAAAATCTAGGTGACTTTATGTTATCTCTTAAATCTATCTGCTTCCTTCTGTTGTCCTCCCTTTCTGTGTCTAGCCTTTGGCCTACAACCATCCCGAGGGGTGGTACACTGATGCTATTAGACAGCTCAACAGGAGTTGGTCACACCTTCTGCGGGGGCATTTGCTGTGAAGTATCAATTTGTTCCATCAACAAAATGGTTCATTTGTTGCTGTGCCCTATTTTAGCTTGTTTTGTGTCTCTCCATTGTCATTTCTTTCCTGTTGAGTTTAGTTACTGAGGTTTAATAGAAAGGCAAGTAACACTTATCACTGATAAACATGCATACTCTAGGGATGCTTGCATCAAAACAGTATAGCTTCAGAAGCAATTTGATGTATTTACTCCTTTTATTGGAGTATGATACCTTGATTAGTCATTGTTATGCCTTTGGGAAGTGCAGTATGTCTTCTTCTAATGACAAGGGTTTATTCAGGTGTAGCACAGACATATTACTTATTTAGCAAGCATATATAATTCCGTGTGAGGCAGGTCAGCTTTTGGATAAATAGGCCAGTCATAAAACTAAACAGCTGAGATTTTCTTTTCTCACGCTTATTGTCAGCAATAACAAATTTGGAACAACAGTATTTGTGCTGTGCCATGCAAGATACTCATCTGAAGCATTTTAACACTGAATGCTGTTATCCTCACCTATCTTCCTATGCCTCATTAAAAAATACACAGTAAAAGCCCTGGCCCACATCCAAGGCAGCTCAAATCTGGCTTTTAGAGCACCTCATTTTGGAGCTCTTGACATTGGGAAGAAAAGGGGACTGAATGAGCCCTTCTAGACTAAGTTTCCCACTACCTTTTAAAGTGGAAAGACATTGGTATTTCTAAAGGACTCACTCAGGAAGTGCAATCTACCGAATGGGTCTGTTCTTGCTCTAGTATGTGGTAAACTACTCCATCAATGTGAGAAAACATTACCAATAGAAATAATGGTGTATTTTCTTAACACAGCAAGAAACCGATCACTCATATT
Source organism: Tinamus guttatus (assembly GCF_000705375.1). The sequence goes on along the minus strand of NW_010579903.1, from coordinate 74,936 downwards.
TTGAAGATACTTCTCTTTGGTTTTATATAATGTTAATTATACATACCTATATATGTGTGTGTGTGTATACGTATGACCATATGGATATATGGTCACTGCAGTTCTTCAGTCTAACCACTACTGTCAACATTGCCCCATTGCAGAGAGAGCTCCTGCCACAGCCAGAGTGCAGCACTAACAGTCATTCTACCAATAGAAATTTATTTGTTCCAGAAAGCACCTTTTCTGAGAGGTCTGACTCTGAACCAGAGGTTTTACAGTAAGACATTCATTGTCTCTGAAAAATCCACCATATCTTTAGGTTATTTGTAAATCATATGAGCCCAGTGGACTCTGTCTAGTGTAGAATAAATCATTCTGTCTTTTCTTTAACCTTTAGAACATTCATTTCTAGTGTAGTTAAAACCAGTGTTGATGGATATTTTATTACTGTTAGTGATTAGTCAGTAAAATCAAAAATCTCAGTTAGACCTTTGATTTACAAACTATCTGCACTGGGTCAGGCAATATGCTTCTGAATGGTAGCCATAAATATATGCTTACAGAAGAGTAAAAGTGTAGGGCAAGCTTTCTTGCTGCTTCTCCCTAGCACTTGCCCAGCCTCCAATCATTTTCAGTCCTTTCTTTGTTTTTCTTTTCTTTTTCTTTCCTGTTTTCAGAAGTTCTGAATAGATCTCTTTTCTAGAAATTCCTGTTTTCACATTCACACCAACTTTTAGCAACAACAATGTCCTCCAAGGGACCCCACATGGCTGTAAGGACACTTCCTCTGAGGACCATACCCCTAAAATCATCTCCCAATCCTCCTTCAAGCTTCAAGTAATTATTTTCTCCAAATACATACATCAATGTTAAGCAAACAGTGGTTCATTTGCCACCCTGTGCCACGTGCTCCAAGTGTCCCTGCTGGAGCACAGGGGTTAGACTAGACGACCTCTAGAGATCCCTTCCAACCTCAACCATTCCGTGATTCTGTGATTCTGTGATTTGTGTTCATTCTGCTTTTATTTATGATTTTAATATATACCTGTATCACCTGCCTTACATTTTTTTAAGTCAAAGTTTTTGTCAGTCAACAGTGTGACCTCAATAAAGTGCCTTTCAGCATCTGATTGTGTCTGAGAGTGACTATTTTCACCTGAAAGCACTCTGATCTGCAGCTGTAAATGTACATTTTCCACCAAGGGAATTTTTAAAGCTGTCTCCAAATGTTTAATAAAAGAAAAGCAGCACCATTTCCTCTGATACTAGTAGTAAATTCGACACTAGATAGATCTGTGGAAAACAGAGGAAATGAAAATGATACAGAGGCTAGGAACTCTAACATCATGTCTATGATACATTTATTTCATACAATTTAAAGAAGACTAGTTCTAAATATAGCAGTCAAAGGGGCAACCTTCAAGAAAAAGCCAGTGTGATGCTTTTTTTTTTTTTCTTTTTTTTTCCAGATCCAGTGGGTTGTATCCCTGTTTCAGTAAATCCTGCCATGAATGATTCTGGATATTGACCAGATCTTTAATGCTGGTCAGGACACTGTGGGACAAACCATTTAGCTGTCTAAATGCTTGGTAGACAGCATGATACAGAAGAATACCCAAGTGGGTTAAGACACAGATATCCAATGAGTGCCATACAGGAGCTAAATCTGACACGTGTACTTAGTTCTGGATAAGTCTCATTTTAACTGTTTATGCCCAAATTTAGGCTCTTGAAGCCTTCAGCTGCCATCCATTTTAGGTAGTCTCTAAACACTATTGAAAGAGAAGGGAAAAGAAGAAGCTATCCAAACTACAAGGTGAATTCTGTGGAAGTCCAGCTCTGCCTCAGCACCTGGATTTTACAATATTGTACAGCAACAACTGTCTAATTTCTGAAGTTAATTCTAAAACTAAACAGATTACTCTAGATTAAAACTAAACAGATTACTCAAGGAAATGTATCTTGTGTGTCCATCTTTCAGGGTATTCCTTTCGGAGAAGGGAGCACTAATGTATGATCACTGCTCCAAGGATCATTTATGTGAAATACATAAAGAAACCATGGAAGAAAGTCAGGAGTCTGGGGCGTTGCTTCTTCCCAGGGGGTTTTCTATCCACACAATCATGCTCTCAGGAAAACACTTGTAGGGTTTTCATGCTTTTGAATACAAAACAGTAAGAACCGTGGAGAATGTCCCTGCTCTTGGTCTGTGGCCCCTAAGGAAGCAAGTCTCTTACCAGAGCAGGCAAAAATCTCTGACAGATGATGACCCTTATTCTCTTACATCCAATCAGTTAGCCTATTGTAGATGGTCTAACATTATTCTGAATATGATAATAATAAAAATAACAATAAAAGTATGACACATTTTTGAAAGAGAGCACTGGGCATTTCCACAAGAGGAGAGGAGAAGTCTGGTCTGTTGTGTCAATGTCCCTCTGCCACTGCTGAGGACAGACTCATTTATTTTTTTTCCCATCTCTAAACAATTTTCCTCAGATCAAGCTGTCCCTGGGCACCTTCCCACTTGCAGGAGAAATACCTTGAGGAAACACTCATTGCTGTCCCTAGGAGACTTCTTCCAAGCAATACACTGCAGACAGCTAAAGTATCCTTTGCAGTGTTTCGGGATTCAGGAGCTCTCCTCCCAGACTCCAAGATATCCCACATGCCCTGAGAGTTCTCTCAACTCCAAGATGTCCCCAAGTCAACCATGGGTATGCTTTTCACATAGTGGTTGACTTAGACCAAAATCATGAGTGAATATTATTTCTCCAAGATGATACAAACACCAGATTTGGAGGGATTCTCCCCCACAGAGGTCAAAGCCTTTAATACAGGTAGTTTCTGACATTATAGCTGCATCTCCTGGGAGATATTAGCCTGCTGTATCACTAACTTACTATTACTTGTCCTTTCTTTCTTTTTCTTTCTTTCTTTCTTTCTTTCTTTCTTTCTTTCTTTCTTTCTTTCTTTCTTTCTCTCTCTCTCTCTCTCTCTCTCTCTCTTTCTTTCTCTCTTTCTCTCTCTCTCCCTTTCTCTTTTCTTTCTCTCTCTCTCTTTCTTTCTTTCTCTCTCTCTCTTTCTTTCTTTCTTTCTTTCTTTCTTTCTTTCTTTCTTTCTTTCTTTCTTTCTTT
>NW_010579903.1:35545-70445 GCF_000705375.1 Tinamus guttatus | reverse complement strand
CAACTTGAAATATCAAGTTAAACTGTCCACAACAAGGTGAGCATCTTTGGGTCATGTAATGCACATGATGAGCCATAGCTAGACTGAACACTTGGATCAGACACTTTTTTGACTGTTTGCAGGAAGCTCCCATGAGCCACATTAAGCTGATAAGGCTTGTCCACAGCAGAGTGCTCTTGTGATGTTGACTCAAGATGGGTAGAAACTAGCAAGAGCTTGGGATGCAAGAGTTCTTTATGTGGTTGTCTTTGATATCTGTTTTCTCCTGAGGTAGCACTTACCGGGGTAGTGAAGTCACACAAGTGTGATAGTTAAACTTTGTGCTTGACTGAGGCATACTCCATTCTCAGCAGGACTATCCTGAAAAAAACTGTAGAGCAGCTGGTTCTCAATGATGGTTTTCCTGCTGAAGTAAATTTGCAGCTCTGCAGCCATGAATGCGTCCTCTCAGCTAAGCTAGCAGTCATAAAAAGACCTTAAAAGTCAAACAGATTCTCTCAGCATACTTTGGTTATGAACATTCTGCAGCAAAAACACATGGAAAAATTACTTGATTATTTGTAGGCAAGCCAAATGAAAAATTCAGTTGTTTTGCTCTCTACATATCTACTGTGAGTAGATAACCACTGAAAATTACAGTGCAACAGACAGCCAAGGTAAATTTTAAACAGTCAATTTAGAAGTGAGGGAATAGTCTAGCCACGGCATCAAGGAGTTCCTTACGGCTAATCTAAACCATTGACCAAGTTTATAATGTAGATACAAAATTTAAATAACTTAAAGGCCATCCTGAAAACTAGAAAGTCATGAAGTGAGTGATAATTGCAATTTTAATTTGTAATTTAATATGTTGTAGTTCTCCAAAGTATATATCAAAATGGGTTGCTACCTTATTACAGGCAAAAGGAACATGCCTTATATGCCAGGCCAACAATTTAGAGTTAATGATGTTGTTCAAATCTCATCTAAGCAAATAGAAAAAAGAATACCATTATAGAAAATGTCTTAATAATAATACAGTGGAAACCATTATACATACTTCCCAGTATCTATACCTTTTTCTGCTTTCACACTCACACCCTACAGCCTTTCCAGGTCTGAAGGTTGTTACATTGGGGCGGGATGGTGACAATGACCTGTCAGTATCCCAGTTCCATTTCCAGAAGGAGTACAATACTGCTCCTATTGGTAGTTTCTTCCTCCTCATTCTGAAGTGAGTTTCGTGCTCCAGTATAAGCTTGCTAACACAATCTGCACTTTGATCTTTCTTCTTTGGTTTGTACATTATATCTTCATATACTACACACTGTGGGTTTGGCATATGCTAAGCAGCTTATTCTCTTTGTTAGCTTGTAAGCTTAGTACAAAGTCTGTGATGTTACTAGCAAAGACATTACTGTTTATCCTGCGCTCAGGTTCAGCTGGAATAGAAAACCCTGGACAGGTTGCAATGAAAAGCATGAGGCAAATATTGAAGATTCGAAGATGGTTTAGGCATCTTCAGGTAGTTGATACATTTGCAAATGCAGGCATTTTTGTAATTGCCTGTGGAAAACACTGATATATGAAAGTTATACGATACTATATGCAAAAAAAAAAGAATTGTCTTACATGACTTTTTATAGACTTTCATAGCATTGTAAGCAGATACATCAAGGTCAGAGACTGTCCGTCATCCCATGTGTGAGGCTCAGTGTGTCAGGTCTCCATCCGCAGTGGTATTTACAAGGTCAAAAGGTACAAATTTGGCTGGTTGCACATTCATGCAGCCTCAGAGAGAAGTAAGTCTACAAGGCCTGCTATGAATTTGCAGGCAGGGATTTTCTTTTTCTGGTTTTTACCACTCTTATTTTATCTTTGCTAAATCTTTAGGTCAAAGTTTATTAAAGCATTTTGTGAATGCCACAGACCTTAATTTTTATAATGTCCTTCAAACAATGCTCTCAGGTCCTAAAGCAACATAGTGCTTACTCAAACAGCTTGTGGTAATTTGGACATGTCAATATTTGTTAATATTTTATTTTCATTCCTTGGATTTTTTTGTTTAATTTTCATTTCCAAAGAAAACATGCAAACAAATTCCTTGCAAAAATGAAATGATAAGTTTCAATCATACTTCAATCATATTTCATAACTAACAGCACAGAAGGAGTAAGACAAGGGCTCACCAACTGCTTATGACAATTGAAATTGTTCAATTGCGCTCTTGGCAAAAAGACGTAAACATCACAGAAAGGAAATTAAAACCTCAATGTGAGAGATTTTCCTCTTGCCAGTACTAATCATTGTAATTTTCAACACCACATAAAGTGGTGTTCTTTCTTGACCAGAAGTATGTAACTCTATAGATAAAAGGCATCTACATAACACTCCTGCAGCTTGAGTGTCATCAAGAGAAAAAAATGTCAGATTTTGATAACACTGGAATAAGTTGCTGAAAAAGAAATCTAAAAAAAAATCATAACAAATTTTTGTACAAAAAGAAATGAAATTGGCAAGATGTAGCTGTTTAGTTATGGAAGCAATTTTCTTCTATGATAAAGTATTTTTTATGTCTCAACAATTAATTCTCCTCTTCCCTTTTTTTCCTCATTTTAGGGGTGGAATAGCCAGGATTAATCTGTTCCATTTTTTCTTCTGGAGATTTATAGTAGATAGTTGATGATCCTTTCAATAAATCCACATTTTTAACACTTGAAGAATGTTCTCCCAGCAGCCAAGGAAAAGGTAGTCTTTCGATCTGCAGCAATGCAAGGGGAAAGGCTCTACTGAAGTCATTATATTTTTACATCTAAGCACTTTCAGCCTCTACATCATCCTGAGTTTCCTCAGTGTCAAAAAGTTTGGGGTTTACAACATCTTGATATCAGATCACTGGATTTGGGAGATGCATGGGAATAGAGGAGTTGATTGATTATTTATGAAACTGCCACTTTGTAGGTGTTTTAAAAGAGTCTGAAATATTTCCTTCTTCCAATTTTTAGCCTTAGTATTTTGAAAGGATAATTTAGGAAGCCACTATTCAAGGGGGGAGAACAGATTCAAATTAGCCAGTGCAAATAGCATATGAGCACCATCTGCAGTACATCCTGCCTGTTTATTCGGCAATATGGCTCCTGCATGAAGACAGAATGCCCTTGCTCAAGTCCTCCAGAAGATGTAACTCACTCTCTTGCTTATTTGGAACCTAATTAATCATTATAGTCTTGGGGCACTTGCCAGTCATTTGATGACAGTGTGATATTTCTTTTCACTGTGAATTTAGAAAAAATAGTAAGCTCAGAACTCTGAAGTCTCAGGGCCTTAAGGAGCAATCCACAGGCACAATAAAATCCATTTTCTGTAATCCAGCTGGTTATTTCATTTTGCTCAGAGAAAGGCCTTTTGTGAGAACTCACCACTTCCTGTGTAATTCCCATTTTTATTGTTTCACTATCACTGGAAATGAGATACCACAAGCTTTTGGACTGTGTGTTTTTAAGGCTGACCCATTTCATCTCCGAAGAAATGTAGGGTCATTTCTCCACTTGATATAAGTACATAACACCTATTATGCTAAAGGCATGCATATTAATAACCCCTTCATTTTGGGTGTCAGCTAATATTCTTAAGTGCAAAAGGTTCCATTTCCTAAAATCCCCAAACTATTCTTGATCCATTCTCATATCTGCAAATTCCATTTTCCTTCCTCACAGAGTATCATATTCAATTTATTCCTACATTTTTGTTAACAAGAAAAATGAAGGCGAGGTTATTGAAGTTCATACAATAAAGGGTTTTGCTAAAAGCCAACTGCTTCATGGATAAATCCTTTTGTATTAATAAAAAGTCAACAGCTTACATCAAGCTCCTTATCATATTTGGAACTTGTCAACCTACATTATTGCAAAAACATCTTTAAAAATCTTCTCTTTCTGTCATGGTGTTCTAAAGATAGATGCATTAGTAATAGAACCTTATTTGATTAAATAATTGAGTTCTTGTCAACCATAATTAAACACTAGCTCTTAACAGAACACTAATTATTTCTGCTTAGATTTCTCAGGTTGCACAAACTATTCTTCCTTCTGTAAAGTACAGAGACTATTAATCTAATTTAGCCTTGTGTTTTGTTTACTTTGTTTCTCATAAACTGACTCGTCATAGTCACTGGAGCTGAGAATCATAAATGGCCCTATTTGATATCTACCATCATATTTTTCTTGTATAAGTTTTACAATGATTTCCCATGAGATTCTGAGCTCAATTAAAGGTGAAAAGCTAGAATAATTTTTTGTTTGCAGAAATTTAAAAAGCAATTCAATCCACAGATCCCATATAAAAGAGCAGGAAAATGTTGAGATCTGTAGTTAAGTTTAGCTAAATGAAAGAGGATGTTTAAAGCAAAATTTAATTTAAAACAAGGGCTAAATATAAAATCAGAGAATGGATGATAATTTATCCTTATGATTCCAGATTTTCTGTACATACTAACATTTATAATGTTCAGTGACAAACCATAGTTGTAGAAATTACCCCACTATCACAGAGGTAGAAACAATTCAATGCTGTAATACAGGCTTAGGCAAACAGGCACCACAATTCTCCCTCTACTCCACTAAAGGGACTTGGAAAATTGAAAATAGCCAGGGCTGTCAGAGTTGCATTAAGGATACCACATGCTTTTTGTGCAGCACTTACACATTTTTTCCCACTTTTTATCACTCTAATACATAACATAAGACTATAACGATTTGGAATATAATCTCTAATGAAACTGAAGATCAGCTCCAAAATGAAAACAAAGTCCTGTTTCGTCTTACTTTAGAAATGACATTGCTTCAAAATAATGCTACCTGTCATTGGCCATGGAGAAACAAACTGACTACAATCAAAAATGATCTTTAATTGGTGAAGCCTGTACAATCTGTCCTACATCCTGCAAAATGAACATAATGTGTTCATTCCACCTCTGCTTCCCACGCACATAGCCCAACAAAAAGGACCACTGCATAATAAAAAAACGTGTTTATGTTCCTTATTTGGACAGACTTCATGTCTCAAAGGAGAACTTGCAAGACCATACAACTTCAAAGTGATATGTTACTCATGTAATTCCATGCCCTCTTATGAAAAAAGGCATAGCAATGACTTACTTTATCAGATTTTTTCTGCTCAGACTTCTATATAGAAGAACAAGTGAACGTAAGAAAGTTGAAAGGAAATGATATTATGACTTACTTTATCAGATTTTTTCTGCTCTTCTATATAGAAGAACAAGTGAACATAAGAAAGTTGAAAGGAAATGATATTACGCAAGCTGTTTATTTCTGCACAGCATTGGCGTGATAAGCTATTTCAAGAACTTCTTTCAATCAGTTACGGGAAAAGCCAAATGGGATAAAATGAATAGCTTCATGGATTATGCCCAAGATAAAAAGAAGCACATAAAGGCTAACACCTCTATCTGATTGCATTTTATCAGCTTGAACAGAAAGGAGATTTTGGATGTAAAGGTACCTTGACTGGTGATAAAATCAAGTGACTGACCAATTCAGAATTAAAAACAGGATTGTTTTCTTCAGATATGATTCCTTCAGCACAAAAACTACAATTAATGCTGCAACAAACTCTTGTTATGTTACATCTCATTTATAAAAAGCAAGATTCCTTGCTGTTCTCAAAGTCGTATGACATACAGGCTCATCGTTTAGTGCAACCATAGATGCAATATGAAGTAGATAAGCAGATGTAAGTAGAATTTTGTAGTTAAGGAACAGATAATGATGCATGGAAGAGATGCCAAAATGCAGTTCCTTCAACTACGAAACCTCTGCTTTGTTGCCTGTATGAATGCTAAAATTATGATGAATCATAACTTAGTCTCAGGATGTTGAGCAAGCATGACTTGCTTTAAAATGGGATTTCAAACTTTTCTGTAGTTAAAAAGCTGCCTATTGCAAAAAATGAACATTCCTTACACTTTCAATCAGGCTAAAACAACTGGTCCTATATGATGCATTAATAGTACAAAGAGTGAATGTCTGGCCACTAGGGCTAAGAAATGGACATAAAAGAAACTAGGAACAAGACAGGACGCATTTACATGAGCTAAAGTGAAGGGCTATATGTTAAACAGACTCACTTTTTTTCTTATACATAGTTTGACTTCCAGGAGGACAATTTAATTCTGAGCAGTAAGCTTTGACAGTAGTCATTCCTCCCATTCAAACATGAACACTCATAAAACCATTCAGAAAGAAAGGCAGAAAGAATTATACAAATCACTGAATATTTAACACTAATCATGCACTGGTGGTTAGGACTGGAGCTTCAATGAGCTGCTCTTACAAACTCTAAACCTGCATGGAAGGGCTCACCTTTATGAAAAAAAAAGACAAGCTCTTTATTTCCTGATTGCTGAATTGGGAGGACTTTTGTTTATTGATTGAACTGGATCAGCCAAACCAGATTTAATCAGGAATCAATGCAGAGTATTTATATTTTAAAGGAGATCATCCACTGAATTCATTCCCTTTTACTCCCCCTTTTACTATTGTATTCCTTATAAATCTTGAGAGATTTTTCATTCATTTTGCTAAGATGAAGCGTGCCAGAGGAAATGTAGAACTATATAGAGACTCAAGCCAGGAACTTATTTGCCATTAAGCCAGCATTAGACCCAGTGACCACACTTAGGGCTAGTGTTAGGGTTAGGGATAAGGTTAGGCTTAAGAGAGAAAGAAAGCCTAAAGTCCCATGGGGATTGGGGCTAGAAAGGGCATGCCAAAGGAAATGTAGCCCTATACTGAGACTTGTGCTAGGACCATATTTGCTGTTGACCTAGCCCTAGGCCTGGTGACCTTTTTTGCCAGCAGCTCGAGAGAGGTGATCTTCCCTCTCTACTCAGTTCTACTGAGGCCACACCCAAAATCCAGTTCTAGGCTCCCCAATACTAGAGGGACATGGAACTTCTAGAGAGGGTTTAGCCTTGACCAAGGAAGATGACTAAGGGACTGGAGTATCTATCTTAGGAGGAAAGGCTAAGTGAGCTAGGCTTGTTTAGCCTGGAGAAGAGAAGATTGAGAGGGAATCTGATCAACATGTACAAATACCTTAGGGGAGATGTAGGGAGGATGGGGCCAAATTCTTCTCGCTGGTGGCCAATGACAGAACAAGGGGTAATGGGTACACATTGAAACACAGGAAATTGCTGGGATCATCAGGTATCAAGAAGAATATCCAAATCCAATAAACCCTCCTCCCACTCCTCTTTTACAGTCTGTTCCATTAGAGTTTGGACATAGGAGACACTTTTTCCATCTCTCCATGCAAACCATACCATAAGCATTCCAATGCAGGGGAGAAGCGCAGACCTGAACCTTGGTGCTCTGCCTTCACAGATGCTGCTCTTCCTGACACGCACAGCTCCTTGCAGTCGTATAATGTGAATGAATTCCCTTTTCTGAATGAATAATCCACCTTTATGCCACAAATTTATGCCATATATTTTCATTAATTATTGATTAATGATTAATTTTGCCCTACAGTTCTCTGAACAAGAGTAGCTTAGAATATAATACAGTATAGCAAATAAAGTCATTTGCAAGCTATAATGCATAAATCCCAAGCAACAAAACTCCTCATCTCTTCCCCACACACCTATTTGGTATTCGTGTAAATCTTATATATAAGGAATAAAATATAAGGAATAAAATACATTGGTATCTTGTACGTAGAAGCCATATTCTATTTTTGGTGTTACACTGAGGCAAATCAGGGGTCAACCCAGTGAAGAAAACTGAGTGCTCTCAGATACACTGGTATTAACCTGAGTAGACCATAGTCATTGAAATGCAGTTATATAACATCTGAAAAGGGGGAAAGAGGGATACTAGTGGACCAGATGATGTCTAAAATGTCACCAGTTAATTAAACAGAAGTCAAAGCCCAAGTCGAGATCTAATTCCTGAATATTAATTTAATAAAATACATTATTTGTACTTCACATGTTACCTTTTCATTTGGGGGGAAAAAAAAAAGTCTGTCCTTAAGGAAATGTTGGCTTGATTTCACTTGCTTATTTTAAATTTAAAATCCTTAACAGCAGCAAAGAGAACTAAGTAGCTGATAAACATTTGAGACCAAAGGGAAAACATCACTCCATACTACCAATATTTTTAGTCCCCATGAATGATTTACATTGCTCCCATCAGATATCTTCAAAAGAACATGGCAACAGAAAGTAGTAGTGCACTAGGTTCATGTAAAGTTAAATTTGTTGTGAAACATCCTACTGAATTCAAAAGTCTGAGATGCAGTATTCATCTCAGATGTAGAGTGTGTAACTCCAGTCAGCCTTTGGAAAGCCTGGGAGGGTTTGCTGGGGGAGGTGGTTGTTCAGGTCCTGCAATGAAAAGACTATTGAAAAGTACCTCTTACAGTACTCGCGGTGGGATCTGGTCCCAGGTGAGACCCTATAGACCTGCCCCTAGGTCATGAATAAATGCACAGAACACTTCCAGTGTGGAAGAGACAGTTTGCAGAGGATTAAGGCAAAGCCTAAATTTCTAAAGGAGAGTGGCAGAAAAGGTCGTTGTCATCTTTTGAATTACAGAAGCTAGTAGAAAGTAGTTCTCAAAACTCCATCAGCCTTGGCTCAAGGAGGCTCAGCCTTGGCTCAAGAGGGCTCAGCCTTTGCCATGTGAATCCTGGCACACAGCCCAAACAAAAGCATATTTAGCATCCAGCTCTCCTAAAGATAACTGGGCCTACAGTTTTCCAGGTCATTCTGGACAATCTATATTAGTGAGTTTTATAAGCACTTGTATAGTAATATTTTTTTCCCCTCACCCAGCAATGCGTTTTTGTCAGTGTATCTTTCCACACAGGAGCAAACTATGAATACTGAGTGGCAGGTCCTTTCTTTTTATAGCCAAGTCTATTCTTGTCTGTTCGGTGAGAGGACAATTGAGATTCAATAATATGCCTGAAATCACTGGGTACATCATAGAGATTCTCTCCGAAGAAGAGCTCAGTAAACAGCATATTCATGCCGTGCCCTTGACATATCCTTCCCTACTGCAGTGCAGCCTGAGAGGAGGCTATTTTCACCAGTGGATTATCATCCCCTGTTATGGTTACCAAAAAGTGATGGATCCCACTATGGAATATCTGAGTATACCAGGAGCAGGTAGTGAAAAAGCCATGGGCATTCTAATTTTTACAGCAAGAGCACTTGATTACCACAGTGTTTTGATGTTACTTGGTATTTAATGAATTATCTCTGTTTTTTTTTCTTTTTTTTTTAAACACAGTGCTGAGTCAATCATTGGAGAGCTGTAGATAACCTCCAATCATTGTGCATTTATAAGAAGAAATTAGCAGACAGGAGGCATTGTCATCTTTTCTGACCCGCTGTGAACTGAGGAGTCCTCTGCTTCCACAGACGGGCTGTGGGTATATATGATCTCTCTTAGTCCAGGTTTGGAAATAGTTTTCTTTCTGCTAGGTACAGCAGTTCTATGGAACATTCTATATATTTTTCTCTGTGCATATGTGTATGTATGAATACATATGTATATAATCCAGTGTAATCCTCTGATCTCATTCATTCTTGTAGGGCTTCATTATCCAACTGCTGAAACTGGAAGGAGAATGTGACAATCTGGGAACAAATAAAGCATTTGTTATTAATAATAAATGGAAAACACTGGAAAAATAGCTTTAATATTTAGCACAGCTTAGTAAACTATAGACATTTGCCTTCTCAGTTCTTACAAACATTGAATGCTTTTTCTTTGCAGTTAAGTGAAACTCTCTCAACTCTTTTTGGAAAAGTTGTTGCATAAAATAGCAAGATAACATCAATATGAGTTATGCTGTATTTTTTTTGTCATAATCAGGCTCTTATACCAGAAGACCTTAGTTATAGTAACATTTGACATATCAAATTCGGTGTCTATGGAAAGCATTTTGGTTTGAAAGTGTTCAGCAAAGAAGAAGCTGAAATGCAAACCTCAGCTGATGCCTCTTTTAATTAAAAGATAAAATATTGCTAGAGGTGACTGATCTTAGAGGTTGCTGTGTCACTAGTAAGATAAAACCAGCTGAATTGTTTTTAAAGTGACTCGTGAAAATGTTTTCTTCCTACTCATCTCTTTTTCAGGATATTATTTAAAAAGAAAACATTTATTCAGAAAATTCAGTATATTTGATTAATAGACTAAGGGATTTTGTTGTGTAGCTTGTCTCCTATACAGCTGTGACTTCAGAGCAGCTGTTCTGCATCACAGCCCACCATATGGTTTAACCCTTTCCTGGAGTTACCAGTGAAAGTGACAGTTGGATTAGGACTGCAGAGCTGGATCACTACCCAAAGATTCAATTTTTAGTCTCTTCGTGGTGACTACCAATGAAAGATAGTAACTAACACAGTTGTGATGTAGGTGATATAAATCCATGGGCAGGGGCATAAATTCTGAACACACTAGTGTGTGGTATTGAATCATGGTAACAAATAGATGAGGACATTTAAAATAGTGTCATACATGATTCTGTTAATGATTTTGTTATATAAATATAACTTTTTTTTTATTTCAGTATTTCACCAGTTACTCCTGGAACTGTTCAAGTGCTAAGGCAGCTTCTAAATCAATGTCTATGCTTTGATAAAAATCTCACTATTTTTATGATTGAGAGAAGAGAGTAGATTGCATCTGATACTCCAGTGAAGTCTGAATGTCTCTGTAAGTTCAAGAACTACCTTTGCATTTTTTTGAATGCTCCTGAGAAAATCTATTATACCCTTTTATTAACCTGTTATCCCTTCCAGCAAACAACATCACCTGCAGCTAGGACTTTTCCTCAAGGACTACCAGGTGTTTTATGTTCCTGTGAAAAAATGAGTTCAGAAGCATTCACTCACTTTCAGCTTCAATAAACTGATTGCATAGCTAATTTAAGATCTCTTTCTGAAAAATGAAGGACCCTGCAGGACAGCCAACCATACTGCTGGGGAAGTTCTAAGCTACATCCTTCAACTTTTTTACTAGTGGGATAAGTTTGTAGCACTAGAAGAGGTGTAGCAAATTTAAAACTATAGAGAAAAAGCAGAGACTTTTCTCCATTCAACTCCAAATTAGTCTCGGTTGAATGTGAATGAGTATGACCTATGACTTTTGATCATAACATTGTGATTCTGAATGAAAAATTCCCTTGTAGATATAAAAGGGGGGTTACTTCTATTAACCTTCTTGGAAAAGCAAACAAAATCTTTACATAAGTAAGTTAGGGTTGGGACTTTCTAGCAAAGCAAGTTCAGTGCAATGTTCCTTGATGTTTGTGGAATTTTATTTCAGAAACTGCAGTGAAATATGATATTTCTCTAAACCTTTTATTTTGCCAGATTCTGACTGGGCAAAAAATAATGCCAGTCAGCTACAAAGTAAGAAAGTAATGTTGCGTTTCCAGTTGAAGGATTCAATACCATGCAGAGAATTGCGACCACAGTAATGTCACACATTAACACCTACAGGGAACTTGACTACAGTAATTTGTTTTACTTTTTTATCAAGGACAGTTTGGGACAGTTAGATTTATGAAGCCATAATAAAATATTGGCCATGCTAGTGGTAGAATACATTTCATTTTCTTGCTTTTTCTCCCTTGCTTGTTTTTAGCACTGTATAAAATGCCTTCCTATCTATATTCACATAACTATAAAAGAAGCATATTGACTTAAATTAATGATTTATTATGTAACTTATAATACTGTCATAATTTCAAATTGTAATAACATGTTTCTTCAGAGACTTTACTCAAGTCTCTGGGTAAATAAAGGCTACCTTATATTTTTTGATCTCCTTCCATAAATTTTGATGTATTTTACTTTTAAAAGCTAGCTGTGGTATTCTATGAAATTCTTACAGTGCAGTGGCCCTGTCCTTGCTGGATTCCCTTCCGTTTTTCTTCTCTTTTTTCAGTACATATTCTCAGCAGCAGGAACTTACTATCTGTTGGCTGCTGAAAACTGTCTCACAGGCATGTTGTGAAATGGCCTTCTGCAGAAAGGCTTTCTCCTTCCTGGAGGCCTATGGAAATGGCCACCATGACTAAAGACATGCATATACTTCCAGCTTTCTTTCATAAGGCAATGAAGGAGAAAGTGGTTCCTGTTCCATTCTCTCCTGACATGGAATAGCTCTTTCGTGATTATGTCTGCTCTCTGGGCTATAAAAAACATGATGGGAGATCTGCTTCACATGGGCATGAACCTTGGGAGTAATAAGTGTTTTGCCTGGCATGCGGACTATGGTGCCTGGCCACGAGCTTTCACTCAGATGCAGGTATAGCCACCACTCATGGCCTGTTGGAGGCAGCAGAGACCCCCTCAGGCCGTGGATGCACAGCTACCTACCCCACTTGATCTAATGAATGTGAGGAAATTGTTTCCATTCGTCTCTAAGTGCTGAGTCTTTCATGGGCCTCTTCAGGGCCTCTGCCTCTTCTAGGTCAAGGACCTTGACTAGCTGATCTGACCATGTCCCCCACAGGTACCACCACCTTCCCATCCAGGATTAGAGCAAAGCTGGAGGTGACAGAGTGGGTTCCAGCTCCTGGGTACATGTCCCTGGGAGAAAGTTTAGATGAGCAAGCATGAAAACCTGAGCAAAGTGTCTGGTAAACTGGACTTTATTGGCACAAAAGGAGGCAATTTCTACACAATTGGAGGTGTTAACACTTCTGTGGCATGTGAGTGAAATTTACCACTCTGAGAGACTTTCCTGATGTTTCCTCCTAACACTAAACCAACCTGTCAGCCAGACATATTTTTAGGCATGTTCAGGATTGGAATGGATGTTGCAGGACCAAATACAAGTGTTTATTAAGTGCGAATATTTTTGCTGAGTAGGTTCATCACAGAGGAGAAAGGCCTGACTCATTTCTGTGGAGAGGGAAAATGTTCTTTGGGAAAAGAAAAACTAAATGCATTCAGAATTAATTCTAACAGAGATGCAAATACACAGAGAAATTTTCAGATGTCTCCATGATTATAGAAGGAGACAGACACACAGGGCTTGCCCATGCTGTCTCAACCTATCAGTACAGTCATGGTGGTACACTGTGGTTAGACAAATATCTGCACATTATTTTATGAAGTGCAAGTACCAAGAAAACTGGGCTATCTGCTTCCTGTTGGTGAGAAAGAGTTACAGATCATGACAAAGGCAATTATGGTAGTTTTGTAATAATATGCAGAAAAGTTTCATTCAGCTGTTTAATCTGTTAATTGCTAGTAAGATGTATGGGGCAACTGTATTTAGGTCAGCAGAAGCTATCTGAATGGCATCTTCTCATCACCCTGAGTATCTTGTTCTGGAGGGGAGAAAAACTTCTGTTTGCTCTGTGCAAACCCTTCAGCCCAAAGCAGAGCAACACCAGCCCACATTGCGTTGTGTTTTCCCTACCTGTGAGCCAGCCACAGTGCAGCCTATTTTTTTCATGTTTTTGAAGCATTCTGTGAATATTTCCTGTTAACTGCATCTACACCTTCCATCACGTTGCTTCTCAACATATATTTCAAGCTTGAATCTTTGGAGCAGGCCTTGGGGGCAAACTTGCCACTAATACACACTCCCAGCTGAATTAATTTCTCCAACTGAAGGAAGCTTCTCTGCTCAGCAGAAGCCATTTTCACCTTATTACAGTGTCTAACAGAGCACAGTTTAGGAGCAAATGATGTCATAGCTTTATATAAATCTGGGTGAGAAATAACCATCTTTAACGTCAGCTGGGAACACAGCCTCAGATCTCGGTCACGTCACGTCCTTGCTCTTAACAATCCCTTGCCTTCAGCTGCAATGGGGCAGCTGAATCTGTGGGGACGTTCCTGTCATAGGAGGCCCGCAGGAGGTCTCCATGTAGACCCAGCAAAGAGAAGGGCAAAGCTAAGGACTTGCTCCTGTCCTCAGAGCTGTATCAAAAGCTAATAAGCCCCATGTATTACCCCGTGAAATACTGTATGTATGAATAGGCAAATTACTGTAAACATGCAGAGAAAAGTGTGGCAGTGAGAGGAAGATGTGCCTAAGTGTGAATATATTGCTTTTGTTTCATCTAACTGCAAAAATTAAGCATTACATTTAAAATGCAAGGTGCAGAGATTCAATTTGTCACAGAAATGGGGAAAATCAGGAAAGAATGGCAAATGTCATGAGTCACAATCTCTCGCACAAAATAATGTTCAGCTCCCTTGAAAATGAAGTATCCTGCATGGAAAATTTTGCTCAGACAGCATGCATGTTTAGACCTGAAACTACTTCATTTTGTGCTATTTCTGGACAAAATTCTTTTTACATATAGGTCAACTGATTTTTCACGAGTTTTGTCGCTGATCAGCTTTGAGAAATTTGTATTGTGATGTCGCAGTCTGAAGGCTTGAAAAGGTCTCTTCAAATTGCACCTGACAGGTTTCAGGCAGCCAAGTACGAGTGCTCCAATCTTGTGGAGTCAGAGCACTGCGAAGCTCCATCCCTCCAGGCAGGTGTTTCTGCTCTTTCCAGCTGAAACACAGACAGATGGAATTTGACAGTGTTTCCCCTTCAGTTGCGTCCTACAGAAAATTAGCTAGCCTTGTCTTTTGGTTGATGCAGGCACAAATGACAAACAATCGCCAGCCAGGGGTATTTTCCCATGCTAAATCCACAGATGTGACAGCAAACACTTCTGAAACAAAAGCAATAATAAGGACGGAAATTCTCACGGGCCAGTGAAATGCGATTGTTCTGTAAGAAATGTCTGTATTTTTTATCTTCCTTATTAATGGCAGTTGCAAAGTTAATCATGTTGCTGGTATAAAAGACGAAGTGAATAACAGGGAACCCATAGGGCCCTTTTGCTCACATTGCTGTGCCTCAGCTATGTTTGAGTTGGGCAACAAAAGAGATTAATTGTAGCTGTAGTGAGTTCACAAGACTGTGGCATGTGGATTAAATGATTGAGTTACTCAAACATCTTCCTAAAATAAGTCCAGCTTTCTTAAGGATTCCATGTAGAAAGAAGGCCAGGGGGCACACTGTTGCCAATGTGAATCTACAAACTATATATATAACTATATTATACTATATTAAATTTATTATATTATAGTATATAATATATACCATATAGTCTTAGCATATTGTAATGTGGTGGACGATGAATATTCAGACCAACCTAAGAGACTGCTAATACTGCTGACATTACCTTCATGACAGCCCTTCCTGTGCCATGATACCAATTAATATTTCTGCTACATGTAGCTAAACACTCTCTGCAAATTTCCTCTCACCAGTATCTCTGGTTATAGACTCTCCTGAAGGTAAAAAATTCCATCCAGAACAAGCCTGGTAGTTTACTGTTTGTGTCACTGAATGGGTTTCCAAAATTCCGCTGACTCTTCTGAAGCCACAGCATCTTTTCCAGGCTCTTAGTGAAAAATCCATTGCATGGGTAGTTTCTCATTGCACCACATAAAAACTAGTGAAAAACAAGAGAAAACTTTCTCATTGCTCACTCCTTCCACAAAAGTTTAGTGGAATGCGTACTAGAACCATTGCTTATGGATAATTACAAAGGTAATTTCTTTCTGCAGCAAGACTCAAAGCTATAATAAAACTTTCATTGGATCAATAGCTGCTCAAGTATTGAAAGTAGTCATAAATTTCCATGCCATTAACAGAATTCTCTAATTTGTCACTCAAATTGGGTCCAGGCAAGCAGAGGCCATGCAAGTCCATTTGACAGCTATTAAAGCTGTTGAGATACCTTAGGTAAGTTGGGAAAAATGGTTGGATAGTTATGGCTCAAACTACAATTGTGCACCAATAAGATCAGAGAATAACTTTTTGCAAAAGGTTGATAATCCTTTTTCCTGCCTGCACATGGCCCTGTAGCTATATTCCTATTGGGGCTGAATTCTAGTAATTTTGTTGCATAAATACCCTCTGCTGCTGAAAAAAATACAGTAGTATCAGCTTCCTTTGAAACATTGATGCTCCTTACCCTTGGAAACTGGAAGTACAGACCATCAAGTAGGTTGCCTCTCCTTATCAGATAAATGTTAAAGGAGAGAAAATATCAAGCAGTTCTTCCCTCACTTTCCTTCATGAGGTTTATTGTGTGCTACCCTCAAACTTCTTAGCTGCCTTCATCTTAGGCCTTTAAATGAAGCTGTGATAATATGCTTGTTTATTTGAAATTGCTTACTTTTAACTCCACAACATTTTCTTTTAGGAATCTCTGTCCTGCTTTTATTTGTAATAAAGATGACAATGACATGCAGGAAAGACTAATCAAACAAAACTCATCAGCATATTCTAGTAAGCTGCTTTTTAATCTGCCTTAGTAAATCTGTTTCTTACTAGAGAAGGCAATCATAAAATTACCTTGCTTATCTTCTGGAAAGTGGAGTGGTTTCTAGGTTATTGGGAAATGTTTTTGCTATGATATCGAAAACAGTGTGGGTTCTCTTAGCATCATTGATGCGAACACAGCCAAGGATTGAATTCATCCCTGTGTGCATGCACTCACACACAAAGATGGTATGACCTTGAGCCTCAATTTCAGTAAGGCTGATCTGCACCAGCCCTCCAGAGTATGACATTGAAACAGGAATCATGCAGGCTCCGGTGTGAGATTATGCTTCCCTTGATGTGGGTTTGCCATCAATTTTCCATGTCCTTGAAATCCAGAGAGCAGCATGTGAATCAAAGCATCTCTGTCCTGGAAATCCCATCTGCCAGAAAGACCCTGTGCACCATCATTCTGCTTTCCACCAATGACCATGTGCTGCACGCTGGCATGACTGGGACTTCAGGCCGCTGTGATGTGCTACTTCTCTTCTAGGCATGTGTATGGAGGCCAGGCTATACTACTATTTTACAGGAATAAAAAGGCTTTCAGTCCTTATGATAAAAGTAAAAAGTACCATGTCCATGCAGGTTGCATTTTTAATTATTTTCCACTGTAAAATACATACACATGAAAATTAAATGGGAGTGTATATTCAGAATAATGTACTTGAAAACAGCAGGGAGACAGTGACCGCAATGACCTTGTCTGCATAAGCTTTGTCCCAGTACTTTCAGATCTACAAAGCAAAAGACGTTCTCTAATTTTATATCTAGTTATCTAAGCCCAGAGCCTCCTGGGTTGATCTCAAAGGTCTATCTGTACAGGCTAGATTGAAATGATAAGCTAAATCTTACACATGATATCAGATGAATGTGAAATTAGCTGTGAAAGGCAAATAACTTATTTTAGTATCTCTTGCTATTTATAGAAATAAAAGCCATAGAAGATTCAGTTTGCCTGATTTAGTAAGCAACTCGGCATGAATTAAAACTACTCCGAGTAATATTAAGTAAACAAATTTAGCTACAGAGAATGATGACCTTTCTTCTCTGGAATGAGAAATAATCCTCAGAAAAAAATAAAGGACAGGATTTTGTTTTAAATATCTTCTCAGAAAAACATTTGACTCATTTTTCCCCACTCTGTTCTCAAAGGTATATTTCTACTGTGCTTGAGTGTGTAAGTTGATTATCATGAATCAATTTATTTGTTAATATTATATTAGTATCAGGTTTTATATATTTCATTATATCTAGCATTTTTGAACACCAGTTTATTAAACACTTTACATCTACAAATAAACTTAATTTGGAAGCCTGAAAAATCAATATTTTACAAGTTCTTAAAATCTATTCTAATCTGTATACAGAAGGAAAACATAGCTGCATCTGAGCTGGGAATCTTTAAATCCTTACAATATATTCCATGACTTTTAATTAATTGAGAAGGCAACCATTTAAAGATGGAACATTAGACTAATTACTTATTCTAGACATTGAAGCATATAAATATAAATAAGTTCCATGGATCTTGCATTACATAACATGCGTCATATGAAAATTTATGTCAAGACTTTTATGAACTTCAGTAATATTCATTATTTCCTAAAAAGTCAGAGAAATAGCTGGATCAAATTTAAATAGTTTACTTTGCCGAAATATAAAGTCATATACTGCTGTCTTAAATACCCAGAAATGAATGAAAACTCTTCCTACTTTCTTATGATTTGTTTTTCCAAACAAAAGCTTAATTTATGAAAAAAAAATGTTTATCATTTAATTAATGCATTATCAGAACCTTTAGCACAGATTGTTCTAAGAAAGCTAAATGAAGATTATTTCTAAAGAAAGCTGTATGAAGAAACCACGCTCAGCACATTTCAAAAGAAGTATGTGATGTTCAGCCACTGGAAGTCTCTCCTTCATCCATATCTCTATCGTCATTAAACGAACAAACAAAAAATTGCTTGTGGAGCGTAGACAGTTTAATTGGGACTGAGAAACTGTTTTCTGCCATAAAACTTGTATCTTTATCAAGTCCATTATTCTTTGTATTCAGCATACAGAAAATGGAGTTATTAATTTTATTTCCATATCATATCTTTTGAATATATTTTGTATATCTCCTGAGTGTTAGGAGGCAATGATTTTTTTTACTGGAAATTATTTCCTGCATTTGGGGAGATATTTCTGTCCTGTGTGAGTTCACCTGGTTCTGTGCTGGCAGTTTGCTCTCATTTCCATTACCTCCAAGATGGCCCCATAATGTGCAATCTCCTGAGCCAGCCAGCACTACCAAGCCTGTGGTGGGCAGCTGGTGCAGACCTCACACCTCCATCATCCTCAAGAATATTTCCATGATTTCCACTGCAAATGCAGAACCACCTCTCCTCCAGCCAACCATGTCTGCTACTCCAGCAGCAATCACCCAGCCACCATGAGCACCATGAAATCACGGTACCTTCAGACAAACATATGCATATGCCCCACAGAGAAGCATATGTCTCCACAAAACTGGAATAGAACTGAGACGAGCATGCTATGTTTGCTGCAAAGAGAAGAAAGCCAATGTGAATATAGTGTCTCCAAGGTGCCAAAACACTTCTCTAGAGATTAAAAAAAAAATCACATTCCCAACTTATTTTCTTCATTCTTGACGTTCCTGCCATTCAAAGGAGAACCAAAAAATCTCTTTCAAAGATAAGTCCAGGAGTCAAGATTCTTCATCATTACACATTGTAGATCAATGCCAGAAAAATGTTTCTGGTGTTTCTTTTCCCTTCCACCCTATTCCTACCTTTAAAATACAGAACGTGTGACATGCTTATGATGTCACCCAAACATGTAAGGAATTGTACTCTAAAATACAGAATGAGTAGTTTTCCTGATCAAAGATAACACTAGCTCTTAATCAGAAAATGGTGCACCGGTAAAGGATGCTGGGACATTTCTGTGCTTACAGCACATCTTGTAATGTGTTCTGATTACTTTTATTAGTGCTTCAGTTCCAAATGAAGTGGCGGAGTAAAAGCAGCTGTTTGTGGATGTGTTTGTTTTACTTTCCATAGATGACTATACTCAGTGTGATCAGCTTTTTCTAATACAAAGTTTTGAAAATAGATGTTATTCTAGACCTCTGCTGAAAGCTATATGAGTGCTGTACAAGAGGACCCTGCAGCTTTTGGGTTTGAGAAGGTTTAAATGTACTTCCTCTTTTCTTGTAGCAAAATGAATAGACCATAGGGACCGTGGCTATCAGAGTATCCAGCATTAGTCCACAACTGTTTCCCATACCCATATTCTTCCTCCAGGCAGGAGCACCACAACTTGGTTGCCTGTTGGGTGATGTCTCATGGATTGTGTGGAGCACTGGCCAGCAGAATGCTCTTTGGCACAGTCCAAAACCATTTTGGCTGTGCTAGCTATTAAACATTGTTGGAAGCCACAGGCCACTGCTTGGGTCCATGTAGTGGCTCAGTTTCATCACTCTAGACATAGCCTGTGAGCCATCCATGTCTCTACAACATAGTTTTGCTTTCTGCATGTGACAATAGTCTTCCCCTTCTACCTGTCACTGCTGTGCTGAGATGATCTAGCTCTTTCAAGCCAGTACAGGAATGTCTTCTCATTGCAGGATGTTTGGAGGACAGGGTGGCCAGATGCAATGTTGCAGTGAAGCACAAGGACTTGGTTCTCAGTGAGGAAATTATGACCAAGAAGCAAAGGAGGGAAGAAAACGGGACAGTGTCTGTGAGGAAAGGTTGAGAGGACTGTGAAAAGCAAAAGGTCAAAACAAGGAAAATAACAAAGAGTAAAGGGAGGCAAAGCAAAGGATAAAAAACAGTGGAAAGGAGGGCTCAAGGGAAATGAGTGGTAAGTAAGGCAAGGCTTGGAGCAGGAAAGGATAAAAATAATGTTTAAAAGACCTGGACCTGCAGAACTTTAGTAAGGTGAATTTAGCATTTTCAGTCCCTGAGGTGCAAATCGCCTAGGTTAAGAGTGGATAGGAATGACTGTGATAGCATTTTCTGTATTGCTGTTCTGACAGGTGCTGCTGGCAACATCATTCTGCACTCCATTTTTGGATTATTTCTGACCCCTCCATTCAGGACAAATCCTGCCCTTCTCATCCTATGGCCTTTAAAAGGCCAGCATCAGTGTAACCACTGTTTTACTGCATTCAGATATCATACAGAAACTGGAGAATTCAGTGGTCCCATGCTCAGTAGTGAGACATTACAGCATGGCAACTTGAAACCATCCAGAAGCAAGATTTACTGCCATCCGTCTTCCCTAGCCAACTTCAGCCCTCCAGAGTGGCGTCCCTGGTGCACAAGCTGCAAGGACTGCATTCACTAGTTCTTATGGGGCAATGATTTCTCCAAATAATGTATTGATTATTGCAAAATTATTGCAAGTGGAAACAATGTGAGGCCTTCTTTTATTTCACAGTCCACAGAGTTTCAGTATATGCAAGTTCATAGGTAAATCGTATTTTTAGGTCTAAGTGGAAGACTCATTGCTATTATGCCCTCATCTGGTCCTTTCACTTCCTGCATTTGTCATTTGAGTTTCTGACTAATTATGAAAATTGACTGCAGACATGAATCATGTGCTTTAATACAGCCTGATTAACCAGTCAAAAAAGATATAGCCATTTTTGACTAAACTGAACTTTTTAAATTGGGTTCATGGTCTTTTCTCTCTAAAAAATGTGTCATTAAAAAATATCTAATCAGTTTAAAACCTTCCTTCCTTGAAAAACACCCTACTTCCTGTGCTGGATTTGCATACAGGTCAGTTGCAATTTGTATGTTGTATCAATATTGTAACAGAAAAAAAACAAATGATGGTGATAGGGAGATTTATGGGGTATGTTCTTAAACATGGATGTATTCTTTGGTGCTCTTCCATGTAGATCCTTCTTTAATCTTTAGGTAGACCCTTACTCATATGCTCTGTAGCCATGACCTCTTTTAAGAAGCAACTTTGCTTTTTGAATAATATACATGCATCTGAAAATTTTGCTTCAGCTAGGGCACTAATGAAAATCAGAATCTGTAAAAGTCAGGCAGATGCAACAAAGCACAGAGGTCTGAATAAAATCTGAAGCTTTTAGCAAAAGTGAATTGTGTCCAAATGTCATCACCGCATTGAAAGAAAGGGCCTTACTAACTAGAAACTTCTCACCTCTTAAGGATAAGCCAATAATATAAAAGGAAGCATCTCTTCTCTCATCAAGTTCATCTCAAGTGAACTTGAGGTCTCAAGTTCATCTCAAGTGAACTTGAGAAGTTTCCAGATGGACCAAAATATCTCCATAGCACAGGGTCATGCAACGCGGACATACTATCTAGAATCCTAAATGCAGGTCCTTGGTGATGTGGCTGGCTAGTTTGTGGGCATTTTGCCAGAAGAGCTATACTGCCCCCAACTCCAGCACTAAGGCATTTGGGGAGAGATGGGGATCTTTGTAGGGGTGAATCCAGTTGTAATACAGATTAGAGCTCTTGCAGTACAGTGTGACTTGGAATATCCATAGGCAGCTATCTGACTCACCCTTGTAAGACACATTCAGCATATGGCTACACTGGTCAGTATAAATGTACCAAAAGGATCACTTCTGAAAGCAAAGAGCTGCCACAGTATTTCAGATTGAGAGCAGAATTGCCACAGAAAGATCTTCACCTCATCAGCTGGAGATCATTCAAGACCGCCCTGGGAAACAGGGACAGGATATTTCTCAGGCATGAAGGACAGAGGATTTAGTCCTGTCCTGTCAGGGCTTGACAGATTTGCAGAGGAAATTTGGAGAGTTTCACAAGTGCCCATGGTCCTAGTTGCAAGTTGACTGAGGCTATGACTCCCCGTTTGATCACTAGTTTCTTATGGCATACATATGCATCATAACTGGATTATATTAATGAAGTATTTAATGAAGCTTTAATATTTCTGAAGAAGGAACAAGATTAGATATTTATTTGCTGGATACCTTGGTTTCTGGGAGATTTTTATCTTCCTTGAAGCACTGAAGATTGACCACAGAGATAAACTGCAGAAAGAGACATGGACGACTACTCCTAATGATTTTTAAATCTTGGAAATATTTGGCTGGTTTATCTCTTTTTATGCTGCTGGAGTTATTACAACTGTCAGATTTGGGTTAAAATAAAATCCCTCAGATCAGAATCATCGGGGGCATCTGGCAGAGCAGAAGACACCTGACCTAGATGACAGCTGTGACTTGCAAACCTTTTGTTTTTCTGTCCTGGTATTTGTGTTCCTCAGGCAGGCTAAAAAGAGAGCTTGTGAAATACCTGAAATTTGCTCTGCTCCATGCTGCAGTCTCATCTGCTCAGCAGGAGCTGGCTGCTGCGGGAAGAGCTTCAGGCAGATGCCTGAAAGCTGCAGATAAGACAGTGGTGGAAGAGCTGGGGGAGTCCTTGTCATGCTGGGGGAGTAGCGGCACGACAGTAGTGTGGCCGTTGCCATGGAGTATCATTTTATCATTTTCCCTCTCTTTCATCCCATTATTTCAATGCCACTTATTTTTGCCTGCATTGGAAAGGGCCTCTCTCCCCACTCACCTGAAGAAAAGGTTTTCTTCAGAGGGAGAAGACAAGAGCAAACGGGAGGGGAGGCAGATCAAGGTGCAGAGAAAATGACAATGACTCTGTGAGAGGGCTAGGAGAAGACCAAGTCCCACTCTCACCCAATACCCTGCACATGGACAAAGACAACAGTCCATCAGGCCTGTTTTTTCTTTTTTCTTTTTTTTTTTTTACTGGACATTCTGTGATCATTTAAGGTTGAAATACGGATCTGAAATTATCACAAGCAAGCTGGTCAGGCTTCATAAGTACATCAAAAATACAGCAGTGGAGAAGAGTAAAACAAAGCATCTTCTATTAAATGATAACCCGAGGCTACAGTCTTTTTATTAGGTAGCATCTGTATCAGTGGAATAGCCTCAATGAACACAGCTGAGATTCATTAGCCATGGATATAAACATTACCAAGTTACTGGAAAGTTGTCCTTCCATTGCATTTTGTAATGAAATGCTCGAACTTTTAAATTAATTGAAAAGAAAAAGAAAAGTAATGAAAAGAGTAAGTTATTTGCCAAATTCCTGAAAGGCAAATTGTTGAACACATACATGCGAACATGCAATACAGTATTTCCCTATCCTTTATCCTCCTTTGTCTCTTAATTTTTGCCCTATCATCTTCTTTGTGATCTTCGTCACCCAACACCACGAGAAGTGTCACAATTTCGCAAAGTCTCTTACTGTGAGTGGCTGTAGGTCGGTGTCAGGTAACCACGGCTAGGACTTGTGTACTCTGCAGTCATGCAGGAGCAGACAGGCAGTGATGGCACTTGTGGAGCTGCCATGTAGCCAGGCCCACATGGGATAACGGTGCAGAGATAGAGCTGCCAGGGGAAACTGCATGCTACGTATCAGCGCCCAACCTCTGCACTCACTGAAACCCTCCCCTTTGGGGTGACATGTTCTAGTAGTAGAATATAAGAATAACTCTCCTCAGAAGAATTAAATAAGTACATGCAGCAGTTTATTCTTAGGCAAAAGTTTACCATTAGGAGGATAGCACTGTACAGAAAGTTAAAATCAATGGGAACATATCTGGAAAACATCAGTAACTTAGCACAAACAACGGCAAGTCCAATTATAATCAAGGCCACTACGAAAACATGTACCGTATTAAAGTATATCTTCATACTTATATCAAATTCATGCCTTCTTACTCACGTGCTGTTGGTGTTCTTACTTCTGTAGGAAGTATTGCCTTTATCTGTTGCTTGCATAGCACCTGCTGCAGAACAGGCACAAGGATAGCCAAAGGCCCAGGCATACATCTGATTATCATCTTTTTTCTCCCCTAAAGAGGGAAGGGCACCATTCAAACAGGCTGCTAGCAGGAAAGAGGGCATCCCTAGTTCTAAATACAAGCCTTCCTATCAGCAGAATACAGGCTCCTTACCAAGAGAACACATTTTTTTTGCTAACCAGCCACTATTTAATTTTCTCTCAATCCATGGAAAATGTGATAGACTGAAATGTCACTGTCTCTGCTAGTATATGCGTCACCATGAAAAGGAGAGCTATGCAGTCTGATACTCCATAGTCCAGATGTGAGCTGGACTGGTATTACTGCTGATATTACCGACAAGCATGAATAATTTGAGAAGGGAATTTAAAATACAAGCCTGGTTGCCAACTTGGCTGCCAGACACATGAGCCTGGAGCAATGAGAGTACAATGCATGTGCGTGCAACCACTCAGCAAATGTGAGGTATGATGTACAGGAAACAGGTTGTATAAAAAGGGGACCAGGATGTCTTTGGGCTCAGGTCACAAAACAGGTAGTAGGAATGTGCCTGATCATCAATACACTGATAGTCTGTTCCTTGCTCTAAGGCTTGAGCAAAGACAAAGAACTAATCTTGGTATTGGCTCAAGCTGTGACTTATCAATCATGATCCGTGAACCATAAAAGAGACAAACACTGCAAAAAGAAAGTGAATAGGTATTCTGAAAAATGGACAAATCACTTCTATCAGCTTTCATTTGACCTTAGTTTTGATGGTGTGTAGCACAAGAAAGTGTTAATTTTATGGTGACCAAATTTGTCTGGCAATTATATAACATCACATTGCTCTCACTGTTCAAAAATATTGTACTAATCTCTTGATTAGACTGTGATAGATTGTGCTTCATTTGCTAGTGATATTGTCCTCATCACTGGTATCAGGAAAATACTTCCCATTACCCAATCTGGCTGTAGGAAAAAAAAAAATGGGCATCTAGGGCACACGAGACCCTCAGATTTCCTCTGGCTTTCTTCATCTTTCCTTCTAACCAAACACCTTTCATGCCTGGGACTGCAAAGTAATCCTGCCCTCAAGAAGACCTGGAAGACAGTAGGAGCTTAGGACGCCAGATCACCAAAATAGTGGATTTTACATTCTTAGCAGATGCAGGATCAAAAGTAATAGTGACAGGTAACCACTGATAAGAAGGACAGCAAACCTGAAGGTGTCTGTAGTTAAGACACTGAGCAATGATATGCTCTCTGACAATCTAGAAATAAAAGGATCCTTCCTGGTGTTCAAAGGGACTCAGGGCAGTGAAGGCTGCAGGCTCCCCTCAGCATGCAACTGCAATTCAAAACAGCAGCACGAGCAGGACCCTGACAAAGCTGCTGTGCAGACAAGGGAGAATCTTGAAGTCCTCAGTCTGTAAACAACTCAGTGAGATCTCGCCTTAATTAACGAGGAAATCTTTACTCACCACAAATACTGACAGTGTTGCCTTTATTGGGACTCACCACATGTGGGTTTCTTTTGCATAAAGCACTGCAACATGCAGGACTTGGGACTTGATTCGTTAAGAATTTCTTTTTAAGTGATTTTGACTCTAGCAAACTTATCTCCTGAGCTTTGAAGCTGGCACCATTTTTGCACCATCAGTTTTCTTTATTAAAGCATGCTTTGTTGGTATTATAATACAATTTCCAGCAGATTTGCTTTTGTGAGAACTAGAATACACCGTAACACATTTTCAGATGTATTCAGCTAGTGCCTTTCAACTGAAGCATGGAAAGAATTTCAATCATTATCAGTTTTGCTGCAGACAAAGCAAGCATCTGACAAGCATTTTATCCCATATTCAATTTGCATCATTAATAAAACAATTAAATGGCAAATAGAAATAAGCAATTTTCCAAAACTGATACAGATTCTTGTTTACTCATTCTGAGCAGTTTCCTTCTCAACAGGAATTTAGAGACACTCATTCGTAACTGTCTTTCCAGATTAGGCAGGTCATTGCTGTTTTATTTAAGACTAAAAACTTACTCAGCATTCTATTTCTTTTTTATTTCTAATTTCTGCTGAGTAGAACTACAGTAATTGGATTCCTTCTTTCCTCCTCCTACATCATCCTGGGTCAAACAAACTCAGTGATTAAAATGAAATGGAGCAAGTAATGGGTACGGCATTGGTATCAGCACAAAGGTACTGCTTTGAGTGCCTTCCCTGTAACACGCATCCCTCCCACCTTTCCAGGCGGTCTTAGAAGATGCTGTTGTACAGAATAAGTGTGAAATTTGTCTCCTGAGACAATTACGCCTCAAACATTGTGTGCATTTAATTTATCCACAATGGGCAATAGCATTCACGAGGAAGCTAAGGGCCTTTTCCAGCTGAGAATTTCGATGAGTTCCATTGTCCAAGGCAATTGTTTTAAATAGTCTTTAATGTGCCAAAAAGGTGTTCTTAAGCTGCCTTTCATTAAAATGGGGTAAAACAACATTTTCTCAATTAAAAAAAAAAAAAAACTCCCTCAGACTGTGGCAACGCAGTAATTCCATTGGACTTGCAGCTACTGGAACAAGTCTAGTGAAGGACTTCTAAGATGATCTAGGGCTTGGAGCATTTCTCCTATGAGTAAAGTCTGAGAGACTGCTCAGCCTGGAGAAGAAAAGACTGAGGAGGGATGTTATCAATTCACATAAGTATCTGATGCAAAGTTGTGAGGGGGATGGGGACAGTCTTCTCTATGGTGCCCAGTGATAGGACATAAATCAATGGGCACAAATCCTGCTCATTGAGGTCCCTTGCATTATGCACAGCTACCTGGGATGCAGAACTGGCCTGAAAATCAGGCATGAGGACTTGAGGAGGAGCAAAACAAAACACAGGAACACTCTGATATGAGTTTTTCTGTTATTTGTTTCTCTTACTTTTGTCTCTGCGCATCTCAATAGGAGGTTTATCTCTGAGTGGTAATAAGTTGTTGTATCAACTTTGCCATTAAAAAAGTTTACCAAAAGCTCAAACCTTAATTTAACATTAGTTTCCAAAATGTAGAAAATAGATGCCTAGGGATTTGATCTGGTGTTTTTTTTTTTTTTTTTCATTCACCAACAGGATCTTTCTAGGACAAATGCCAGCTCCTTCTTTTCTGCATTTCTTTTATCTGTGAGAGCCTTGTGACCTTGGATGCTATGGACTCGAGAGTACTTCTGTGAAAACTTTTTTTCAAGTACTTTGCCAACTCTGGATATCAAATAACATAACAATGCACCAAAAATAGCACCTCTCCCAAATCAGATCCAACATTTGCCAAGGGCTGAACAAAGCTTAGCGTTTGGGTGACCTCTTTTGATATCTGATCACTTTATTTTGATTCAGGACCTAGATAATGTGATGAATGGCACCATATCTGAGCATTTCCAGAAGCTCCTCAGTGGTGAATGGTCCTGTCTCTACATAACACAAAGAAAAAAAATCATTTATTCTGTGATCACTGAGTAAAGCTCCTAAACATTAACAGGGGCAATTACTGAAGCCCAGACCCACTTGCAAATGAGTACCCAGAGCAGCAGGAAAAAGAACCATATCTCAAGTGTTTTTTCTCCCATGAATGTGCACATGCGATGTTCCCTTCCTTGCAGTGGTGCCTGTGAAGGGCCTGTACTGCTTCTGTTACAGAATACTTTGGGGTAAATGTGAGACTGAAAGGTCCTCACAAAACAAAACAAAAACAAACCAAAAAAAAACACAAAAAAAATATTTTCCTGCATCCTAGATGAATGCTGACCTACCAGCTCAACAAGAAGCATCACTAGCATCAGTTTCAAAGAAAAGCCTTAGGAAGCTGATTTCATAATATCTTATGAATCTTGAGTGAAAGGAGGTGCCCAGAATAAATGTCCAGATATTGCAGAAGGACTCTCTTCCCCCTGTACTTTTCCAGTTTTCTGGATCTGCACTCCTGTGCCCACCACAGGACCCCATTCCCTGACTCCCCGCTTTCCTGGTGCACTGATCCTTCTGCAGATCAGTGGATACTGAAAGCATTGAATCAAGATAAGGCAAAGAGAGTAGTGGTTTTGTGAATGTGATTTGAAACTCAGTTTACTGCACATCCCTAGGGGAGCACTGCTTTGCTGTTCCCATGCTCCCACAGAGCTTACTGCTCCTTCAGCACCTTTGGCCATCTCTGGAGAGGAGTGCAAAATGCCCAAGCACATGGGTCCTACTCACCTGCCTAGCATAAAGAAAGAAGGGATTCATTCTGCAATTTAAGCAAGTGCACAAACACCACAAAGATTTCATACTGGCAGCAACAACATCTTTGCTCAGCTTACATCAAGAAGGATGTTTCAGGGAGAGCTGCTACCCCAGCTTCAACAGGGTGAACCTTGGCACCATCCCTTCATCTCACATGAAATCTTGTGAGGAAAAAGGAAAGATTTCTGTTTTTTCCTCTCAGATCTGTTTCTCATTTCTCCGTTTCTTCTTTTTACTTCCCAAATGAATTCTCTTTGAAGTGCAGGGTAGACAGTTTTCAATGCTACATCACTGAAATTCAACAAAGCCAAGTGCAAGGTCCTGTACCTGGAGAGGAATAACCCCAGACACCAGTACAGGCTGGGGACTGACCTTCTGGAGAGCAGCTCTGCAGAGAAGGACCTGGGTGTCATGGTGGACGACAAGTTGACCATGAGGCAGCAGTGTGCCCTCGTGGCCAAGAAGGCCAATGGGATCCTGGGGTACGTTAAGAAGAGCATCTCCAGCAGGTCGAGATCCTGCCCCTCTACTCAGCCCTGGTGAGGCCGCATCTGGAGTGTTGTGTCTGGTTCTGGGCTCCACAGTACAAGAGGGATGTGGAGCTGCTGGAGAGAGTCCAGCGCAGGGCCACAAGGATGATCAGGGGCCTGGAACATCTGCCCTACGAGGAGAGACTGAGGGAGCTGGGCCTGTTCAGCCTGGAGAAGGGAAGGCTGAGAGGGGATCTGATCAGTGTCTACAAGTACCTCAAGGGAGGCAGTGAGGAGGATGGTGCTGGCCTCTTTTCAGTGGTGGCCACCGACAGAACTAGAGGAAATGGCTGGAAACTGAAGCATCAAAAGTTCCATGGGAACTTACAGAAAACAATCTTAACAGTGAGGGTGATAGAGCACTGGAACAGGCTGCCCAGAGAGGTTGTGGAGTCTCCTTCTGTGGAGATCTTCAAAACCTGCTTGGACGCAGTCCTGTGCCATGTGCTGTAGGTGATCCTGCGTGTGCAGGGGGGATGGACTAGAAGACCTCTAGAGGTCCCTTCCAACCTCAACCATTCTATGATTCTATGATTCTATGATTCCCTTTCTGAGAACAGTATTACTAGGTCTTGTGATAAATTGTGGGGTTTAAAAATACTTCCATTAAAGTGTATTTCTTTTGCCTCAAAAGTTAATGAAACCAAAGGCTTCTAATAAAAAGGAAGTTGCTTGCAGTCAGCATTCATTCATATACTGATGGAGGTGAATTAATACTTCCTTTGGTTCTCACCTTCCATCTTTATATCTCTTTTCATTCTTTCTGCAAAGGGTTGCTAGAATATACATTGTTATGCTTGATTTTACTTTGTTTCCCCTCCAATTCTTTATCTGCTGGAGCAAGTCAGCCTAAATCATCAGAAGAGAAATAACCAAGGAGATCAGAAAAGAAATAACCAAGGAGGTTTATCTTTATCAGATAATCCTCTCCTAGAGTTAATGAGTGCAGCTCTGTGGAATTTGACAGTCCTACAGAGTG
This sequence comes from Tinamus guttatus, assembly GCF_000705375.1. The sequence continues at coordinate 40,469 of NW_010579903.1, read as the reverse complement.
AGTGGAAAATTCAACCTTGACTTAGCCCTAAATTCACAAAATAGTGCATCTTGTTCCCTGTCATGAATGCTGTGTCTTGCACCACATTGCTATAGGATCTCCCATTTTCCACTTATTGTGTAAGACACTGGATTTTAGTTGACCAGAATAATTTAATAACTTAATAACAAATAATTAAACTTAATAACTTAATAATTAATAACTTAATAACAAAGAGTTCAAATACATGCACACTCTCAAAATCAGGTGAACTTAGTGATATGGTAATGGCATTTTTAAGACATGGTTTATGTTTTACATTCTTCTGTTGTGTTAATGAACCATGTTGCTCTGTGGTTGACATGACAAACAGACAGCAAGTGATCTATCCGAATGAATCATATTAGGAAAATATAACTATTGACATCACTTAAAACATTGTCTGTTACAATGCTGTCTCATTTCTAAGAAAGGAAGATGTTGTTGTTATTGTTATGTTCCATTGAAGCACTATATAATATCCTTAAACTAACACAAATGTGAGAAGGCTCCAAAATGTGACATTCAGCCATCACACGTGGATAAGTAGTAAAACACTGAGCCTTCTTGAGTGCTCCATGACCAGGATACTTGCACAAGATGTTTCCTCCCATCTGAGAAATCAGAGATAAAACGCTCAAACTAAGCTTAGAGGTGAATCCATATAGCAACTACAATGTCCCTTGCATAAATACACACACACACACATATATATAAAAAGACAGGTTCTTTCTTCAAAAAAGCGTTTTACACAAAATAGTGGAGAAGGTACAGGAGAAATTAAAAAGGTACTTTGTGAGAACTAGAGAAAAAAAAGTATTGTGAATACTTTTAAACATTCAAGGACAAGTCAAGAGTCTAAATAGATATTTGGATCTGGGCCCTGGCATACTGAAAAAAAAAAAAAAGGAAAAAAAAGGGTGAGGGAGGAGATAGGATTGTAAGTAGGCAGATTGAATAGAGCAGCCTTATTTTGATGTAGAATATGCAAGAGCATGTTTGCAGGCAGTGGGACAGGAGCCAGGAGAGATGAAGGTGAAGCAGAGATAATAAGAACAGAAATAAAGGAGTAAAGGAAACCTGAGATAGCGTGGAAAGCTGAAGGGGTTAGAGGCAGATAATAGGAGTCAGACCTCAGAGTTGAAGACAGGCTATGAAAGTGAAGGTGAAATTAGTGGTGGGTAGGAAAAGGATTTGGGGAGGTAGAAAGTTCAGCTTTGCCAGATGTCAGACTTTTTTTGTAAGAGCTGACAAAGAAGCATGAGACGCAAGCCATCCAGTCTAGCAACAAAGATGAGAATATTGTTAAGGTAAAAAGATGGAGTGAATCTTGTCAGACATTATATTCTCTCATAATTTATAGTAGGAAAATATAATCTCTATTATCATAAGAAATAACAGTGGAGAACAATTCACCTCTGGTTTTCTGACAGTCACATCCAGCCATCAGGAATATGTATCCAAAGACATTTTTATGCACAGTATATTGAAAAATTTGTTTGCCATTTGGAACAAATGAAATTATCTGAAATACAGAAACTATTGATTAACTGTCAATACCTGCAGCTTTTTTTTTTTTATTGTCATTTTACATTTCCATGTATTGTGCATTTTGCTATCATGAAGTTTCAACTTCATATTTTCACTCCCTGAAGGGGCAGGGACAACTGCATACAAAAAAAGGGAGTAAACAATCAGTATAGGTCACTGTGGCCAGAACATACTACTGTGCTGTGCTAGAGGGTAAAGTAGATGAAAGGCTAAGGTTTTCTCCCTCAGTAAGTAAACCTAGGCCTTAGTTCACTGAAAATCTCTTACATGAAAACACTTCTGAAAAGCCTTGAAAAATAGTACCTTAAAGTCTGTCATATCAAAATTCCAAAACCAAACTTCTCAAAATAACTACTAATTTCTTTGGGAAAAGGGTTAATTTTCTCTTGAAGAAGGAGGCAGGATTTCAGGGAGAATATTGCAAACACCTCTAGGGAGGAAAAGACGAAAAGCCCGATGCTTTATCACATCACTTATCACCTCCAAAATCAACGATTCCCTTTGGACACCTGGTCCTACACTCCCAAGCAAAAGTTACAGCCTCAAAAGAAAATGTGCTCTGAAGGATCTCATGGGCTTCACTGAGTCATCATGCGTGCGTTCCCACGCAGCACAGTACTCAGGAGCATCCTCGGAAAGCATGTTGCAACCAGGATGACACCGCTGCCCAAGAAACAACCTTTTCACTCCTGATGGAGCCTGGGATCCTGGGGTCCCTCCTCCCCACTGCCAGGACTTATTCCCCAGGGAAACAAAAACAGGCAACACCGACATCTTTGTGAAGTTACAGTCATCTTCCCAATGCTCCTCTGCTTCATATTGTCCTTCATCCCACATTATCACGCATAAAGATGCATTGTTTTCTGAGGAGTCCTCCTCTGCTTTTAAGCATCTCTAGAGTGGAGGAACTCCTCCCAATATGGTGAAATACCAGTAAGCAGGGTTAACTTTGCAGTAGATATTCTACTGGTAGGGACAAAATCATTATACAAATCCCATTCATTCCTCATACACAGGTCCCCAAGGTTCACAGAGATTTCAGAAATAATCTCACTGCCCAGTCCTGCCTGACACAGAACTGACTGACTTTTCCAAGTCATCACTGAAACTCAGTGGGAGTCAGGTTCCTAATTCAGGCCCTTCAGAAAAGCTGGTGTCTTCTGCTCTGCCCATCAACATTCACACTATGTTGCCTTTGAAAATATTCAGCCCCCTTTCATCTTATGTGACATCTGTAAGTACTGCAATTTTTCCCCTGAATTTAGGTGCAAACTTCACTTGCCTTAAACACTGTAAATTACACTAGTACAGAAAAGAAAGGTGTTTAGGTTCTCTTTTTTTTTTTTTTTTTCCCCTCCACCCCCCAAGGAATTTTCTGCTCCTTGGCATGGAGGCATTTAAGCCGCTCAATTAAGTGGATGCCTATTTTTCTTCTTAATGTAAGCAAAACAAACATTTTTCATTTCTTCCTACATTAAATATTAATGCTGCTTCTCTGGCCTTTTTCCAAAAAGAATAAATAATATGAAAAAGCTGCAGACACTTTACATGGAAGATTTGAACACAAATGGCTACAGCCTGGTGAAATTATAAACCATGAAAAAGAACATTCAGTAATGACTGCGCTCCAGAACTTAAAATATAAATTAGATTTTCCCAGACTCAGAGTCATGGCCCCCGAATGAGACCATGACAGTTAAATAAGCTTTCAGAAGCTAAAGAGAAATATAACTCTTGGAGGTCACAAGCCTGACAAAGACATGGCAGAGGATGCATTTTACTCTCTGGAAAGACTAGGAAAGGTGATAAAAAGTGAAGAGAGCTTCATTGCCTCTAAAAATAATATGAAATGAGAGTTAAAAAAAAAAAAAAGTGTCAGGAACTTTGCAATTCTAGCATAGTCAGGGAGGAAAACACTGGAAGTGAGATCCTGGCTCCTGTCACTTTGGATATTGACTTCAGTGACTTGAGGTTTCACTCTACAACTGTACCACAAGGTAAGGGAAAAAAAAGGCATCTGCTTGATTCCTTGAACTGTTCTCTTTCAAGTCCTATTTTGTTATATTCTACTTTGATCTTTGCATCAAATTCATGTTTAATGGAAGCTGTTTCTCTTGTTTTTCTCTTTGTTTTATTTCACGATCAGTGATACCCAGTCACTGCAGGGAGGGGAAAGGAGGGGAGTGGAGGGGAGACAACTATGTTCTTGCTCATCCTGAGTCTGCAGAAAGCCCAGAAAAAGCTTTTTGAGGCATTCCTTAGCTCTGTGGAATAAACACAAGGCAACTCTTATCATAGCGAAAGAAGCTTGAGGAGAATATGGAGAGCAAACAACATAGCACAGTATAATTTCAAAAATTACAAGCATAAAATGCAGTTGTGCATGCAGTGTCCATACAGGAAAGCTTGTTTTGTTCTGAGGTACACAGTCAGTGTAGGAGCTGTGTGGTATCACTTAGAACCACCTTACACAGAAGAAATGCATGGGTGGAAGTCACAGTTACACTAACTTACAGCCGCAGAGAGGGCTCCTTTGAAAGGGGGATGCTACACCCAGAAGGTGCAGAAAGACGACACAGGTTCTTCCCAGGCCTTAATGCATGCACATGTGTGGACAGCAGACATGGACAGGGAGGACTGTGCTCCTGCTGCACCTGCTTTACCCTCAGGAGCTTGAGCTGAGGTTTAGTTGCCCACTTGTAGGTGGCTGATGCCACCTCAGATGCCCTCAGGCTTCAGTCCAGCTGCCTCTCCAGGAAGACATGAGGGCACACATGGTCCCCTTCTGTGTCCTTGGCCAGCCCCACAGGGAGGATCCTGGGGCACCCAAAAACAGCGTTGACAATCCACAGGTGGGCATCCAAGTCCCACCCCAGCTGTTCCTGCTTGTGCTGGGGCAAATGGATGAACATACTTTTTATCCTGCTCTGTCTCCACCCAGAATTTAAGAGCAAGTGCATTCAAACATAGGTTTGCGTGTTGTTCTCATGAGAATTCGACATTAAAAAAATATTGCATAAAGTCCAGCGGGGTCTAACCCCTGTTGCAAGGTGGGACTTCTGAAGAGAACATGAAGAGTGTTGTTTTATTCTGAGAAAACCTGGCACATGATTGAGGATATTGCACAGAGCAGCATGGCAGGCATCAGCTGTGGAATAAGGAATAAAATGTTCACCTTGCATTTGAAAGAGCAGCAATGAGCAGAAGCTGAAAAGGGCTAAATTAAGCCTATCATATATTAGGAAATGCTTTTAGACAATAACGATAGTTGGTATAATGGTTCTTCTAGGAATATAATTATGACCCGATTGCTAAAGATCTTTAAAAAGTGACATGGGGCCATTTTTGTGAGATT
>NW_010579903.1:0-35500 GCF_000705375.1 Tinamus guttatus | reverse complement strand
ATCAGTCTCCAAGAAAGTTGGTGAGAGTTTGTTATATGCTTCCATGTATCTTGGTTCTACCACAATAGACCTTATTAATAATACTTGCTGAAATGTTCTAATCTCTGTTTAGTCTTTACATGATAATGAGCCTAAATACAATCTGTTATTTATCCAAAGCTCCCACTGATTTCAGTAGCAGCTGGGATTGCTCAGCAGCTCTGAAAATCAGGCTACTTATATTTAGATACGTAAATATGAAGTCAGGAGCCTAATTTTAGACACAGATTTTAAAATTTTGGCTTAAATATTCGATATAATTTCTTTTTCCACTGCTTTCATGTAGATTTGGGGGAAATCATTATAAATCTTCATATCCATATAAGAGTCATGAATAAATGATGAGATTCTATTTTTATTCTCAATATTTTTTTCAAATATATCTTTGAATGAGTTTATAAAATATACATAACATTCAAAGCAGCACATTAGACTTAACTTTAACCATATGCAACTGATTATATTTTTAAAAACAGTATACAGGAGTTTTATTTCACAGGGTTTATTTTTATAGGGTTTTTTAACAGAAAAACAACAAAAAAAAAAGCTTAATGAGGGCTCAATGATACAGAAGCAAATCCTCTAACTTTCAGAAAGGAAATATGTCACTATGTTTTTTTTCCCAAAAGATACAATACTAGTCATACTGTGAAGCATGTTCTTTGTCTACTTCTCCTTTTATTTCTGGTAACTTCTGTGCGTTATGGTTTGGAGAAAATTAAAAAAAAAAAAAAAAAGCCCAGTCAAAATACTGAAGGCCATATCTTCATCCCTGAAGCTTCAGAGGGAGTTCACACAAAGACAGAAGACATGAAACAGAAATGCTCTTCATTAAATGAATGAGTTTTGCCGCAGTATGATTCCCACTTGGTTCTCCTGTGCTTTGCAATCAGAGTTTAAAAGTTTTTCTATTGCCTTGATTTTGTTTCTTAAGTAATGAATACTAAGTATATCACCTTCCCAAAACTTTGTCCCAGTGGTGAAAAGCCTATTTGTCTGGCCACCTCACCTGACCAAGCAGATATGTGAGTCCCTCAGAAAGCACTGACTCAGCCGGTTTTTCTGCCCCTGGGGTTGCTGGTTCTTTATCTTTTGTCCCTTTTCCTTCCACAGTCTCTAATCAAATGTCATTTCTTTCCTTCTAGCTCCTTCTCCTCTCTCTGAAGATCTCCTTTTCTTCTGTTACAACTGATCCCCATCTCACCGCCTCTTCTTCATTTAATCTAGCAATATGGTGGGACTTCCCTGGACTGGCCCAAGAGGTGCCCTCCCTGCCTCACTTTCTCCACAAGGCACAGCCTGCACAGGCTGTAAACCCCTGGGCATCTTGATCATCTGAGGGATGCTCAGGTCTCCTAGTGCCTTGGGAATATGCTCAGCCTCACGGCACCAGAGTCATATGGATCCAGGACAGGGGCACCTCTGGCTGGGAATTTATTTCAGGAGAGAGGCACCTCTGGAGGGAGGCAGTCCACAAGTGTCTTGGTTGCCTGTTGGAAGAAGGAGACCAGACCAACAAGTTTCTTGCTAGCTAGAAGGGAAGGAAGGCATAGACGGCATGAATGAGGTAAAGAAACCGTCAGCTACATATCCAGATACATGTGGGTCCTTACCTGAACTACAGGGAGACCCAGGATCTTTTGCAGCAATCCCATCACTCCAATTACCAGGTTCATTTTTGCCAGGTCATATTTTAAAGAAAAAGTTAACATATGTTCTGGATTGGGGCTGCTAGAGAGAAGTCCATATTTTAAATTAAAACAAAAGTATTTTTTTTCTGCTTCAAAAGCCTGGAGGCAACTTTAATGTTTTTGTCATACAAAATACATTTTCAGGGGATTTTCTAGTTGCTTCTCTCCCTCACTGCCTTTCTTGCACTTTCTGCCTCAGAATTCCTCAGATCTCGGACATTAATTTGTCTAACAAATATGGAAAGCTCTGACCTCTCCGCTTAGCATATTTAGGAGGTAATCTGCATAGAAATGTGGCACAGGAAGTAAAGTTCAGCAAAATCTATTTAAGCAAAAATTAAACCGGGAGAAATGTAGAGTGACATGACAGATCATGCAGACATGTTTCACTGGAATGTGCAAACTGTTAGCAAGGGGCACACGTTTGTTTTTTCTTTATTTCCTTTTTTTGTGGAAAGAAATTTATGATTCTGAAGGATGTTTCTTTTATTCTTTGAATATATACTTACTGGCTGCTTATGCTCATGTGTTTTTTAAAGAAGAAACAAAGCTCTTCTACTTGGATCTGTGTAAATATTATTAGCTGTGGGACCTGAGCTTCTGCAGTACGAGGAGGGCTGTACTGTAGGTCCATATGATCACAATAGTGTTGACGAGGTAATATAAAGGGACAAAACTTTGGGATGCCTTCAGGGATGAAAATGAGAGCAGACCTGTAGATTCTTCATATTGGAGCCCCAGGACTATTCAAAAACCTCATTTTTTCATTTTCTATTTGCAGAGAGTCAAAGTCACCCACTTAGCTACTCCCCTCAGTATTTTCTGCCTTCTCCAAGGTGCCAGGTGGTAGTAAGTGACAAAAGGTGAGATTGCAAGCTCAGACTGCAGGTCCCTTGGACACACTAATTAGAGTCATTAAGCCTCAGTTGCTGCCTACTCACCCACACAGCCCTGAGAATACTGCAGGCTCTGCATTGCCTGTAGCAAACTTCTGGCTGCATCTGCACCACAATGTGGAAGTGTAAGAGCGCAGGACCAGCCGGCACCTGCATGAACATTTTATTCATATCCATCAGCCACACTTAGCTGAATGAAGGTGAAACAACGAAACAACTGCACTTTGTGCTGTTACACCAGGAATGGGTATGACTCTAGCCCCATTCCTCAGCACCAGCCTGGCGAGGAGGAGATTAGCCCAGGCACAGCCTCTAAGCTCTCTAGATTCAAGTCTGATCAGACGCTAGTAAAGGGAAAAAATGCAAGGGAAATGATCACCCAGCATGGAGCCTGAAAGCACAGAAGCAAACTCCTGATGAAAAATAGCCCTGCAGTACGGTGGGTTTAACAAGGTTCTTTCTGTCTTGCTGTCAAAAGAGAAAAAAAAACATACTAGGTATTTATATATATATGAGTGTATGCAGAGAGAGTAACAACATTCAGTTTGATACAGGACCACCAGAAAAGTTTAGGATAAGCTTTACTTCATAAACAACCTATAAGGCTTTTTGCAGGAAAGGTTCTGAAAGCAAGAGGGAGTGGAAATGGTAACTGCAATCACAAGACCTCTGAAAACTGTTTTTTTTTTTTCAGTGACAAAGCACTTTAGGTCATTGCACATTGATCGATCATTAGATCATTTAGATCATTGATCATATTTATCCCCCAGACAGCAATATACAAAGCAACTCAAATCTTACACATTGGCAGCAGAGCAGCAGAAGGGCAGGGTACGTGTTTTGCCTTTCCTTGCTGTGGATCCAGCTGAGCTCCTCACAATTGGCTTAAAACCTTACAGAGCCTTTTTTTTCCCCTTTATTTTTTCTTTCTTTCTTTCTTTCTTTCATTTTTTTTGGCACAGGCAATGTTTTTGTGGGAGAATATGAAAGCAGAGGTGTGGCAGTATGCTCCTTTCAAGGATTCCCAGCCAGCCGCAAAGTTTCATCCCATCAGCTGTTCCTCTTTGGAAAGAAAAGGGGCTGCTTTGCTGACAAGCCAAAATCCTGGCTGCAGTGGCTGCTGCCTGAAGTGCTTACAATGGGGCTGATTGTGTGCAGTGAAAAGGATGTGAATGCAAGCAGATAGGAGCAAAGATACATAAGGATGCTGGTGTGAGGCTTTCTGCTTTTGGAACAGCAGCTAGCGAGGAGCAGCTGTGGTTATCTAAAAACACGCGTGCATGGAAGAACAATTTTTGTTCCAAAAAATCTGAAAGAAACTCTAATGATGAATCATAAGCTGGGCTATAAATAAAACATGACTATGGATTTGCAGGCACAGAAACACTCTCATTAGAGACATTTTTTAGGGCCAAATTGACCCTTTTTTCTTTAATCTATCAGAATTATATATAATTGCTTCCATGATGTCATATGCACTGTAATACACAGTGGAGTTTGCTGCATGACATCTGACAAGCATTAAGGTTAAGCAAATGAGCCTGACTAAATAACTGCTAATACATGTGACTCACCACCATGACATACATTCACAGGTTTACATCCTCTTTCTATAAGTGTTAAATTAGACAAGGAAAGAGCCATCTGCCCTCAGTCTCCCTTGCACTGAAAAACTGAATGGTTGCTTTGGACTTCATCTCCACCCAGAAAGATCACAGATGCCTCTTGTGTTTGGGGAACTTATATTGGTAATAGTACAGTGGCCAGTAATAGTTATTGGTAGTTATAGCTTCTGGTGGCACCCATACTTGTTACAGAACACAAAATTATCCCAAAACAGAACTGATGTATATTGTGAATGATTATAAAGGGCAGGATGGATGGAGATGGAAACTCATCAGGCTTTGTGGGATGTGTTACCCAGGTTGTAAACTGAAATCTCATCCACAAAAACTATTTACATTTAGTTGGGCTTTCCATCAGATGTATAGATACACATGTTTACTTAGGTAAGAGATATTTGAATTACTTTCTTTCTATTATTAGTTTTTTTTTTTGCTTTTTTTTTCAAATTTAAAAATGTAAAATATTTTTTCAACACTTGACATGTCAACAAGAAAAAGGGTTGATGGAAACTAGTCAGCAGTCTCCTGTGATTAAACCTTCATTAAAATGCAAACATTCCATACTGATGTATTTGATTTTTTAGTTTTCAAAGGTCAAAGCATCCCTGCCTTACACTTGAAAGCGTATGGATATTTCCAGCCTTGAAATGGATGGTCCAAGTATATTCTGTGTTTTAGTCATATATAAAACTGCCTTCCTCCCAGCTCTCCAGCACCATAAAGCTGCAAGGCAGATTGTCTTGCTCCTGCTCAAGGAGCATAATCCCAGTGCCAGTAGAGATAATGCTGTCTCAACTACAGGATTTCCTTTATGCCTGGAATATAGCACTTTGGAGATTCAGGAACAATATCACAAACACCCGCTGAATACTTAAACTCCTTGGGGGAAGGAACAGACAAGGGATGTGCTTATTCTGATTTTAAAAACTTCTATACCTGGGCAGTCTTCACAGGAACTGAGTGTCCTCAGAAGCCTTCCCGGAGCAGCATGTACTTTTTGGTAAAGCAGAATTCTGATGGTTGTCAGTGCTAAACGAGAACGGTGGTGGAGAGGAACACGCGTGTTTTGTTAAGGTGTTATTACTAGATAGCTGGTGAGAAGCTGACAGTCACTTTAGGGAGGGAAACCACCATTTGCATTTGTCTCAGTAACTACATTTTTTTTCCCCATTTGCAAAAGCTGCTTATCCAACAGGTAAGAACTTTTTTCCTCCTATTGCTTACTTCTATTTTTTCAAATCTCTGCTTGGAGAGTTTCCTACTTCCCTGATAAGTTCATGTTTCTTAATCTCTCGCCCTCTCTCTCTCTTGTTATTTGTACCTACCACCAGAAAGTGATGGCAGGAAATTGCTTATGTTGGCATGTAAGTCAAAGGAAGATATATTGCATACACTCTCGGAGTCCAAAAATCCACATTTTGTTCTACTGTAATCTTATACAGCATTCAGATTCAATACACTAGCTTGCCATATGGATTAGCCCTGCTTAAAGAGCTGCCATCTGTCCAGCTATTTGGAGACATGTGCTCACACTTTCTATTTTCAGCTTTTTTTTCCACCTAATTTTTAGTTTTGTTTTATGTTTAGACATCTGATTGGTCACCTGATCGGTTATAGTAGGTTTGTGAATCAGTCACACATCGTGTGCACATCTTGCCAACAATTCTGCCTTGCTCTGGTAGCAGATCCTTCTCTGGAGACATGACCTATTGCAAGTCCTCCAGCTCCTATCAGCCCCACAGTGGCCACCAGCCCTGGGGTGCCAGCCCAGAGGTGCCAGAAGAAAGCAGGGGCATCCCCAGGAGCTGAGATGAAGCCTCCACTTGTAATTCAGCCTCTTTTACCATTCATACACTTCAGACATCTAGTCTTTGCCTGGCTAAAAGTGGCAGCAAAGTCTCCTGGCTTAGACACTTGAGAAGACCCAATCAGCACAGCATTCAGAATTCATGCTTCATGAGTCAAAATTAGTATCTTACAGGTAGATAGGAAGCATCGTCGTCTCCCATAATTGCGGGAAGGAACTGGCCCACTAGCTTAAGGAATTTATGAGAAGATTTTTTTTAATTAGTATATTATTTTAAATCCATAGAGTGGGTCACTTGACAATGCTGAAGACAGAAGGCACATCTCCCACTGTTAAATCTCCCCGTGAATGAAATTTGGGCTTACTGGCATTTGTTGTAGAACTCCCAACGATGGAAGCAGCCTTTTGCCTACTATTTATTTCCTCAAAACTTACTAAATAGATAGATAGATGGACAAATAGTGGGCTTTTTACCCTTATGAAAGAATCCTTTAACCGTTTTTCAGATATCTCATTTACAAAACCTCTATTAAACTGCAGGAGTAGCAGGCCTATTAAACAGGTTTTAGGACAAGTCTGTCACACTTTGCATGCTATTATTTTTAGGGAACAGAGTGTGAACCAGGACATTTCATTTCTTGGTGAATCTTGCAGCAGGCAGTCAGGGAAAGAACTGATGTTTAAGACATAAACTCGAAGATAATTAAATGGTAAAGTATTTGCTGGATAGGTGTATTTTGCTGTCATCAGCAGAAAATATAAAGAAAGGATATCTTCTGCAAATATCAAAAGCTAGGTCAGAGGGGCATTGACATCTGCTGTACAAAGATCTACTTCAACTAACACATACTGTGGGCCAAAACAGCAACTCACTCAAAAAATACCAGTCAAATTTATCTAGCAAGAAAAAAAAAAAAAAGATAAAAGGATAAAAAGATGTGTATATTTGTCTCTGAATAGATGTGTAGCCAAACCTCAAAATTTGGAAATTATCTGAAAACATCCAGACTGGACTGAATTTTAAGTCACTGAGTCTTGAGTACTTTACAAGACAGAATCTCTGGAGAACAGCAGTGCGGGTGCAACAGCAATATGACTATCCTTTTAGGTGAACATGGATTTGGTAATAGAGTAGCCAAAATTTTTAGGAATGTACATGTAATGGAAAAAAAAATCCCATAAAATCTTAAATTTCAAAAGGCTTGGCTCTTGTGAGTAAAAGAGATAATGCTGACTCTTCTAAACGGAGCAAAATCTTTGGGCCATCTATCAGCTTGACTATTAGTATAAAAAGAGAGCCAGAAAGAATGTTATTTATATCATATTTCAGCTATATTACTGCCTAGAATTTTTTTCATTAAAAACATCATTTCAGTTGTGTGGTATTTTAAAACATTTTATGGAATTAAAATTCTTTCACATGTGCCTGAATTATTAGTGGCATTTTTTTTTTAAATCAACTCCAGGGCAATTGCACTCATTGGCTTAGTTTCACTCTGTGTTTGAACTATTGCATTTGCACAGTTGTATTAAATCTTTCAAAAGCGGATATAGCACCTTGATCAGATGTTTGGAGAAACATCTGTTGTTGTCTCCATGCAAAAAATTCTGAGAACCTTGGTGTTGAAAAAAGCTTGGGGATCCTGTGACTAAATTAGATGTGCAATACAAGATCAAAATATTGCTACCAAGTATGACAGGTATTGCTGAGAGTACAAAGTAGCAAGACTTTGAAAAATGTCATGCACGGCTCCATAAATTAAAACATGATAATTTTGCATACCTATAATAGTAATGATGAATTAAGTGCATGATTAAGAATCAATTTGCTTCTACTCAAAACGTTTCAGGCAGGCTCTTCATTTTCCACCCATTGGTGACTGCTTTTGATGTCTATTTTACCATGCAGGTGGGTGTGGAAACCTGTCCCCAACAGGCTCCATCTCACCCACGCTGAAAAGGACCCACGGCCGGTCCTCTCATCCACCTGGGGTCAGCATCCCCGAGGATGTTCCTTCCGCAGTCAGGCAACGATTAAATTACCAATTCTGGCAGGTCAAGCCTTCGATGAAAGGGTAATACTGTTAACAGCCCCGACCTGTTCTTTGTAAAACAAGAGGCAGCTTAGACAAATGTAGCTGAGGGAAATTATGATTCACTGAACCTTTGAGGATTTTTCTGCATAGTGTAATACACTGAGTCCATCCCCTCCTTCCCGAGTTATTTTCCTAACATGCTCTCTAGTTTTGGCAGGTCCCTGTTGTTCAGCCTTGTCATCACAACATTGCCATTTGCTCACATCTTCCTTAAATTCTTACTTCGGGGACAGATCTAGCGTTCTTGTGATTTACTAGGCATGAAGTTTGTACAATACATTTGGGGCACAGCAGTCCTGTCTGCGCATCTTCACCCTGAGGCAGTTATTCCACATAAATACTTGGCTCATAATTATGTGCCTAAAATATTTCAGAGAAATGAACATGTTCTTAAAATATTACTCAGCGTGAAATCTTGCAAGCTGCAAAAAGACAATTCCCCAGACCACAGGGGGTTCATAAAGAGGAGATTAATATATTTCAGTCTTAACGCCTGATCCTGGATTTACAGCTCTCTTGGTATGCACCCACCTGTTGCCATGGTTTCCAGTGCCGGTTGTATCTTTGTCTTGTATTTGTCTTTTTCAGATATATCCTTTATGCACCTTTATGGGTTTCTGTTTCTTGTCTTAGGCAAAATGATATAGTCCAAACACTCTGCTGGTCTCCACCTCAACCACACGGACCTGCCTTGGCCAACTAAATTTGGTCCTAACAAGCCTTCTGCGCATAATTGGCAATATTTTTAGCACTGGTTTCAAAACTGAAATTCATTACTGATAAGGAAAAATTCACACTAGGACAGCTCTATCAGAAGCAGAATTTAAAATGCATTGGCGCTTGCCAAGGACACACCTTTCCCAGGCCCATAATATTCCTTCTTTCATCACAGAATCCAGGAAAAAAAAAAGACTTAAGCAGTACAGTTTCTTCTGAATTACTTTAAAATGTACAGTTTTTTCCTTAAGAATTTCATGCATTAACTTCACAAAGAATTATGTAGGTTGAATATCCACCTTTAGTGCCAGAGATCTCAGACTTTGAAATCTCACTGAAGTTATAATAAATAATCAAAAAGTTCTCAGATTCCCTATAGTTTCAAACACTCATTGTAAGGAAGGTCAAAACCTAGCTTACTGCATACATGTCTTTTTCTCTAGAAACATCATTTTCAACTAGAAATAAGATTATAAATCTTTTATCATTCCATAGTTATTTACCTGCTGACAGGTAGCCTACTAAGGGTTTGCTATATTGCACCACGATATTGCTAATTTAGGAATTAGTGCTAAACACAGCTCATAGATTAGAAAGATTCTGGTAGTCTCCAAAATTATTTTTCTCTTATTTAAAAAATATGTGATGGAAAAATTAAAAATGAACTGTATGTTGGAGGTAGGGGGAAGCCTTTTTAAAAGTAAACTGCTGAATTAAGCTGCTATTGCTCCTGGTAATGTCCATATTTATGTACCAGTTTCCTATTCAGGATAGGGAAGTCTAATACTCATCCTGAGACAGACTCATTCAGAATTTTGGATGGCAGGGTTTACAAAGTCTAGGGGTGAAATAACTAAAGATAGACCAGAACAGTTAGAAAGAAAGAGGGAGAAGGAAAGTAGTAAAAAGGTTACTGAGATGTCAGAATTGCCATGAAGAAAACACCTTGTCATGTTTCATGAAAAAAAAAGGAAAAGAAAAAGTTTAATCAAACAAGAGTTTGATGCCAAACTTTCAGAAACATCAATGCTAAGAAAACTAAGTAGGTCATTGGAATATGCAAGTGAAAACAAAGCAGAGAAGCAGGTACAGGTAATTATCCAAGAGACATCAGTGATCTCATCTTCAAAGAAATCTTATTTGTAAAGGAAGAGATAAATTTATAAGAACAAGGCAACAGCTGTACCTGTCCCATACATTCACATTCAGAAACAAAATGTATTGCATATATACATTGCAATCTGCTATATAAACAAAATTGCTTATTTACAATGCAGAAATTGCGAAGTTGTAATGATGCACTCACAGCTTTCTCTGAATTCTCCATGGGAGTCAATGAGGAGAGCTGTAGTCATCCAAACAAATAGATGTGCAAACAGACTAAAGGAAAAAAAAAAAAGAATAAAACAGAAAAAAAGATGTCACACCATGTTCTGAAAGTCTGTCAAAACCAAGCATTCTTCCAGGGCATGTTAACTTATTTGGTAGAGTGGATATTTTTGATTGACAGGGCTGAAATAAAAAGGCTGATGTGTTGTTGATACTTTTTGCAGTAAAACAGCTGTATTTAAATTACGTGTTTCCCTTTTTTTTGCCAACAAGTTGGCAGGGTGTACGCAATGTGTCAGCTCCGTAATGACAGGCACCACTTTAAGCTGAAGTTGGAAGAGCCTTGTACAGATGCTTCTTTTTGTGAATAGTTATCTCTAACAAGGGAAAACATAATTATCTGTGAAGAGACTCTTTGGGTAATATGTGTCAAAATTTTATTAACGTCCTGTAATATTGAATTTCTGGCTCTGTCCAGATATTAATTGGCAGGGAGGCATACCCCAGACTGACTCACAAACTCCTGCACTTCGAGTAGCAGGAATCCTCCTCCCGCAGCGTTCTCAGCCGGGCGCTCTGCTCCCTGCCTCCTGGGTGGTTAATGATGGAAATAGCACAAGCACCATATGCTCGCTGAGGCAACTCACTGCAGCTCTGCTGGTCCTGGCCCAAAACAAGAAATGGAAAGTCAGAAGAAAAATGTAAAAGAGACACACGAAAAAACATGTTTGGAAGAGGTTTGACTTTGGATTAATATGCCTTTCAAGTACATTATCCAGCTGATTCTCATACATTATTATTATTGTGTATTCTATTCTGATGGGTTTGTCCATAGTTTGTACCTTAATGCCCACAGAATCACTTTTTTCTTGCCTGAGTGCACAGCTAACTTAAAGAAAAAGAAAAAAAAAGACTCTGAAAACTATGATCTTCTGCTTGCAGGACTGCTATCCTACGATGGGATCTCACACACCACATGCATCCTTTGCATCTCCCTGCCCTCAGCCAAGTCTCTTTGGAGACCCATGTATGGGGCTCAGGGAATCTACACCAGAAGAGGAAGGTAAGGAGGTGGTTTCCTTTCACATCCAAGGAGAAGCTCACGAGTGATGCAGTCCTGCTGACATGGCATGGTCCTGGTGGAGAGTGGAAAAGGGACAGCTGAATAACAAGAGCGAGAAGGATGAGCTCCAGTTTTGCCATGTAACCATAGTGACTACAGAGGTGACGGCCGTGACACCAACCCAGCAGGTTGCTGCATCTGTCTCTGAACAGAAAACCAGCTCTCCTAGCAGTAGCAAGGAGGAGTTAGGGAAAAGCATGGACTTAGGTAATAGCTGTGCCAGTCAGAATGTTTTAGTCAGATTTTTTTTTACTCTGGGTAAATAGTATTTACACCCACAATGAACTGATTTTCTGTGTGTCAGTACTGACAGCCCTTCATTTGGAAAAATAAAAAAAAGGCATTATAGAGAACAGTCTGGTTTTACCATTTTGGAAAAGCAATGCTGAGAATCTGCTTTAAAATAAAAATTAATAAGATCATAGCTTCATAAAAAGATGACATTTAAGATGAACTGTTTTGTCTCTCCAAAGCAAAACCAGATAATGCAGCTAGCTAATCTAATATCATTTTTGGAAGAGTTGTTCTTATTCTTCTATTTCAGACCAAGTGAAACATTCAGGAAACTAGAATCATGAATAGAAAATGCATTCCTAATTCAATTATTCAGCTTACAGGTTCTATGCATATCTGACAGCCACTTGGTTTGGTGCATACATTAGCATGAAGTTTTCACATATTCCCCCCATATAAGTAGAAATATTTTGCTATTGTAAATGACATTTCACTTTCTGATAGACTATTCTGATCTTCCCTCCTGAATTATCTAGGAAAGGTTCTGAAAAGAAAAGAAGGATGATACAGCTCAACCTCTAGAATTTCATCTTTCTTGACATGAGGAAAAGACAGAGGTCACACTTTTCTCCAATTCTGGATGTGAAGGGACACCTTCCTCATCACTGAGGCTGTCAGGCTCTTCTCCTTGCCAGCACAGAACACCTAAAGAGCAGTTCCGGCCTCCAAATGTGGAAATTATCTCATTTCAGATGGGGAATTATCTTATTTTCAGCCATCTAAAACTCAGACATACAATGGAAGGGAGCTGTCTGATTTCCTCTACAGTCAATGGAGGAGAACCAGATACCTCAGAGGCCAATTCAACCAAGTTTAAATCCTCGTTTTCAGGGAAAAGCCATCACACTCCAGAAATGCTCTTTCCTTAGAGCTATAGAGGGAACCCAGGTGATTAATGTGACCAAATGCGTCTTCTTTAGGCAGGTCATCCTCAGAGCAGCTTTAAAAACCACATGTTGAAACAAAGGCATTGCTTTCCTTGTAAACTCATCTATGCCCTGAATGCTGGTTTTCTTTAACAAAAAGCCGAACAGAAAAAGAGAGAGGAAAAGGATTTAATGGAAAAATGTTAGAAAAGGGAAGCCAGCTAAGTAGCCCACAGGTTGCACACTGCATGCTCACAGCAAGCCCCTCTGCCCTCCAGTAAGTCTCTGCTGCCAGGCTGGGAATAAGGATAAGAGCAACCACCCTTCCCCTTCAACATTGATGTTTTGCACTGGACACAAAATACCTCAGCCTGGAGGATCTGAATAATTTCAAAATTGCAAGTATGTGTTTCCTTAATGATTATTTTTTCCACTTAACTGTTAAATTTTGTTGTCAGTCTGGAATTTATATATTCTATCTCTTTCATGTAGTCAGTTAAATATGTTTGGCTGATGTTGGAGTGATACACAATCCCCAGACAAAGTTACTGATGTGTATCAGTGACAACAAGAGCACCTGGAAGACCTTTGCAAGAATTGCACTATTTAAAGAGATGTAAAATCTATTGTCAAGGCTTTTCTCCCCCTACATACATATTCTACTGTCGTGCTTTAGGTGTCCCTGCGTATGCAGGGGGGTTGGACTAGATGATCTCTAGAGGTCCCTTCCAACCCTAAGCATTCTATGATTCTATGATTCTATGATATGTAATAACCTAGAACTTTGATGAGGAAGGACATAAATACTCCAAAGCTTTCTTGTCAGTGAGCATTAAAGGTCTCTGGTTTGTTAGCCCAATACCTGATGACACAGCTTTCACGGTTTCAGAGCAAAGTGTTGAGCTGCCCCAATTTCAATTACAGCTGATAATGATAAATAGCAACATACTTCTTTCCAAATGCTCCATTCTTCCTGAAGATAAAAATTCGCAAAGCCTGTCACCCCCAAATGCTGCTCAGTTAACTTTCAATCTTTTCTCTATTTTAAGGCAAGTTTAGATGAATTGACTTTCAAATTATTACTTGAAAAGTATCTTGACAGTTTTTTTTTTCAATAAAGATACTCTCATTAGGATTAATTTTATATTTTTAACTTTTCTCTCTTTAATTAGACTTATAACTTTAAGTCTTACTGTATTGAGTTTCTATGTGCCTAAATATTCTCCCAGCCATAAGATACCATCAGTATTTTCTCTGTTGTACTGTAAATAGGTCTCCCACTATACATCTGAGGTAATTCAACACATTTAAGCTATAATAAGATTTCACCACCTACTGGCCTCAAACTAATGAAGTTTTGATGTTTCTCCTGTGCAGGTTTCCAAATCAAGCCCAAACAAGAATATTGATCAGTCTATATAAAAAAAAAAAAAAGAAAGAAAGAAAAAAAAAAGATGAAAAACAGTTTAGCAGGTGTATTAGGTCTAATGGTTTGTGTGATTTCTCTCCTGCAATTTATTTTCTGCACTCTTTTGATTGTCACAGCTGTCCAGGCTGGTGAATTTAGTGTTCCATCATAAACACTTGCATTTGAAAGAAAAATATAGCTCTTATCCTGTTTAAAAATATCTTATATTTAGCAGCCAAAGGATTTATCACTTCTCAAAATCTTGGCCAATGAATTTTTTTTCAGATTATGTAATAAATTTTCCCTTACAGATCCCCCAGACTAGTCTCTATGTGTTATTGCTCTGTGCCTACTGGTCACCAGTAGGACTGTACAAATCCGGGGTAAAAATTTAGTGACTGTATTTTATTTTGTTTTGTGGTTTTCTGTTTTTTTTTTCTTTTCTTTTCCCAATAGTGTCCCTACCTAATTCATTTCATAGTTTTAGTGAGATGCATATTCTGTTTTTATTTCTTATTACACAGCATTTCTGTAGGCTGATAAACAGCTGCTGGATATTTTCTATGCCAAAGAAGATCTTAGCAGTGGTGAGAAGAGTGTAATTCTTACAAAATAAATGAGACATTATGTAAATAAAACACTTTTGAAGCCTTCAGGCTCCAAGGTGCTATCCAGATAAGACAGTGTTGCCTACAGTCGCATGTGCAGCTTAAAAAAGAACAGGGTTAAATGTCAGTTTAGTTGTGCATTTCAATTAGGGTTAATAGTTCCACACTTCATGACTCATGCAAAAGCATTTCTATGGGGGCGAGGCAAGACACGCATGGATTTTGCCTCCAAGAGAGGTGGAGGTGTTTGGGGGGAACATTTTGCACATGAGCCTGCTGCTTGAACAAATGGGCTTACAATTCCTGTGCATGTTGGAATAACTCGCCCAAGGAACTAAAAGGTAATTTTCAAAGATCTCTTCCAAAACCCAGTTAAAATAAGCTGGGAGAAGCTCCTTCTCCTCTTAGAAATGAGGCATAGCATCCAATATTTTTCTCTGGATCTGCATGCCTTTTTGTGTTCTCCTCCTTATATTTTTCAGAATTCCCTGGATTTCTTCTCACTATACCTTTTTTTTTCATTCTCATAGAAGAATCTCGCTTTGATGTGTGTAAACCCTCTCATAATCAAAGTTTAATACTAACTCATCATGTAAACAGAACCTTCCCCCAAAAATCATGTGCCAGGGTGGGTAACAGTGTCTGCCCACCTGTGATAAGAGTTTTGTAGTACAGGGATTAAAGGTGCTGTTTGAGGATCTAGAAGCAGATCCTGGAAACCTAGACCTAGGTGTTTAAGTACATTTTAATATGTGGCTGTGGTATGGCTTCTTAAATGTCAAGAACATGCACTGATTCGAATTAAAAAAGCTCAAGGAAGGAATCCCTCACTCTGAAGGGATTGGTAAGGTGATATAGAGTTAGGAAGAAGTGACAGAAGAAGCCCTGACGTCCTCTCCACTTCTGACTATCACAAGCAGGCTGCCATGCTGATGAAAAACTTCAATATATCTGATATTTTGCAATAAATGTCCTTTATATGATAATTGACACTCATAGCCTTCAAAGCACTAGTAGCCTTCAAAACATTTGATATTTCTATCATCTTTAAAGGAATATAAAGGAAAATAAGCCATTCATTTTCACGAGGCATAGTGAAAAGAGGAGTGAGTGTGTGTGTAACTGAAAGAGCATGGAGGTTGTACAAAGGAAAGGGGTTACCATTAACACAGTCAGGAGCTAGAAGCAAAAATAAAATCTGAGCTCAGTGATGCTTCTTGACAAAGAACGGAAACCTTGATCATTAAGAAAGGACCCTGACAGTTCATCAGCAGGGAAATCTTCCATTTTTGTTGTTGTTCTGGTGGAAAAGTACTAAGGGTGAAGTGAGTGGGCTCTCCTGCACTGCTGTCATGGGCAGCAGTGTGGCTTTGTTTGCAGGAGGGCATGCTTGGGCAGAGTAGGCAAACGCCTTTGGCATTTTCTTCTGCCAGAAGAGTCAGACAGTCTTTTTCTTTTTTTAATTCAGGAAGTGTTTGTACTTGTGCAAATGTAAGGTAAAAATAACTCGGAACTTTTATTTTACAAAACAGGATGGTTGCTTTCCTTCCTGAGTGGGTCCTGAACATCTTGGTTTTTGCCTTTTGAACATCGTATCTGCACAACATGCCTCTTCCCTCTGAACACAGCATTTTCTTCTGTCATAACGTAACACAATGCTTAAAGAACCCCTGAAAGACAAACAACTCACAATTAAATAATGTCACCCAAAATCCACCTGCTCTATAACTCCACTACTGCAATTTTCAAGAGGATTAAAAATACCCTTTACACTTGTGATCGGGAATAGGTTGACGTGACCAAAAAACCTCTGGATGTGCATGGAAGGATGGGGGGATCTGGGAAAAGCAGAATACAGTCATTTCAGCAAGACAATAAAAGATTCTGGAGTAGTTTTGATAGAAGGAAGAAGTGGAACCCAGGTGACAGTACTCAAGAGGCTCCTTCAGGCCCTGTCATTCTAGATTCTTGGTGCTGCTACCTTCACTCGGGAAGGAAGGAAAGCACACAACATTTTCTAGGTTGCTTGTAGAAGCACAGACGCATCAAAAGAAACTTTTAATCTGTTCTGATGTTCACTACTCCTGGGAGAAGAAAGCACTTCATTCAGAGCTAGAAAATACAGCTCAGCCTGAGCAGCTTCACTCTGCAGTTCTTCACAACAATTACTAGGCTGTCTGTTAAATGTGACCTTAATTTCCAGGAGAAGGAACAACAGCGTAGAAGATTTGTGCCACGCAGTATTGAACTGCCTTGCACATTCTAATTTTCCTTCTCATCTCTTCATTTGCATCGCCCATGTCCTCCTTCATTCATTAATGCTCCATCACAGTCCCATCCGTCTTGAAGGAAAATTGACACTACCGAGTGGATTGAATTCACTCAGTGAGGACAGAAGAAAAATCATAAATGCTTCATAACAGGCTTCTTCCCACTTATAATTCTATTATAGCACTGCAAATAATTAATGTGTATTTCAGCTGAGGGATTTTTTTAATCAGATCTTAGCAAGAAACTTGCAATTCAAATAGATTCATGAGCATTTAGAAATGTACACAAATCACATACACTAATTTAACTACCTCTCCCTTGGTATTTCAACTTGGCTTTGTAAACTGGCACCAACAACTTGCTTCAAACACTTCAGCAATACTGGATTACATCCTTCCTTTCTGCCAAAGAATCAAACCTAAAAAAATTAATATCACTAGTCTTACATATGTATGTTTTCCTTTTTTTTAATTGCTTTTTGCTTTTGCTGTTGTTGTTTTTCAATTTTAAACCACTTAAAAATAACCAATACAGGATTTTTTTTGCAATTAAATTCAAATTAGAAATACAGACTTCTTCCATAACTAGTATTCTTAAATTTATGTTTTTTTTTTTTCATTCTGAAAACTTGGTAAGCTTACAAAGCTCATTCAACAACATTTCAAATCAAAGCTCCTATTTAAGTTAGACTGAATTACACCAAAGGTGCTATATATAATAACACAGAGGGAAAAGTCCAGATTCAGCAATTAAAGATCATTTCTACATTAAATCAAAATAACTTCAGTCCACTCTCAACTGAAAGGAAAGATTTCCCATCTTTTTCCAGGGTGCTTTATACTGGTCTAATTTAAGAAGCAGAGTGGGCTGCAGTCTTGCTAAGTTACTACCTGGATCAATGTAGTGCTTAATAGGCCTGTCCATAAAGAGGCAGCGCAAAAGCTTGCGCAAAATCCCTTTTTTTGGGAGGAAAGGTATTTCTAATAAAGAGACACAACATTCAAAATGTACATGCCCAATCAAATTTAACGATATGATTTTTTATTGCCACCAGCCAGACTTTTAAACAGTAATTCAAGCTATGTTGATGTTCAGGTTACACAGTCTTATTTTGCTATGAGAAAATTTTTAATTTTTGAAGCATTTATCCTCGGCATGGTTAGTGTCTAAGAACACCACTGACATTTAGAGCTCAGCCTTCTACTGATGAGAACACCTATCGTGCCTCTGAATCAACAGCAGGCAATTGGGGAGGCTTTTGAGGAAGTTTCACCTGCCAAAGCTGATGGTTGCAAACACTCAGACAAAACAGTTATATAGATCATTACAGGGCTTTTCTAGGTATCCCCCATTACACTGGCTGAGCATTCTTGATTTGAACAGGGTAGAGGAAACAAAAGTCAGAAAGTTCTTAACATTTCCCATTCATTTTTTATTCTGTATTTAAACAATCTTGCCTCCTGGCGGTCTATTTTCTTCCTTCAAGAAGCTTTAAGGGAAGCTTCAAGAATTTCTGTAGCCACCTTCAGAACTCAAATAAGGTGCAAGGAAATGTTAACATTGGCCAGCATGAAGGATGCGAGGCTTATAGTATTCAGGATTCAAAAGCTTTTGAACAGTGCAGGTTGCCCTGCAAGTGGGTGGTATTTCAAGCCTGCTTGCTGCCTTTTCCTACCTGTTCAGCTGTACTGAATAATCAGTCAATGCTCTGTTAACAGGATTTTTTTTCTTTTTTTCCTCGAAATTTCAACCGTAAACCATATTTGCAGGTAGCAGAAACCAGTTACCTCCGGGAAGAAAGGCAGCTGGTGGGAAGGTCTGATAATGAATTATCATCTGCTTAATTAAGTAAATAAGGAAAAATCACTACAGATGACAAATCACCAAGATTTTTATGCAGAGGTCAGTCATGGAATAAAAGAAATATATTTTCACAGTTTATTTAAAAATTTGTTCTGGGCATTGCCTGACATTAAAATCCACTCTTCACAAACCTCTTTCATGGAGGTCACACTTTCATTACAGCAACGTATTTGATACCCATAGAGGAAAGTATATAATAGTTGTGTTTTATTAGTTGACATGCAACATTAAATACCACAGAAGAATCAGTACTGTAAAGGAATGGGGCACGGTGACAAAATGCCAAAGATCTGACATTTCCTCATACATGTAGCAGAATGGCTGTTATACTGAACTGCAGCAAGTGATTTATTAGTTAATGTACAGAAATATTACCTTCTGCAGCAGGTCATTTTTATTACTCATCAGTTTTTATAAACGATGTTCCGCACAGACTGCAAAAAGAAATTCTCTCATATCAATATTAATGACAATAATTATTATTAATATTGATGTTCTCTTGATAAAGAATTCTGTGTATTTTTCAGGTCACTTTGTTCCTCAGAACAAAAATCTCACAAAAACATTTTGTGAATCAATAAAGCAAAAAAGGTGTTTTTGCAATATATTTCTTTTGATTTTGCTGCTAAAACAAAAATATGAAATTAAGAACTCTTGAGCCATCAGGCATAGGGATGCCACTTGTTTGGTAATATTTAGAAGAAGCCTTCCTGTCTGCTTTGAAAACTCAGGCTCTGACATAATGACATAAGCCAATTCTTTTCTTACCCTGTTTGTCTTTTTTCCTTTTTTTTTTCCATCTTTAGACTTTGTTTTTTTTTAATTATTCTCCATCTTTTTGATTTTATTTATTTTGAAGCAATTGCCCTTTCATCTCCAAGACTATCCTCCACATGTCTCTGGGAAAACCCATCTGCTCTCATCAAACTCAAGAAGAGCTTGACCATACTTGAATGTCATTCTGAGGTTTTTGACTTGCTTTGTTCTCCTTTTTGTGTCTTATATCATTTCCTTTGCTTTCCCCACATTTGCTCTACTCTGTAGGTAAATCTTCCCAACAGCTTGTCATTTCTTAGGGAATGCTATATTCAGGAACTTGACTTATCAATTGAGAATAATCCCTAAGTGGATGAACTAATTAGGACACTCATTCCTCAGATTGATCTTCCTTGATCAAAAATAAGCATTTAGATTTAGAAGTCCTGTATCCTCTGGCCTATTGTAACCAAAAAGTGGTTGTTTCTGCCACCTGTCTCCAAAGCGAAAAGTGTTTAGTTCCTCAAAGAAACATATACTAAAAGCATTAATCTGAGCTGCTCTGCAAGGGTGACCTGCAGTCACTTTCCATTCTCGGTTAACACAGGTTCTGTAGGTCACCAGGGAATGCACATTTCCATCTTTTCATACAAGTAAGCCAAGGGTGAAAAGAAAATAGTGAAAAAATTACAGTATCGTGGTAGAAAATGATGATGTATGACCTCAGGAGATCAAAAAATATAGACTAAAATTGAAAAATCTTTTCAAAGTAGTTGCAATTAACTGAATTTAATTGCTGCATGTGTATACCAGGCATCAGCCGTGTATTAATAATATTGGCTTTCAGTCTTCATCCACAGGGGCATGTTAGCTTATTATTTTCATCAAATGGATTAACAGTCTACATTAGCCCTTGACATTCTGTTTTATATATTAATATTAGGATTATTATTAAAATAATTTCTGCATTAAACTATCATATACTATCTGTTTCTCTGCTTGAATACTGGCAGACTTGAAGCACTGGATGAGTTTAAGGTGTTCCAGAACAAGGCAAAAAAAAACAATTTGTCCTCCATTTCACTAGTCGGTAGGTAACCCAGAAAAGGTCATGCTTGAATATTTTGGTTTAGCCTTTCATTCTTTTTTAAAATCTTTATTTTTTAAAACATCTTTAAAATTACTAGGTACTAGATCAATGGTTTCTACCCCCAGGAATTAGATATACATTCACTTAGGAATAGACTGGGATGACTTAAGGAGTTATTGCTTCTCTCTGTCACCTGCTTCCCAGCAGTGGGAAAAAAAAGATGAGCACTCCCAAGTAAAGTCAAGCCCAGAGAGAAGAATAAAAGCATTCACAAAAACCTAAGCAGAGTATCAGGATCTGCATGAGGTTTGAGTAGACACCAGGACTTAGCTGCTTAAGCGAAGCAACGTTCAGAAGGCAGCTGCTATCACGGCTGGTAACATTTGGGTACCTAACTGTGACCACCTACAAATCAGGTATCTGATCTAAGGTAGACATCTGTGCCCTCTCCATTCAGTAAAAAGACCTCTCAAAGCAGGCTTAGACCCCTCGCTCAGGAGATGGCACAAATTGCCTACAGGAAGCACACTGCTCCACTTCCCATTGCCTATACGAACAGACTTGATAATTGAGCCAGACATTTTCCTAGACATTACACTTTCTTCCTCATTCTTCTAGTATTATTTAATTCATGAGTATGGATTGGTTTATTTACTTGTTTTTGAGTTCAAGCTTACTGACTTGCTTTGGTTTGTTCTGCAAGAAAGATATTTATAGTGGCTTTTCCTTTGTAAATTCACAGTTAAATTTGCTGGAATTGAATATAATGATGTTCTTGAATAATGGAAAACACTTTCTCTAATAGGTAGCTATGAAGCATAACTTAGCATGATCTTAAGTGGCTGCTGAAAGCACAGAGACTGAAAAATGGCTGTAATTAGCTGAACAACTTCATTGCTGTGTGAACACTACTATTACCTGTGCATTATTATTGTTTTGATTTTAAATCAAAGCTAAAATAAAACTAAATAAAAGGTAATGAGGAGCCAGAAACCATCATCTTAACAGTGGGGCTGAAAAGTAATATAAAAATTGATTAGAAATTTCAAAATGAAAATTCCAAGCTCTCTTATAGTCTCTCATACTATCTCATAAATAGGGGCAGTTCTGTAACACTATCATCTTCAAGAACAATAACTCAGCCACAAGAAGTCTACCCAGGTCTAGCATAAAATTTTAAATGAAGCAGAGTCTTCATTTCATAGTGTGCTTGAAAATTTGGTGAACTACAAAAGCAATCCGTCATATTCCTTCTAGTCATAGACATTTTGCCAGGACTTCAATTCATAAGCATCATGAATGTTTGAACAGTAATGAAGGGAAAGATCTACTTTGTAGATACTTTTAGTTAGACTTGATTTAGCACATTCTCAAACGCTGTATATTTTCCATAGGTCTCAAGTATGAGGTGTATCATTTACAGAAACACTCACAACTCCATCCTCACTGTGTCTTCAGCCTTCAGAACTGCCTCCTCACCAACATCATTTCACCCTGGCAAACCTGGGAATTTCCTCTTCCTGATATATTGCTACAGCATGAGGAATATGTGTTTAGTAAAGTTAGCAAAAAAAATGTCAGCAGCTGAATAACAGAAGGGGACCGATGCCTGCTTTTAATTGTGAAATAGGGATATAAGTAAAGAAGTACAAGTGAAGATCTTTGCTGGTGCTTTATCTGCAATAAAAAGCAACCTCCAAGAAGGGATCCTTCTAGTCCCCAAGAAGAAGTCCTTTGCTCAGGACAGCCCAGCAGTGCAGTGATCACCTGTGCAATTTTGGTTCTGGTTGCCCAGATCTCATATGTGCTCTATCAAATAAACCTTAGCTAAGACAGGCTGTGGCCTGGCTTCTCTTCATGCTGAAAGAGCTCCTGTTTGGGGATAATAGAACCCAACTGAAAAATGGGGACACAAAGGAAGAAAAGGAATAGAAAAAAAAAAAAAAAAAAACGAAGAAAAGCTGTCAGAATGAGTAAATGTGATCATGAGCAAGAAGCACTCTGGATAACTCTACGGATAGCATGGTTAGAGAAAGGAAGCTAGAGAAAGCACCGGCACCATTTGTTGGTACACAGAGGACATTTGGAGAAAGGGTGCAGAGAATAAAAAGTTTTGTGTCACCATCACTTGAGGAAAATAAGGAATCCATCCTCAGAGACAGCTATATTTGCATTTCTGACCATCCTGAACTCCTTCAGTAAGATCAGAAATTATTCAGAGAGTTACAGACACTGTCTGGATTGTGGGGCTGACCAGAGGAGGGAAGGAGGGAAGCAGAGAAACCTCATGTTTTGAGACACGAAGGAACATATGCCTAAGGGGTATCTAACAGAAAATAACAAAGATAATTTGCCCAGAGTTTTACTGGCTCGAAGGAAGTTTTTTTAAATAATTCTTGTGTGACAGAGACTGCATATCTGGCCTCCAATGATGTCTCCAGGGTGCCTTTAGGTGAATTATCCATCCTTACAAAGGGAAAAGTGCTATCTCCACTGTCAGTGTCCTAATGATGTCTTCAAGGTTTCAACAGGTGGATCTGCCAGGTACAAGGGTGGACCACTGTGTGTTGAAAGTATCTGTCAAAGCTTGACTGAAGAGCTCTAGAACAAATGTCTCATGCACAGACAGTTATTTATTTAATTTAAAACTCCAAGCTTTTAAATGGTGGAGTTTCAGTGCAATCTGGCATTTGCAAGATGGCGTTAAAATTGTCAGGGATATTTCTGATTTTGGTGCAAGAGAGCACGTCCTTCAGACTGGTGCCTTGCTGATCAGATGATAAACTTGATGGAAGCTGGAGATGGGAGAAATGCCCTCCTGAGTTATTAATGTATCTATTACATGTCCATTGTCCCTAAACTATGTAACCAAAATGTATAAGAATGAGCTATGACTCTTAAAATGGTATGTGACCTCTCTAACAATGTTGTCAGGATGTGGGTTTGGAAACCAATTGTTACTGTCAGCTATAAAAAAACTTGTTGAATTTTCCAAAAGTTAAGACTCATTCTACATAGTAAGTATATTTTTGCCTTCTTGTGTTTTATAGTTAGAATTACATTTTGAAAGACATAAGCTCCAAAAATTCCATCTAATTTGCTTCCATCCAGAGATCATATTTTTTCCTTTTTAAACCTGCAGGCTTGTTATGACTTGCCAATGAAATAATGTGTGATACACTTTCTTTATAATATAAAATTTTAATAAGGGCTGTTTATCATTACAGTCTGTCTTGTGCTTAATGGCACCCAGATGAGTGAGGACTCCCCATCTAGGCGTGAAAAAAATCAAGTTTTTCTGCAACTTTGCTTCATTAAGTGGTCCCAATAGTCTTGCTGTGAAATTAGAAACCGTAGATCTAGCAAGAAGCTCCATTTTAAGTCCAGCTTCTTCCACTTGTAAAGAAAACCAAATAACATTTGGCTTATGGTTTCCTAAATCAAAAGGCTACAGAAATTAGCCATTATCTCAGGCACCTGTGTACTAACATCTGAAAGATATTGAATCTGAAGACTTCTAGATGTGCTCTCACAAGATGATCACTCTCTGCTCACCAATCTCTTGCTTTTTTCTTTTCTTTGTAAGTTTATATTTGACCAAGTACTAACCGGCATCTAGCCCTTATTTTCACCTGATTTTTGTATAAAATTTCTCCTCATGACACTTTAAGACAATTTACATGGGAGATCAGGATCATTATTATTTTAGAGATATGCAAATCTGAGACACAAGTTACCTGGGCTACATAACTAGGCAGCCTAGGTCTGAGTCAGGTATCCTGAGCATTTGAGGTCTGGTTAGACAGACTTTAAGAAGAGAGTTAGCAACATTAGGAAATTACTGACCCTTTAACTACTTGAGCTCAGCCTTCTGGTGCCATTAGAGATGCCATTGTGTGGGCACCTCGCCTCCAGCAGCCACAGCAGAATTCCCAAGGTCTCCCATAGATTCTGTGACATTTCTGGCAGACCCATCAGGAAGCCTAGGCTCTTCAAAGGTGTTGTAAATGACATCGAAATCATGCCCTCATTGTCATGATTGAAAAACTGAAAATAGGTGGCCAGAAAAGCAGTGCCTATTACTGGTACAGATGCCAAATCCCAGACTGGCTGAGTATCATCTACATACCTACACCTATCTGAGAATCCAGGGCTAATGCTCAGCCCTAAGTCTCTCATCCTGAGTCCTAAAATTACACCAGGGTCATATATTTCATTAGGAAAAAAAAAAAAAAGAAAAAGAGAGAGAGAAAGAAAGAAAATATGCAAAAAGCACTTTAGTCATTGCAGCTTTATGTGTTTGAAAACACATAATGCTCACATATTTGGCACAGGAATCCTAAACTGTGCAAGAGTAGGTCAAGTAGAAAATATGCAAAAAGCACTTTAGTCACTGCAGCTTTATGGGTAAGTGTTTGAAAACACATAATGTTCACATACTTGGCACAGGAATCCTAAACTGTGCAAGAGTAGGTCAAGTGCACCAATAAGCAGAGCGCCAGAAGGAGCACAGGAAACTTATTCCTACCCCTCCTCCTGCATCTAACCCCTGTGCATAGGTAACATTTCTGGAAAAAAAAAATTGCCACTAACAACTTCCTTCCTGCTCAACATATGTGGCTCCAAAGCAAGAGTCATTGAGGAGACAGCTGAAAGACAGGGCCAAGGTGGCTGAGAAGGGTCAGAACATTTCCAATATTATTAGTGTAAGCATGTAGCAAGAGCAGCTGAGGTACAGAGACCAGGAGCTAGATGAGGATGTCTTGTCTGAGGCTGGTGATGTTCCTCATGCTTGAAACTTCAAAGGTCTCTCAGGGTGATGGGGGAACTGCCCTCCCTTAGGCCTCTTCTTCTCTGATGTACAATTAGGGAAGGATAAAGATCTGAAAGGGTGAGCAGAGATCCCACTCAGCAATGAGAGCCCAAATCTACCATCATGGTCCAGATAGTACCCACACAAAAGCTGGACATTAAAACCATCTCTGAAACTCAGCAATAGGAAAGGGTTTATATGGAGATTTTTGGGCAGAGGGAGATGCGAAGGATGAGAGGGGATTGGAGGGGAGAACTGTGACTGTCCGTACTTATGATTGCCCTCCATGTTTCTCTCTCTTTGCCTTCTCAGGGAAGGAATGACCAGGTGGGATGCAAAAAATCTTTCTGGATAAAGCTTGCAATCCCTCATCCTTCACCTCATACATGAGCATTCAGAAAGCTTTCATCATTTCATATGTTGTTTATAGAAGGAGTAGACTGGGTTTCTGGGAGCAGCATGACTTCAGTTAGAACTCTCTAATTCTAGCATTGATAAATTTACTTTCAAAATCATTAGCCCTATTCTTTGTGATTTGGGGGCTTGTATGATCTGCAGTGTCTTTTTCAAACCACCCCCTCTCCAAAGGCATTGCTCAGATCTGACTCTGTGGCTGGAAGTGAGAATGTGCATTTTAACAGCAGGTAGCATTCCTGTAATATGCCCTCTATAAGCCCCACCATTGTTCAAAATTATTGCTTAGCACAATTTACAAGAGAAATGGCATTAATCTGCATTTCCTTTAGAACTATTATCATTTTGCTAAGGCACTAAAATACATCTGCCCTCAAGAAATGTTTCAATGGGAACCTCCATATATAATACATGTGTTCAATTTATTATTAATGCACTTCAATCTGATTCGCAAATTCAACATGATGTCTGAATTTTTTCAGACCCATTCTATTCTGTGTCAGCTCTTATAACATGTTCATCATCATAACATCTGAGCAACAGGCCCATAGTGCATTAGGTAACGGACTTAAAAATCAGTCACACCCTGCTTAGTTTCTCGGCTTTTATCCCTGAGGTAGAAGTCTGGACTACATGGAGCATTTTTTTTTAACATGTTTGTGTTCGTTACAGAAAGCAAGTCAAAGTAATTGTCCTTATTGTCAGAGCACATGGTGTCCAGGGTAGTGATGGACCTCAGCTCCCGCACCAGTAATTTCACACAGTCTTGGGCCAACCACCAGGAAAGCTCCCTGCCCACAACAGATGACAGAGCCTGTGCCAGTCGGTCACAATTGTCAGCTTTGGTTCTGATCCCTGAACATCCAGACATTTTGTGGATATTCTGGGCTTGGGTTCAAAACAAAGATTAAAGCCTAGCAATTAGCTACCAGCCCCATGAACTAACTGCATCTACCTGCTGAGCAGACACAGACTATCCGTTGTGTGTCTGCAGGACAGGGCTCTGTGTCCCCGCTGTGACAGTCCGCATCAGACTAACACCAGTCCTCATGCGCCTTTCATCTGACAAGCCAGCACTAGGCAGTTTTGGCTTGCAAGCCAAGCTTTCTCACCAGGCACAACTGTTCCTAGCTCTCCTTGGGTCCTTTCCCAGTTTTAAGCTTTTGTCTCCTGTGGAGAGAAGTTTTAGTATCCTTGCTGCTGTCCAGAAGGGACCACAGCTCTGTCAGCAGCCCCAGGAGCCTGCAGGATCCCTGATGTCTAAGCATGGATCCAAGAGCTGATCACTGAAATTTCATCAAGCCTCTTCGGCAAGCAGAGAGACAGGAAATGGGAAGCCTGAAGTAACTGGGATGCCACCCACTGCCATTTCCCTCCGTAGAAACCTAAGGAGGAGCAACATGGAGTGTAGATTTTATATACATCTGGCTCTTTCCAGGAACACAGAGTGTTTTGCTGTAGAAGCACATATTCTGTTTATGACTGTCACCTTGCTATCCAGCTCCTGTGTGTTGTTCAAAAGGCACAGCTCAGTATGTTTCTTGAGGCAGTTGATAAAACACTAAAAATCTCACAGCATTTGCTACAAAAAAACACGGGTACTGTGTAGTATACACCAGCAGGAAGGAGTTTGTGAGTATATTAAAGCGTCCTTTTTGATGTTCTTTGAGAACATGAATTGTAAGCTAGTAATGCAATGATATTACTGAACAACTTTGTTTCCAGCCACAGTAAATGTGATATTGCCTTACTTGAAAGGAATAATCTAGCTAAATTATCTTTTAAACCTCTGAACAGAAGAGCATCTTTCATGTGAGTAAACATTTCAGAAGAATGCCATGGAGCCAAATAATCATCGTTTTGACGTTTATAAAACTCACTCTGATAAAGACCTCAGTGCATATGACAATGATAATACAATTATAACAACTGGGATAGAGACGAAGTCTAGCATCTCGCAGAAAGTCAGAAGCAAATCAGGGAAGACAATTCAAGCACTCTGACTTGCCAGCTGCCTTTGCGCCAAGTCACATCCGCC
The DNA here is from genome assembly GCF_000705375.1 of Tinamus guttatus. Next base: position 7,756 of record NW_010579903.1, on the reverse strand, counting down.
CCTCCTGAAGATTGTGGTCACCTTCTCCACATTATGTCCTCAGGTGTACTACTCAGGTCCTCAAAGCGTGCTACTACTTACAAGAAAGAAACTTTAGACCATGAGTCTGCAGACAGTAGTTCCTGAGCCAAGATCTTGCCTTATGCAAGAGATCATGAGCTACAAGGGAGTCAAACTGAACGGGAAGCAAAGAAGGAAAGAACTTTATCAATAAGGTACAGTTATAAGTACATAACAAATAATTATCTAAGTATATTCTTTAGCACAATGGGTTGAGAAGGCACTAAGAGATAAGAGGAAATAGGGCCACAGTCAACAGATATTTCATAAATACTGGAGAAAGAGAAATTTCAAGAGAGTGTATTCTATGAACAGGACTGACTCCAGATGGCTACAGAAAGCACAGCAGCAACTCCGAGCTGCTGTAAAAAGGAAGTTTGGCATGACAGCGGGATTTTCCACACAGGCAGGAAAGAGATGGATTAAGACAGCAGCTTTAGGGCATATGAGTTTTCCTCATGCCTCTCTGCAAGTGACATGTTTTCCATGCCTCTGAATCCCTGCTTCTAGATACACATCCATTTCTCAAAGTGGGCCAGCCTGATGATCACTTTTTTTCCTTCTGAGAGTTGAATTTCTCTTCATGAAAATCAACTGTCACTCAGGTTCTCCTATTAAATTTGTAGCCTGGAGTGGCCTGAGTGTTTTAAAAATTTACTAGTGCTCCATTTGCATGAAATAGCTCTATGATATTCTAAGAAATTGTATTTTAGTTTACGAATATTTGATTAATGTGGTTAAAATAATATATCATCAGCTCTTCTCTATATTACACCCATACCAAGGGATTAAGAAGAAAGTGCATGAAGATTGTAAGGCCCTGCTCTGCATAACTTGGCAATATCCTACCATTTAGGGAAGTGGAGAAGCAAGTTGCTCCGGGCAGCAGCAGAGGCGAGTTAGGGGTCCTGGCCAGGAGCTGTTGCACCCAAGAGGTCAGGAGATGGGTGACTGAAGGATGTGAGTGACCAGCTTCAAAGTGCAAAGAGACATCTCACTCTGCTCCAGTTTTGACAACTGTACATCCTTTCCCAAGGCTGAGCTGGAACAAAGCTGGTTTATTAGGGATTTCGGGAAGGCCCTATGAGAAGTAGAGTTACTTCTTTAATGCTGCCCTGGTAAGGGAAAATATTCAAGTCTTGGTAGGTCATTTTTGACTGATTTTAGAAGTATAAAATGACTGCCATTTAGAAGTATAACGTTATGAGCTTTCCAAAAGGAAAATCTTGTTGGACAGAATGGTATGTATAATTATGTAACTGAACAACCCAAAGATGTGCAGTCTCCAGAGCCATTAAACATTTAATGTTGCTATTTCTGGGTTAATTTATGGCTGGCATTTTTTTCTTGATACCTAATTATTAGTAAGCAGAGACTGCAGTCACCCTTGAAAGAGAGATTCAGTCTGAAGCTGCCAGAATTTTCCTGACCTCATTAAACATTTCCAGCAGATTGTTGTAAATGATCAGAAGCTGCTTAGGCGCCTGACTGAAGAATTAGGAAGGGAAGAAATCTTTAAAGAAGTATCACAGAGAAATATACTACAAGACTTTTATGCATCCAAAGGGCATTGTTTGGCAGTCTAGATCATAATCACCGTTGCGATTCATCAAGGCACTTATTTTAAATGTGTTTAAAGTCAGTGGGTCTTGCATAAGTCCACACAGTTGAGTCTACTTAGCTACTCCGGTAGAAGAGGATAATTTCTTAGAACCAGGATGTTAGATATTAGCCCTGACATTCATCTGCTGGGTCTGCAACCAAGTGGTTTTGGCAGCAACATGCACTGTGTAAAGGATCCACACATTCAACTTCTGAAACAGTCTGCCTGAAGTCAAAGCTTATTTAGAAAAAAAAAAAAAAAAGCAGTTAGCAAAATTTTAGGATAAGGGATGGTCACATGTAGCTGATGAAAAGCACAGGGTCAGGAGTGCCGTGAGCAAAGTGCTCACGTTTAATGGAAAATTGAGACTTTTGAATTGCCCTAAAAGATAAACATCTCTGGGAACACACACTGGTGCCTTTTCTAGGGTGGGTGTTCCTCAACTGAAGAAGGACTCCAGAGATTCCTGGAAACAGAGAACTAGGTGAGACATTTGTGACCAAGAGCAATCCTTATGCAAAGACATCCAGTAGACCTGGGATGAGTTGTGAAGCTTTGTGGCAGCAAAAGACAACAATAACAACTAATCACACAAGAAAAGATACAAGAAGGCTGAAAAAGTTATCATCTCAGATGCAAGAGAAAATGTAGTTTTATTACACTGGTCACCTGCACAGGGGAACAGCTCATGCTGACTGATTTTATTAAATGAGTGCCAGATAGACCATTTATTACCAGCATGTGCTTTGTAAACACACTCTAAGCTCTCCATGAAAAGCTGTGCAACTTTTACAATACTGTTAGCAAAACAGATCAGTATGTTCCTGGGCATTTTAAATACAGATCACAAGGACCTTGGCCTATCATATGAAAAAATTCGTGGCACTTTCTGGCAGACCAGTATTAGCTGGAAATGCCCAAAGCTACTCATTGCTGCTTCTTCAGGGCAGGACCATCTCCGGCACCTCCAGAGATTTCCGAAGCGCAGCTAAGGATGAGGCCTTGGCAGAAGACAATTAAAGCAATTAACACCCCAAGGCTGGGCATCTTCTTAGCCCTGGTACCAGCTAAGGGGAGAGCTCTCTGTAGTAGAAGGGTTTTTTTTTTTTTTCCTTAGGCACAAAATAGTGCCTCATTCTCAAACACTTAAAGAAAAATATATTGAAAAGACCATGTGAAGGTCACTTAGGAGCTGAAACTTTTCAGAGGAGGACCAGAGACATTTTAAATTGGCCTCAGAGGAACTCTGGCATTATCAAAACTCTTTAGGTTTGTCACATATGCCAACATACAAGATGAGTCAAGTGAAATATCCTATCTTGGTGGCACAGGAAAACTGTCTGCCTGGAGCAAAGTAGGCATAAATTTGTTTAAGCTGGTGACAAAAATGCTTCTTGATTATATATATTTTAAAAAACAGCAGACTCTCTATAGGGGTCTAAGATAGATAGATAGGGGTCTAAGCTGTGAAACATTTTACATGAAGAATCACTTATTTTTTTAATACAAGTCATACCTGTAAGGCTTCTTTGGTTTTGCTCTAAGCCAGTACTTCTGTGATTGCATTTTACTGGCACCTCAGTTTAATTCGGGAGAAAGACAACTTTGTGCAGCCTATGACATGAAGTCAAAGCACTACTTTTCAATCACAGTAAGAAAAAGCAACATTTAGGATAGTAAATACTTATTGTGTGGTCTTTACTAAAAATGCAAAGTTGTGGATGCACATAACTACAGAAAATGAACTTTAAAATGACATAAATGATAATACTTGTTCCTGAAGTGTTGGTCCATTGAGGATATGGCCCAATGAAAGGAATATATTAATGTAATAAATCCCCAAATACCCACAGACAGATGAAACATAGATATTTCACTCCCAGAACCCCATGGACTCCATACTCAAAATAAACCAAATTTAGATCCATTTTCTTATGTTAGTAGCATTCCCAGCTGATATCAGTATGAATATTTATAGAACAGGCAGCAACCTTGCAAGAACAGGAGAATAATAATTTGGCCCAGAACGTGTGCATAAGATTTCATAAACTTTAATCATATGTTAAAAAATATGTGTATTGTTTACTTTCCGCCATATCCATTCCAGGAAACCATTTTCTGCATCTGTTTGTACCTCCCACCCCCAGAAAAAAAGTAATAAGAAAAGCCAAACTTACAAGCTGAATTATTAGTGCTGAATTAATAGCTTTTTTTTTGTTTACTGCTTAGCTTTTTTTACACTTTCAGAGTTGAAAAGGCAATCTAGGTGCCTAGATTTCTTTTTTTCAGAGTTACATCTCCAGAACATTAATCATTTCAGAGGCAGACTTTGGATTAGTGGGTTACAGTAAAACTTCAAGACTGAGCATGCTTTTTTTTCCCTCTCTCTTGCACCTTTACTGTTCTTTCCTTACTCTGCACAGAGATGCATCTATAGTTCAAAGACGCCTGCTTCAGCACACGGCATTTTAGCTGTTGGCTTCAGATGCTCTGAACATGGCAGTATTCTCTAATGCTTTATTTCCTGCAAGTTTATTTTTCCTAATCATTGATTCTCATCCTCTATTGTAAGCAATAGGTATTTATTTCATCTTGCACTAGTGCTCTTCATGTCTTTGCAATTTCCCAAGAAAGTATCACCATGCCATTTTGGTTTGAAAATGAGAAGGCAGCTGCCATTTTGACGCTGTTTTGAAGAGAATAACAAAAGGTGCCTGAGACCAGTCTGCAAGTTTGTGTGTACTTTTATGGGAGTTTTCGGAAAGAGTCACATTTCTAAACTTACCTTGCTGCTACTGAGTAGTGCAGGAAGTGTGGACTGAAACTCAGCGGCCGTGTGTAAAGCAGTAGGCATCATTCACAGCCCCTCAGTCTGATTGCATCTGTCAAACCCATTTACACCTTTCTTATGGTGGCCAAGAGAGCTACAGTTAAATAAGAAATAACTCGATGTTGAAAGACAGAAGAAAGCATTAAAAAAGCATAAATTGAGCAAAGCATTATTTTCCTTGAACTTCTTCTTGTTTCTTAGTTGTTTTTCCTGTAGTCCAACTTTGCTCTGACCATAAGCATGACACCAATCATGCTTAAAGTTGGGACCTCATATCCACAAAGCCCCAAAGGCCATCTGATAATGACCACAGCTAAAGGCAGGGACAGTGTCCAGGCATATATAATATTGCACCACAAGATTTTCAGCTGAGAGATTATGTCAGTTCTCAAACTTGGCCATGAACCTCCATGTTTTCTTTTCATTGAACTGGAAACTGAGTTTTTATATAGCTACTATGCAAAAAAAGAACGTTTTTAAAGTTCTGCCCATCATTTGGGCAAGATTCTCAAATTCTTCTCATATATTTTATAAGTGAAGGAATTTTTATCCCCTTCCCAGAATGCACAGTTGGGTTTGTTGACCCTGCATCCACCTGTGCAACAGCCCCATGTACAGCTGATCTGGGCTGCTCAGCTGATGGCCCTGGTCGTTATTCACAGCTGACACTATTGCTGGCTCCTGCCAGTGTGTGGGTGGCCTGGCACTGCACACTCTCATAGCATGCAGACTGCTCTCATCAATACATTTTGATTTCTCATGTTGAAACTGTGCTCCTAATCCTACGAGGCAGGAGCATATCTTCCCCGAGAAAGAAAGGGGGGCTGTGCTGTGAATAGAGGAGCAAATGAGACATTCAGTATTTGTGTCGATTAGGAGTGTTTGAATAGTATTTATACAGATTACGGTTGTTTGAACATTTTAATGACTATTAGGATTCGTGTGAAAATGTTTGCATGTCATTCATTTGCAGCAGAGAGATAATCTCTCCTCAGTACTTGCCATATACTCGTGTTCAGCCCTAGATGATCTCTAGAGTTCATCTCAACTCTAGAGGTTCCAACCTCAACCATTCTGTGATTCAGCCCATGCATGAGAGCCAGCCCAATAACGGGTATCTGTCTCTCCCCTGCGCCGGTGAAACAGGACTCATACTTGGGGCCCTGAGCTATTCATCTTCAACAGGACAAATATTTCCCTGTCATGGCAGTAACAGCTTACCTAGAAAGCAAATGTCAGCAAATGTTTAGCAGCATTAATGAAAACTGAGCGGAGTATCAAAGGAAAGGGATAATACATACACCTTCTATAACAACTTTGTTGTAATGGAAGGTAGATGGAGACTTTTTATAGAAAATACTGCTTGCCTACTGCAGCTGCTTATAAGAAGTACTTCCTAGCATTATAGTCCCATAATGGCTTTCACTAACCCTTTGTCATGTGAGGAAGGAGAGTGCAAAGGCTGAGAACCCTTAACACTGTCCACACGCTTTGGTTACTACTGTAGAGAGCTTCTTTATTGCCTTGTAATGCATTATGGCATTGCTTCTTTATAGGATAGATGTTAAAATTTAGTGTTGGTGAAATCCATAGCCTTTCAATTTATAGCGGTCTCTGTATTCTGCAGGGGAAAGAAATGAGCTTCAATATCATCATATATTGAGGGAAAGTAAAACTGAATTCTTTCTCTGGTTTATACTTGAGTGGAAAGACTAAAATAAAATATTTAAGTCAGTTTGATCATGTTGATTTAAAAAATCATATTGGTCATTTGTGAATATTATTTTTAAAAGATTGTTTTTGTGGTTATTGTAGTTTGGGGGTATATAAATAACAGTTAAGAGCTGGCTTTCTAATTAAAGACTCCAAAAGGACAAAAATTAAGCAAGTCTGCTAACGGGCAGATTAAACAAATTTTACTTCCTTAAACTATTTCTTTTCTGGGATTTTTTGTCAACATTATTTTTAGACAACCATTACATAAAAGAGCAGCTCAAAGCCACAGAGCAATGTTCTGCAAGTATAGCTTTGCTTGGTGTATTTTTTTTTTTTTTTTTTTTTTTTTTGCAAAAAAAGAGAAAGTGTTCATTATTTGATTTGCAGGCTGGGTGCAGAGAGGAGGTCTTCCAAAGGAGAGATGAGTCTGTCTGATTTAAGGCAGGGATTCACAGGGAGCAAAGGGCTTACAGGCCAAAGGCCTAGTCCCAGGATGTGCTCCCTGGTGTGCAGCTCCCCTCGCTTTGATGCGTGAGTCCCTAGAGGGGAGGCTGCCCAAGGAGGAGTGAACACGTGTCTTGCTCCTTGTCCTCCACGGCAAACTCATTTTCCTAGGAGAAGGGGATGGGACCTGCCACGGTCTGAAGCACCAAGTAAGTGGATGAGACAGTGCTGGCTGCCAGGCAGGTGTTGGGGCACTCCTGTCCTTCCTGGGCAGCTCTGTCTAGTGTGATGGAAACATCTGTCACGCCACACAGTTCCAGACTGCTGTAAAAATCAACCCGTGTGACTCGGGGCTAAGGTCTGAAATGTGAATTCTCATATGCATGACGCACAATATATGTATATGCAAGTGCTGTTTGCTGCAAATTGAGCATGTGCTTCTCTGAGGGAGAGGATAAAAGCCCCTTCCCATGTTTTATTTCATTTAACACTGGTGCAATGTGGCTGTGGATTTAGCATTGCCCTGCAGCTCCCAAGCCCCGTGAGGGTCTGGGCAATGGTGAGACCTTCAATGGTTCCACCTAATCAAGAAGCATTCAGGAGCCTAAAGCCCACTGATTCCAGTGAAACCCAGGATCCTAAATGCGAGGGTCTCCACTTTTATTCTTTGGTCTCGCTTCCTTTTTTTTTTTTTCCCCCCTTTGGCTAAAGAGTAGAATAGCCCGATGTTGGCTAAAGAGTAGAATAGCCCAATGTTTTCACCTGAGAGAGCTTCTATATAGGCCAGCACCAAGGCAGCAGCTTGTAGCACAGAGTGCCTAAAGTTGGAAACCCCCCATTGTATCCAGACTGCATCTTCCTCTGGGGAGCTGTTACTTCTGAAGCAGAAGAAATGTGAATTCAGCTTCAAACACTGGTAGGAGGGTGAGCTCCTGGGATCCTTGCTCGTACATTTGACAAAAAGTATGTTGTCTTTAAAACCTATTACCTGACATCCACAGTTCAAATGAACTGACAGAATTTCTTCCTTGATTATTTATGGTTTGAATCCTACAAGGAGGGAAAAGGCCATTTGTATTATCTTGAAATGTACTTTTTTAACA
>NW_010579902.1:67458-85760 GCF_000705375.1 Tinamus guttatus | reverse complement strand
ATTCAGAAGGCTAAAATCCACCACAAACAAATCCGAGTCTGTGGTTTCTTGTCCTTGGGGCGTTGGGAGCGGGGAATGGGCCAGATGAATCCGTACTGCCGGTAATTACAGATGGAAGAACTTTATTTCCAGCAGGAGGAAAGGCTGAGCTGCTGTGGGATCCATCTTAGGATTGAAAATGGGTGTACCTAGCAGCAAGCACTCGAGGGTCGTTTGTTACTCTCCGCCTCACCCCCCAAATCTATTAGTAAAAGATCAGATTGGCATGGGGGGGAGTCACTGCTTAAGCCAAACACTCGGGACTTCGTGTAAACTGTCAGTAATAGGGGCTTTGCTAATGTCATCTGGAGCCCGCTCTCTCGTTCATCCAAGCGCTCCAGGAAATGAGAACCATAAGGAGCAGGTAGGTTTCCGAGCGCTGCGTTTCCGCGCGCCTGGAAGCGCGAGGCCTCTGCAGCCCGGCCCTTTCCTCAAAATGGCTGCCAGATGTGTCGGCCCCGGTGCATTCCCCGGAGCCCGACACCCGTGTGCCGAGGCCGCCGGCGCCCGCGTCCTCGCCGCGCTCTGCCCTCGGCCTCCCGGGCTCCGGGATTGCCGAGGAGCCGCGCTGCCCGTGGAGGCTCTCGGCCCGCAGCGCGGGGTAAGGCTCGCCGGGACGTTGTTTAAACAAAGGAAGTGTGTTTGTTTTTACAGTTCGAGCTTGGAAGCCTGGGCTGGGACCCGGTGCGATTTCCCTGTGCTACGAGCAGGAGTCTCTAGGAGGAAAGAAAGCCTCTCCCTTTGCTGCAGAGCACACGTTGCTGGCTGCTAAATACCCATCCTAACGTCTCTAGTTTAGCGATTTTTGAGACTTCTTGCAGCTTAACCTGGATTTACTTTGATGTTGGTCTGTAGATGGAACCGTATAGAGACTTCTGAAGCGAACAGCTTCATTAGCTGCTGAAGTTTTAAATACCTTGTTCCAGTTTCCCGTGTGTTACACATAATGATACTTAAAGATTAATAGTACCATTCACATTTGGTAATGCTTCCCCCAAGCTCCCACTTGCGTAGCTTTTCAGCAGGTTTAGTGAGTTATTTGCTAGTGTGGCCATGTAACCGTGTAACCCAGGGAACAACTGGTAACCCAGTCAGTCCCCCTGTAGCCAAGGCAGGAGTGGTAATCTAGAAAATTGAATTTCCAGGTGCTGTGCTAGTCTATCAAGTGAGTTTTCAGCACGAGAAAGAACATTTAACTGCATAAAAGAGTCTGCTAAGTATCTCTACCATCTGTAAGCAAAACTTTTAAAGTATACCTTAACATTGCTGTTCGGTGACTCGCTGTTTATCTGACAGCATGTGTGCTTTTCCTGCAAGTCAGCAGTTTGCTAAAATGACAAATCTTAATGATAAAAAAGTGTTGGAAAGTACATGAGCTAGTAAGATTTGTAAGGAAAGTATATCATCTAACATATGCTGCTCTGCCTTTAACCGAGGAAAAACACTTCTCAAAATAGCCTTTCTTACTCCTTCGTCTAATTTGCTTTGGTTTATTTCGAGCATCTAAATGAGAATGTCATTTTGGTGTGGTACAGCTCTTATAGTAGGTGCAGATCCGTGTGAGTAGGATGGATCTTGCGCTTCTTAGCCAACGCAAGCTGTGGATACAAAGTTATTTTTAAGAATATTTTGGTTGTCTTAAGACAGAAAGTGGTTTTCATCATTAAGGTAGTGTGCTGGAGGATGGAGTAAGGAGCAGTGAGCAGACTTCATGGCAGCTTTGCTGTTGCACTGCAAGTTCTAGTGACAGAAATGCCTGGGTATGTGCTTGCTGCGCAGGAATGTATAGTGTTACACTGAACAGTCAAGTTATTTAAGGAAGAGTTGGTATTGGGGGGAAGTATGTGTGCGGCACACAGATAAATCTTATGTTTACTTTTGCTATTTAATTCTAAGATTGACTTCATCCCCTGAAAGCCGGGAGCACCGTGGAGACGAGGTGGGTATTGTGGAAGACTGACTTCCCTCGAGACAGGAGGTGTCTTGTTGAGTGGGGCACGGGCAAGCAAAACTGGGCAGGATCACCGTGTGGAAAGGAAGAAGTGCCTGGGACTGGACCCTGCAAAGCTGCCTGGCTTAAACTGCATGTAAACAAGAAGAGGCCTTTCGGAAGTAACCGTAAAAAAAAATGTTTTGCTTTTCTCTTACAGCAACCCTCCGCTCAGTGAGGAAATGCTGCCTCCAGGGGAGTGGATGTGTCACCGCTGCACTGTACGCAGAAAGGTAAAGCCTCTTGTAATAAACATGCTGTCTGTCCATCTGTCCCTTATAGCTTCCTTTAATGTGTGCATACATCACAGCTGCTCCTTGTGCTCACAGGTAAGGGCTTTGGTAGGAACAGGCTTAAAGAAAACTAAGGCCTCTTGATGGAACCCTCTTGGTGTTAACCTTGCTGCTAGGAACTACAGTACTGAAGTGGCTGGCATGTTTGTGTCAAGCTGTGCCTCTTAAACTGGGCTTTCTTCTGCTCTTCTGGAAAGGAGGAAAAACTAAAGCACGCAGCTCATGGCTCCTGAGCCCACGGAGGTGAAATGAGAATCCTGGTGCTGCAGTTTGGCGTCAGGGTTGTAATTCTGGTTAATGTACGCTGTTTTAGAAGTGTGACTTCACAGCAGTTGCACTTCAGCAGAGGGTGAAATCACAGTGAGTTATGACTTCCTGGGCTGCTGAACAGGATGGGGAGGAGGTGACTGGGCAAGGTTGTGGCTTCTCTCTCTCTATTTTGGCTTCTCTCTCTCTCTCTCTTTATTTTATTTTATTTTTTTTTACCTTCTTGATGCTCTTTCTCCAGGAAGCAGTCTTGCACAATGTAAACATCTTATTGCTGCAGCTACGTCAGACCGCGTAGCAGAGGGTTTGAAAGCTGCTCCAAACTATCTAGCAACAGTTCAGTTGAAGTAACACCAAAACAGATTTTTAGAAAACTGTGTACTCAGCCTTTTGTTGCTGAACCTACTGCCCTGTTATGTTTCTAGAGTGCTCGTCAGGCATCTGCCAACAGCAAAAACGAAGGTCACAAATTACAAATACAAAGCAATTCTTCTGTATGAAAAATTGTCCAATAACACCTCCCCACTTCACAGACCATTTCTGTATTTTGGTTCATCCATATGGTGACTGTCAGGCAGGGGAGCAGCACACAGTTACCCGCACTAGGCCATGCAGTGTCCCTTCCTGTTGCAAAATGGATCTCTTGGTGACTGCCGGGGTTTTCTCAGCTGCAGTTCCCCTGCCTGCCTTGCTCAAGAGAGTCCCATCCTCGGGGACAGGCGAGTGTTTGCGTATCGCACTTGCACATTCTCACGCTGACCTTTTCATTCCCTAACGGATTTGGATGCACTGCAAGGGTTAATAAACTGCATTGACACTGAATGATCCTGCTTGGAGTTCCTCAGTGTTTGGTTAGCAAAGTGAGTTGTCTAATTTAGCAAGTATTTAGGACTAGGTACTGTATTGTCCCAATTGGAGCTCATATGCAGTCGTCCTGATAGGGGAGAGACATGATCATCTTTTTCCCTGTTCTTTGTTCCCTTCAGCTGTTCTGTAGCCTATATGTTAGCTACGACCAAATTTGTTTTTACTAGGTCAAATGTTCAATGACTTCAGGGGGGAAGTTGTAGTAAGTGACTCTAGCTTTTTCAGATGCTGTTTTTCTTCGACTGCATGTTTGTCAAGGTTGATGTGCTTTGTTTGTGGTCTCCATGATAAGCCTGCCTATTCATGTCGTGCAGAAGCGAGAACAGAAGAAAGAGCTGGGGCAGGTAAATGGATTGGTGGACAAATCTGGGAAAAGGACCACCTCCCCCACCAGTGACGCGGACCTGTTGGACAGGTCTAGCAGCAGCATCAGGGCTAATGCGCATGCCAGGATCTTGGAAAGGAGAGCGAGCCGGCCTGGCACTCCCACATCCAATGCCAGCACCGAGACCCCCAACTCAGAGCAGAATGATGTCGATGAGGACATAATTGACGTGGATGATGACTCTGCCATTGCAGAAATGGACTGTGGGCAGCCCCAGCTGAAGCGACCCTTTGAGCTTCTTATTGCTGCTGCCATGGAAAGGAACCCAACGCAGTTCCAGCTGCCGAATGAACTGACCTGCACCACAGCACTTCCAGGTAAGCCAAGGGTTGGTGAAGGTCTCCACAGGTGTATCCTGCTGCTGTCTTGGCTTTTTTCCCTCTTGACCCCTTGGTGTTTTGGGTTCCAGTGACCGTGGTGAAAGCAGAGGCTGCAGGAGTGTTTATCCAGCTTCCAGCAATACGCAGCCTCTTGCTTTCCCCAGGATTGAGCTGTGGGGGCTCCACTACAAGCAGTGACTCCATCTCCACCAGGACTTGCAGCAGACAAGTGCACGTGCTTATCAGTCTAGCCTGCTTCTTCAGTCTGAAGATGGTTCTGCCAATTGTCCAAATGCCTTAGGGTGTGATAATCTAGACAAGTAGTAACTTAGAGTGTAGGATGCCACCTGAATGATTAAGTATATGGTATACTGAGGTTTAAAGCCAGTATAGTCTGTCATTTAAGGCCAGATTTTGTGGTCGATAAGGGTTCTCTAAGGAGATCCTTTTGCCTCTTCTGTTTGCCTCTGCCTCAGGTGATTGCATGTATTTAGCAGGAAGCAAACCTCTGCTATGTTGGTAACCCAGAGCCATTTTAATTTACTACTAGGTACCAGTAAGAGGAGGAGAAAGGAAGAAACCACAGGAAAGAATGTCAAGAAAGCACAACACGAATTAGACCACAACGGTTTGGTTCCCTTGCCGGTGAAAGTCTGCTTCACATGCAACAGGTACTTGACTCTTCCAAGGAAGCTATTTGGTGTAGCTGCACCCTTCACAGGAACAAAGTTCTCACCAAATAAAGTGCATGACCCTTTCCCAGTCCCCTTCAGTACTTGTTTACAATCCTCTAAAACAAATGAGGGAATGATCATCTTTGCTTAATAACAGGTGTTTAACCATGGTAAGTGTAGGTGTGGCTTATGTGGTCTTGTGCTGCTGTAAAAGATTTTAAAATGTAACATGAAGAGACTAAGTCATTCGGTCTTCAATATTTATCTAGTGAAAAAAAAAAACACTAAAGTGATAGTATTTTAGAACACTGAGACATTCCTTTATAGTCCTATAAACTATATGCAGGGAGGTGACCTTTAGGAAACAGAAATCTACTGAGACAGGTATAAGCCTGAGGCAAATAGAAATGCTGTGCAGAAAGAAATCAAGAAAATATGTATACAAAATATTGTAAGTGCAGAAAAAAAATGTACATATAAATCTCAACCCAGAGTTTCAATGGAAATGAAAAACTTTGTTTCAGGAACACAGTTTGAGTGAGGTGGGCTGGAAATTCAGGTGGGCTTTTTGGGAGCAACTGGTGACTTTGTCATAGAGGGAGGACTTGTGTAAAGCCTGGTTAACTGGGTATGGTGGCTTTTTGGAATTTGAGACTTGTTATGAGAATGTAACGATCTTGCTGAAGTAAACTTTCTAACTTTACAATTTTCCTCAGAAGCATCTCATAGAACAACCTAAATATGAGGTTTCCTTTTGATCTCTGAATTTTGCTCTAAAGGAAGTCACTCAGAACTAATGTGCAAGGTCAACTGAAAAGTTGCTTATGAGAATCTGATAGGTGCTTGCAGCTTTGCAGCAAAGGGATCTCCTCTTGCCAAAAAACCTCTTTTGGTCTGAGAAGCCCTCATGTGCATGGGCAAGTTCTTCAGCCTCAAGTGGGCCTCGCAAAAGGCCCCTTTAGATCAAATTACAAACCTGAAGCCTAATTTTAGATGCCAGTAAAAGTTCAGGGGAATTAATGGAAAAGGATAAGCTGAAGTAGTCAGCCACACTTGCGTGCTCAGTAAATGTTCTCCATGCTGAATATTGTGTATGGGAAATAAGCTAGAGCTCTCTCTTTGCAGGAGTTGCAGAGTGGCACCTCTGATTCAGTGTGATTACTGCCCACTCCTGTTCCACATGGACTGTCTGGAGCCACCTCTTACTGCCATGCCTCTGGGTAGATGGATGTGCCCAAATCACATTGAACACGTGGTGGTAAGCAGGACAGGGATTGCAGAATGGTAACTGGATGCTGGCAGGTCCATTAAAGGACAGAGTACAACAAATGTAAAACAGCTCCCAGGCTCTAACTGCTTTTGTAACGCTTGTGAAGCTGCTGCAAGCAGCACACTCTCCAAAGGAATATTGCTGCTGTCTGCAATAAAATATAAAGATGGAGAAACTCCTTCCAGAAACAGAAACTAACACCTTAAGTTGTGGCTCACTGATAGCTTCTCTAGTTTTTGGACAGAACTCCTTAAAACCTATATAAGCATCCAGAACTGTAACACAAAGCCTCACAGAGCTACAGATAGGGGAAATTATTCTTTGCATGCTTAACTCTAAAAAAACTTCAATTTCAATAGGGTGTATGCGTTCATTGAGAAGCAGTGTACCTGAGAATAAATACTCGTGAAACAAGGGGATGAAACAAAGGGCTTGTGTGCAGATAAACTGCTTCTGAGAGCACTGATGCCGCAGCAAGTCTCTAAATGATTTCTTATTCACCTCCAGCAATATACCTTTTGCCAGAAATGGTTAGTGCTGCAGGAAACAAATAGTTTACAGCTGAGTTGGTGCTGTAAGGCATTATGAAAGTCATAGGATGCATTAGGATGACCCACAGATCCTTAACTGCTGTGACATTGTCTGATCACCCAGCTGAACCAGAAGAACTTGACCCTCAGTAATCGGTGCCGAGTATTTGACCGGTTCCAGGATACTATATCTCAGCATGTTGTCAAAGTGGATTTCCTAAACCGAATCCATAAGAAACACCCTCCGAATCGCAGAGTTCTTCAATCAGTGAAGAGAAAAGGTTTGAAGGTGAGTGTAAATTTGTAGGTGTTGGAGGAATTTTAGTTTGGAAGAGAAACCAACATGTCCCATTGGGATGGCTCCTGGGACAGAAGGAAGAGGTGGTGTCGGAATGAATGAATTGGCAGGAGTTCTGAAAGTCAGTGATCCAGAGCAGCCCGTATGCTGTTGTTTCCCCCTTACATGGTGGTTTTTGACATGGCTTCTTTAATGCTGTGGCCATCACTCTGCACTGAAGTCATGCCTGACCTAAGCAAATGAAACTTATTAATTTCAGCACTGTTGTGTCAATTAAAGTATTTAGCCCTGGAACCGTGAATGCATTTTCTTCAGGGTTCTTTGGGGTCAGAAAGCAGCTAAGTATAGTGCTGGTTAGGCCCTTTGTTAACTAGTTATTCTTGAGTAATTGTTCTCATGTGTGATTTTCTTTCTTTACGATCTAGGTTCCTGATGCTATAAAATCCCAGTACCGGCTTCCACCCCCGTTACTTGCGCCTGCAGCTATTAGAGATGGCGAGCTGATCTGTAACGGGATCCCCGAGGAACCCTTGCAGAAGCACCTTCTGAACACTGAGCACTTAGCCAGCCAGTCGGAACAACAGGAGGTAAATGAAGTCAAACGCTGGGACTCTGTCCTTGCTGTGGTACAAAGCTCCTTTTCCATTTCAGTCATGATCAGAGCAGTTGTCAGGAAAACCGATCTCAAAATCGTATGTCTGGAGGTGATGACTTGTCTTGTTTCCAAAACCTCTGCCCATTAAAACTTCATCTTGCCTTTCTGAGTAAAATGTAAAATTCCTCATTTGACACTTCAGCGATGAAAATAGTCTTTTGGCTGAGTGTGGAGTTGAGGGCTTCCTGTCTAGCTGTCATTTTTATTTCCTGGCTAAAGGGAAATTCTTTCCGCTTTGATTATGTAAGACTGCTCTCTGACATGTTTACTTGTGTGTTAACATCATGTTTGTGGGCTGCTTTTTTACTGTTGGTTACACTTAGGCTTTCAGATGAGTGTTTAAATCTCGTGCAAGATCTCCTGCTGGATTCCACGGTGCAAAGTCATGTTGCTTTGCAATCGGTGGTGTAGGCTGAGAGTTCTCTTAGCCTCAGGGTTCTTCTGTGCGGTGTGTGCATGTTCATATATGCAAACCTCTTGGGAAGAACCGAAAACTTTGTGTGTCTGCAGGGAGTTGCTTAACGCTTTAAGGAAGTAGAAGATGTAATGATTCATCTTTACTTGGATTTATCCAAGAAGCACCACAGAGCTTAAAAACTTCAAATATTCATATAAACATGTTGGTCTTCCTCTGCTTTGTGTCAGAGGTGCTTTCCACCCCTGCTTTAGCAGATGTCTCATGGTAGGAGGTAGTTCTCCAGCATGCTGCAGAGTAAGTTAGTGGATTCTGTGAATGGAGTGACTTTGGAGGCTTGGAGCACTGTCTGCAAAGCTAACGCTGCCCTTTTTTTCCCTCCTCCCAGTGGCTCTGTAGTGTTGTTGCGCTCCAGTGCAGCATATTGAAACATTTATCTGCTAAGCAGATGACTTCGCTTTGGGACTCTGAACAGACAGAGAAGGCTGATATTAAGCCTGTTATTGTGGCAGACGGCTCACTCGCCAACCCCTACCAGGCAGCTGACAAGGCACCCACACCTTCCCTCTATTCCATGTCATCCTGCACCTCAGGGATTACCACCCAGAATTCCTTGAGCTCCTCACAATCCCAGCAGACTTTGGCACAGGAAGATGTCAACTGCAGCTCTTGTGTAGATAAATCCAAGAAGGTATCTTCTTGCGGGACTTCTAACGGGCCCACAGCCTCTGACGTTAAAGTGAACGGTCCTCATTTCTACGGCGTTTCCTCCGAGCCTTCAGCACAGTTGACTGACTCCCAGAGGCTGATTGGATCTGCTAATACGATACCTGTTTTATCTCATCGGCAAACATGGCCTAGGCCTCTTACGCCCCCAGCTACCTGTGGACTTCTGAATCACACCATCGGAACCATGGTCAAAACGGAGAACACAGCAGGACCCGTTTCTTGTGCACAAAGGGGTTCTGTGCCCGTCACAAGTATGCCTACTTCTATATCAAGCTCCTGTGCCAGCCTGGAGACCACCAGCACTTTGCAACGAAAGAATGTCCAGACACAGATAGGACCCCCCCTGACAGCAGACCTGCGACCCATGGGCTCCCCCCTGACTGCCACTAGGGCTCTCACCCCTCCGCAAGCTACAGGCGACGGCATCTCTGCTCTTGGCTCCACAAACAGATTCTGTTCACCAGCACCACCTTCAGGTACGTGTTGAACGACTGGTCATGGCCCCAGGGCTGAGCAAGCGCTCAAGCTCAGTGTTGCTTCTGAACCTCTAGACTTATTATGCCCTGATGTAACTGGGGACTTAGGCTCACTGTGGAGAGCAGCAAGAGCCTTTGGCCCTTTTGTGGGAACCTTGGGATGCGTTTTGCTCAGTGCACATAGCTAATAGGGAGACTCTGTCTTGAGAAGCAGGATAGCAGATCAGCTTAGTCTGGAAATTACCAGTAGTTTAAAATCCGCTGGCCGCTGTCTTGACAACTAGCCACTCCAGTACTGCTTTTAAACTACTAATTTGTTATAAAGTATTAGCTTGGATTCAAGCTAGTCCCTTCCACAAGGGCAGCTGGTTGTACCCAGAAACCTTGCTGTTAAAGTGCACATGCCCATTCGTCAGTATGAAACCATAAAGTCAAAAATTTTGATAAAGAGGTGTCAGAGTGAGTCCCCATGACTCCTAAACTTAGCTTGAACAAGCTTTCACATAAAGCATTTTCTTTCTTGTGTCCTCTAAATCAGCTCAAAATTTACTGCCAAACCCTCTGTGGAGGTTCACTGGAGCTTCACTGTCTGCTGCTGCTTTTCTTGCAGTTCTTAATTGCTTATAGTGTCAGGCTTGAGCGATGTGGATCTGGTGACTGTAAGTAACAGAGGCCACATCTTCATATTCTTCTTTCAGAAGTTATGCAAAAAACAAGAAAAAAAAAAAGAAGGAATTCCTCAAATTCGGAGTTTTATGTCTTGTTAGAAATCTGTAGTTGGTCTCCTTGCTCGTTGTTGAACCACTTTGAGCTTGCCTGTGTACTTCTTAGGAAAACAAGGCTGGGCAAACTTTGGGTAGAGGCAAAAGGGACCAAACTGCAAAGAACTTGTGGTTTGAAGAGCACTGCAGGCCCTACATAGTTCTGCAGCTATTTAAGAAGTTAAATCATTGCTTTAAGTGAAAAGTTTGGGTTCTTCACAATGCATATTAAAACCTTGTGCTACAGTTATAACTCTTGACTTAAATGTTTAGGCAGACTTTCTATCTAATGGATGCATATGTGTATTTATAGCAAATCTTAAACAATGGCCTGAAAAAGAGGGTGCCTGTTTTGTTGCTGGGTGTGAAAAATGAATCATTTGCCACCTTTTGCTGTAACTTTCAGGCCTATGGTAGTTCCAAGCAGACCAACTCAAGATAAGACCTGATCTAATGGGCATTAAAGGGGTTTTGTTTCGTAGCGTTTGCCATTCTTTCAGCTGTACAATCACAGCCAAAGCAATAGGATCTTATTTTGCAAGTAATCAACCCTTCCTGTGACTGTTACAGTCTTAGCAGCCAGTGAAGTGCACCCAGAACATGGTAGTTACACAGCAGCCAAAATGCAGCAAATGCACTTTTTATGCATGTTCAGATTAGACAAGCTACTCAGAAAACTTGTCCGGGTTTAACAAGCTCTTAAACTGCTGGGGACTTGGTGCTCTTGTCCTCCATCTCTGCAGTGAGATATTGCTCCCAATCTCTCGGGGCTTCTTCAGCTGAAGTTGATGGGAAGAAGTTGGAGGCAGGTGGATCCTTCTGTGAAAGGAAGAAAGGTCCTGGTCTGTAACTCGGACCTCTTCCAAAACAAGGCTACGAGCAAATCTAGTCATTCTGAGCAGCTTGAAAACGAGATGTAATCTGTGGGCTGGGTGTCTGTCTCGCAAACGCCACGGTGACAATATCTTTTCTGCACCATCTTTCTCTGTAGATGGTAAGGTCAGTCCCAGCACCTTATCCATAGGAAGCGCTTTACCCTCATCACTCACTTCAAACTCTGCAGCTATGTTGGACCCCACCAGTTCCCTGAAAGCGTTTATGGATGGTGGTGAGTATTGAATATTTCCTGTGCCACGTGCTCCAGGTGACCCTGCGTGTGCAGGGCGGTTGGACTAGATGATCCCTAGAGGTCCTTTCCAACCTGAACGATTCTGTGATTGAGTTTGCAGTCGCTCTCTGCTAGCCCTGTGCATTCCCTGTCTTTGCTTGCCCGGAGCGCTCAGTCTGTGCTTAAGGAAAAGCCCCCGCGATAAGAGAGGTTGCAGTCAGGTGAGGGAGGGGCTGGGTATACCTTACCTTAACCATATCACATGCTTCCCTACTTGTGGTGTTGTCAAGGCAGCAAAGCCAATGAACTGTTTCTGCCTGGAGCTTTGCTGGGGAATGATCAAAATGCTGCTGCCCGGGCCATTTGCCAGGCAGAATTCGCATGCAGAAACCTGCAGCCGTCCCGTGTGATGGTGCTAGCTGCAGTCCAGAGCTGTTCCTGAGGGCAGAAAGTCCAACCCTTGTAGATCCTGTCAAGCAGTCACCTGAGTGGTGACACTTTAATGGGTCAGTTAATTTTCTGTATTATTCCTGCTTCTGTCAGTCGTCTAGACTGGCACATTTGTATTTTCCTTTTGTTGCACTTGGGAGAACTGCTGAATCTTAGAGGAACGACTTCAGGAGGAGAAGGCTGCTACACAGCAGCAGAGGCTGCTGCCAGGGCCCACTCTGCGTCCCAAGAACAGTCCTCCTTGCATTGCCAGTTGGTCCCTCTCTTCTTGAGGGAACCCCAGCTGCTTAGCTTAGCCCAGTATTGGGAAAGAACATTATATCTCTGCTTCCTCTGCTTGCTGTTTTAACTGTTGTTCATGTGGAGACAGCTCTTGGGGGGGAAAAAAAAAAACAGGTTACCTAACCTGCTTGTTACCAGAAAGCAGTTCTTCATAGGGCTTACAAATAGAAATACTTAAGCTATCAGCAACAGATCTGCTTTAAAGCCTGTTAATAATATTGTCTAATTACCCTGTTTTGTTTAACTGACTCTGCTATGAAAGTATGTGACTCAAGAATGAGCCCAAGCTGCTCCAGAGGTGGTTGGTTACTCCTTTCCTCTGTACTGTAAAAATGGACTTTTTGACTAGGTAATGAAGCTTCTCAAGAAGTACCCAAATGCTGCCCAAAGGGGCAATGTCCATCTCTACAGACCTGTAGGCTCTGAACCATAACAGCAAGTTTTCACCTTACCAGTCCCTGTTCCCTGTACAAACCTCACTTGCTGCCTGAACTGCAGCTTTCCAGCCCTAGTCGATGCTGTCTCCCCACACTGCTAAAATGAAGTTATATAAAGTGATAGATCACCTGTGTGCAAAACTCGATTGCAAAATTTGTCAGTCTGTGATGTTGAAGCAAATGGCAAGTTTGGAAGTGGGACAGTTGAATCCAGTGCAGCTCAGATGGCACCCTTTCCATGAATAACTTACTAATTGCTTTTTGTTTATTAACAGAGATTGAGATAAATATGTTGGATGAGCAGCTGATCAAGTTTCTGGCCTTGCAGAGAATACATCAGCTCTTTCCTTCCAAAGCTCAGTCTATAGCGAACAGTGTCACTTCCCATCAGCAATCTCCTATGGGAAACCACATTGAAGGTAAGAGCAGCCCTAGAATAGTGCATTTATGTTGAGCCATGGCTTTTTAGCACTACCTTGCCCCTCCACCCATGGAGATCTTTCCTCTTCTTTTGGTATCTGGCAGGTGCCACCTTTCGTGTTTCTTTCCTCTCATCCCTCTCCTGGATATCTGTTAGTCTGAAGTTCCTTCAGGTTCCTTTACTTATATTTGTGCAAACTGTGGCAATGAAAACACCTTCAATAAAGTGTCAGTGAATCTTCTGATTTTTCTGCTTGCAATCTTTAGTGAAAATATACATAATCCTTTCTAGAAATAGCAAGAAAGGGGAAGACTCAGCTACGTTTTTAACCACCTCTGAGACAAGCAAGAAATGTATAAAATCCTGCTCTCTTTATGGAGAAGTTGCTGAGGGGACAAATATGTCAACTGGAGACACACGGGCACAAGACACGTGCTTCAGTATGAAGTTGTCTTTGCCCATGGAATGTGTCATCACAAAACCAAAATGCTAAAATGCAACAGGGTAGTTCAAACAATTTGCAGTTCTTCTGGGCATCTCCAGTGATCTGCCTGAGATCAGCATGGGTTTTGTCTGTTCTGGCCACTGCTGTTGGCCTCATTAACACCTAAATTTGCGCTGGGAATGTGACTTCTTGTTCCTTTGAATCCAGTAAGTGTGCTGTGCTTTCAGGTGCTAACTGGAAAGCCTTGCTGTGGGAGCAGTTGTTTGTTCCCCATCTGCTAGGCCTGGGGGTAAATATTTAAGATAACATCTTCAGAAGTCTGCTGGTGTCAGTACCCTTCTGAAACTCTGCTCCCTCCCTGCTGGAGCATCGCAGCATTCCCCAAATACCTCGTCACTCTTCTGTAGGTCGCAGCAGCAGCCTGTGACGTGAGCTGCTTTCCCGTGCTGCTCCCAGCAACTTCTGGAAATTCCTCAGCCGTCGGCCCCCCAGGAGGCACTTGGATGCTCTCTAGCCCGTCGCCCCATTTGGAAGGGAATGGATGCATCCAGCCGACTGTTTAGCCTTGCTGACAAAATCCAAGATCTAAAACTTCTAGCCCTATTGAGTCTGCAAAAACAGCATGAAAGGACTCGTGCAAGGCACCTATTTAGAAATGGGGGCTGCACTTTTCAGCTGCACCGAGTGCTGTGTGTCCAGTAATGGTGCTTAATCTGGCCAATGCCCTTGACATTAGTGACTCTGCAAGCAAACTCTTAAAATCCTCGTGTTCTGTTCTTTGATTTCATACTCCTGGGGCATCAGGAGAGGCCTAAACTCTGTTTTATCTCCAAAAACAGCTGCTCAATTCCTAGCCTGTGTAGTCCAGGATTTGTTCCATGCAGGATGTTTTTTCTGCCCAGTTAACGCAGGCATGTGGGAATGTGTGAGCTGAGCTCAGCTGGCAGGGAGCTGCTTTAGAGACTCAGTCCTGGACTTGCCCTTGTTGAATGTGCTGGGAAAAGACTAACCCGCGAGAACCAGAGCCTGCTCAGTAAATGGTCCTGTCCTGGAAATAAGGTTAATCCCTGCAAAAGGCCTGTTCAGCCTGTGCATTTTTCTTGCATTTTATGTAAAAACTAAATTACAGATGTTAAATTTGAGGCATTGACCAGACCAAGCTTTATTATTATTATTATTTTTTACATGGCACTTTGACAGCAAGAATCAACTCTTTCATTGCCAAAAGCAGAAGAGATTTAAAAAGAACCTTGCAGTAGGAAGCGACATTCTCCTCAGTTTGGCTCTTGCTCGTACTCCAGTGCCCCTAATTGCACAGCTTGTGTGGGATACTGCTAAAAACACTTTACCAGGATGCCTGGCAAAGAAAATAAAGCACAATCCGCAAATATTTCAAGCAGACTGAGAACGGGAGCTGAGTGCATCTTCCCTAGGACCTGTGCTTTGTGGAGAGTCTAGTGCTGGGGACGTTTGAGCAGCTCCGTAGCTGATAACATTGTTCAAGCTTTCTCTTTATCTTGCAGTGCAAAGAAAGGAAGTGCAAGCCCGGGCCGTGTTCTATCCCCTGATGGGCTTAGGCGGTGCAGTTAACATGTGCTATCGAACCCTCTACATTGGGACAGGTGAGTGGGTTTCTCCAGCCCTGCTGTTTCGGACTCGAGGTGGTTCTCGTGGGCCTTCCCCGTGCGGTTGTCACGTGGGTGTTGAAGCAAACAGCCCCATTCAGGCTGTTGGTGCTGAGGGTTCTTCACAACCAAGAGCGGTGGAAACCCCCCGTCTGCGGTGATGCTCCTCAGGCCTTTGGTGCAGGGCTGCACCTTGGACACCCAAACGGAGCAGCACGGCTTTCCTAGAGCCTGAGCAGCTGAGGGGAGCGTTAGGGTTTGCTCGTGGCTTTCCTTTCTTTGTGCTCGGATTCCTCCAGCACTCCAGCAAGCCCCGGAATTCCGAAATGCTCTCCAGCCTTGCTGCCTTCCCTGCCCCCACGGCCACTTGCTTCCGTGCTTATCGCAGCATTATTCATGCAGTCCTGGGAGCCTGGACAAAGGCACTTGCTCCCCTGTTGTTCTGCTAATTGAAGCTTAATTCTGTCTGTTGCTTTCTGCTGCCTGACAGTTTCTTTTTATATGTGATTTTTTTTCCCCCTTTAACAAACTGAGCCTGTTTTATATTTTCCACTGAAGGAGCTGACATGGATGTGTGCCTTACAAGCTATGGTCACTGTAACTACGTGTCCGGCAAACACGCCTGCATATTCTATGATGAGGTGAGTGCCTGGAGTCTTTCTTTGCCGTGCACGGCGCTGGGAGCTGGAGATGCAGGCAGCAGGTTGGCTTTGTGCGCTGCTCCTTTGTGGGCCACAAAATAAGAGCCAGGATTGGAAATGGTTTCCCTCAAATGAGGGCTGCGTCAGCATTTGCTGTCAAACCCTTTTGGGAAGCACAGAGCTCAGCCAGCGTGATTTCTCCGAGCTAACTGCTGCTGGACAAAGGCTGGCCACAACTGAGCACTGTCACCGCTGGCATCTGCGGAGAGAAGGCGGCGTAGAAATGTTCAATATGTTTTTGATGCAGCTGCACTGTTAATAGGGGAACCTTTACATGCCTGTACAGAATCTCAGCTGGAACAAGATGGGGAATTGATTTGTCTCCTACTTCAGGTGTGATAGTAGTGCAAATTACTTCTGCCCATCTGCAGTGCTCTAAATTAGATAACTAAAAATTTGTTAGTTCTAGGCAGAGACCTACAGTTGCCTCCTAATTACAGTCCACAAATAGGTTTGTTCTGGAAGCAAGACAAGGAGGTCTACCAAAAAAAGTGCTCTCTGGCAGATGTCTCTTAGCAGTGTTGAAACAAGGTGCAGGTTTTGGTATTGCTGTTTGCCAGGTAGCTCCTGAGCAAGGTCCAGATTAACTTTCTGTAACTAAACGAAGCTCCTGTAGTTTGTTGAGGACAAGCTCCTCAGACGGTGCCTGTGAGCGAAGCTGAAACCTCCGTTCAGGCCACGTCCTCCGCAAAGCTCCGCGTGTCCCAGCAGTGTCTCCTGCCATCCCAGGGCTGCCGAAGGACCGTAAACCCAGCGCTGTCCTCTCCAGGGGTTGCTGCATGCACACGTGTCCCTCTTGTCATAAAGTGTTTGCTCAGTGACCAGAGGGGTCCTGTTTCAGCCCGGGGCAGGTGCCTTCCTGACCCGATGCCTTGATCCTCTCCTCTTCCCTTTTTTCCAGAATACAAAACATTACGAGCTGTTGAACTACAGCGAGCACGGGACGACCGTGGACAATGTTCTGTATTCGTGTGACTTCTCGGAGAAGATGACGCCCACTCCTCCCAGCAGCATCGTTGCCAAAGTGCAGAGCGTGATAAGTGAGTGTCCGGCAGCGCCAGCCCCACGGCCCGGCACGGAACCCCCCGAGGGGGGGACAGCAGCGGGATCCGCTCCTCGCCGGAGCCGCCGCTTTCGCAGTGCTGGGGCTACCTCCTGCAGAAGGAAAAGCCTCTCCGCAAACCGCCGCTTGCACAAGAGCTTCCTGTGCTCCCCGGCGAGCAGAGGCCCTTAACCCGGCTCCTGCCCCGTGCAGGAGCCACCCGGGTCCCGCTCCCTTCCTGACGGCAAGAGCCGCGTTTCGAAGGGCGCCCCGGGGTCTGGGGTTTGCTGCGTGCACGTTCTGCCCTCCCAGGTGTCAGTACGTGGTCTGGGCCGTGCCACGGGCCCCCCGACCCGTTGCCTCGGTGCATTCTCCACCTTGCTCTTTTCTGGCTGCCAAAACAGGTGTGTGGATGTTTCTTCTCCACCCCGCTGTGGCTGTGGGGCGGCTCCTGGTCCTCTTGTATCCAAAAGAAACATCCCGGTGGCCTCCTGGCTACAGGATGTCATTCGTGGGCCACCTCAAGAGTAGCCCCTGTCTATTAGAACGAGCTGCCACCCCCCGCTCTGACTCCGATGCGTTCGTTTTCTTTTCCAGAACGGCACAAAAGCAGAAAACAGGAAGAGGAGCCGCATGAAGAAGCAGCTGTGATGAATTCGCAGGCCCAAGGGCAGCATCGGAAACCCTGCAACTGCAAAGCCAGCAGCTCCAGCCTGATCGGGGGCAGCGGGGCCGGCTGGGAGGGGACGGCCCTGCTGCACCACGGCAGTTACATCAAGCTGGGCTGCCTGCAGTTCGTCTTCAGCATCACCGAATTTGCGACCAAACAGCCCAAGGGGGACACTGCCTTAGTACAAGACATGGACTTGGAGGAGAAGCTCTCTCTAAAACCCCACCAGGTGCCCGTGCTGCGGTCCAACTCTGTTCCCTAGGAGTGCCGGGAGGAGAGCTCGGGAGCAAGGAAACGCCCTCGGACTCTTGCCATGCAAAAATGTACAAACCAAGGTGGGATTTTCTATGTCGGCCCAGAGACTGATCACACGCCGTTTGCATGAAATGAAGAACGTTTAACTTTTTTTAATTTTCTTTTTTGCTCAAGTTTTAGGGGCATTTGCACATATATTTGTACTATACATTTCATTTTAAAAGGAAAACTGCAGTGAGAGCAGGACGCGTCAGAGCGAGGGGTGACCGCTGTCTGACTCAAGGACTCTCTCTGACAGATAGTTCCCATGCAGTTGTAAAATAATCAGAAACTTGTTCTATTTTGTGCCAGTGACAATAGTTTTATATTAAAAGAGAAATACAGTTTTCATACAGCAAATCTATACAATATCATTGTTTTATTTAATGTAAAGAAGCGCTCTTCTTCCCACAGTTATTTTCTCCCATCCCTCCCTGCTATGGTTGCACTACAAGTAGCTACTGTGTATTATGGGCAGTGAGAAACGAGTTCTTTTCCTGGTGTCCATCCTATTTTTATTTGAAATAAGGAAAAGTGTTGGATTCTGTGTAAATACATCAGTGATGGCATTTTCAATGTTTTAAAGCTGTGTACAGTGCTACATGTGGTATGACGTTCCTCAACTTGTCTATTGGAGCAGATCGTCCGTCGTAACCTGTCTGTCTCTTTTGTTTATATGCCACCCCCCCCGCAGCAGAACAGCTAGTTCCACTGTACATAGTAATTGTAACGTTTTAGACTTTACAGAAACTTTCCTGTATTCTGTATATAAAAAACAAAAAAATACTTCACATTCTGTTTGCCGACTGTCTGTCTGCACTCTGTGAGCAGGGCCAGGGCTCGGCCGGGGACAGGGGC
>NW_010579902.1:5797-42487 GCF_000705375.1 Tinamus guttatus | reverse complement strand
GCTGAGTGCTTTTCCCTTTCACCTTGTTTTTTTTTTCATTCTTACTTATGCTTCTCCCATTTTGACCTTTACTCGTGACTGTCCCACGTGTGGATGTGGGGAAGGGAAGAGGTGCAGGTTGCAGCTTAGGCTGCCTCCATCCCCAAGCCACCTGCTACTCCTTTGCTGGGACATTTTGCATCCTGCAGAGCCTTTCTCCTCTTTAGAAACCTAGCTTTAATATCAAAGGCAGGAGACGAAACAGGGTCCATTTTGTGTTTTCTCTAAAGCTTGGTAATTTCAACGTTTCTGGGACTTGCAGAATTGGCATAAACACCACCCAGAACTTAGCCAAAATCTGGTATTGCTTCATTTACTTAACAGATAAATTATACTTTTAAGTAATTGCATTCATAGCATATTTTTTTAACAAAGTAGAAGTTCATTTAAGTGCTGCACTCCCCTGGATTGCTGGTGGGGTCGGGTACCACTGAAGATGAGCAGAAGCTTCACAGGTTTGGGCATCAGTAATGAACTACATCCCTGTTTTCAGCTTTCATCATTTTAAATTTTCTTCAAAGTGGCAAATTGAGTAGTTTAAATTTGTATTCGGACTGTGATGTGCCATATACTTGCTTTCCTATTGTATTTTGATATTTTTCTGTGTTAAAATCTTAATCCTTTATGTGAGCAGTCTTTTTTTTTTTTCTTTTTAATTGCCTGAATTGGGTTTGAATTGGGTTTGAACAGAAGTGCTAATATGAGTTTGTCACACTAGTCATTTTTTTTTCCTTAATTCAGAAGAAAAATAGTTGTCCAAATGCTGATTTAGCTACTGAGGAATAACATTACTAAAAATGTGTTCTGCTGCTTGGGATTAGGCAAAGTTGCTTTTAATTTTGTCTAGAGATATTTGTCCAACAGACATATTATTCTTCAAATGCTAAACTTACTATCTGAAATAGATATAGCTTTGCCCCATTTTTGCCTTCACCTAATTGAGTTTGGATTTGACAGAGATTAGTGTGTTCTTCAGCCACCTTTTTCATGGTTTTAGTCATTTGATTTAAATGAACACTTTAAAAAATTGACTGTGGCCCATGGTTGATTGAGTTTTATAGGCTCTATAGACGGATTTCCGTAGCTCAGTACATTGTATCTGTTTATTTCTTCATGGCTCAATTCTCATTTTGTATTTGGTATATTGTTGCTAAAATTAGTCTCCTGTTGTTGTGTTTAGGAATTATGAATAGTTTATGTATTCCCTATACTTAACTTGTTTCTAGTGCATTTGAAAATTAGTCAAGTTTCCAGAGTTTGTGAAGAAAATGGTGATATTTTGTTATTGGAGTTATTTCTCAGGAACATAATTTGATCAGATAAAGTCTGATTTTGGTACTGAATAAAACTGATGTGGATATTTGATTTGATGTGTTTGGGGATGAAAAATGGGAGAGATTTTATTATAATTTCTCAAATCATAAACAGCAATTTACCCACGCTTAAACACAAACTCCTCTAAAGGCAATGCAATGCTTTGGAATATATAGAGCAGTTGATTTACTTCTGCCTTTATTTATTTACTTATTTGTAGATAAGCTCCAAGCCCTTAGGCAGATGCACTGATATTGGGAGATGTGTTAGGAAACTTTTTCAGTAAATGCAGCACATCTGAGACAAGGCTTCATTTAAAATTTTATGGAATAGAGTTAATCACAAATCCTGCCTTCAGAGAAGTCCAAATCTTTAGCGTGTTCAGTTTGAGGCCTACATGAAAGGAGTGAAAATGTTTTTTAATTTCTTGTGATGTCTCTAGTAACATGATGAAGAAAAGGTGAACCATGAATCTATTTTTAGTATTAAAAAAAAAAAGTCAAAAAATGATCTACCAAGTGATGTGCTGCTGACGTATGTAGTACAGACAGCCCAATTAAGATGCTGTATATTGTTTCCAGTAGGATTCTGATTGTTTCTAATTTGGGAACCATGTGAGAGCAAGTGGAAATAGGTGAAATGACGCACTTGGCTATTCATAGTGGATCTTGTATTGAGTTGTTTTCTGTAATTTTGCTTCTCGCGTATCTCAGTGTTTTATCCCGAGACAGGTGAAACACTTTGGTGTTCTCTCTTCCCTCTGCTTCTCAGCAAGGCTGCTAACCTAGTTTAACCTTGCCCAAGTAATTTCTCTTGTGGTTGATGTGGAGTTCCTAGCAGAGAAAAATGATTTACTGCTATAGATAAGGTAACAAGACAGTGAAAATATACATATATATATATATATTCAAGATGTATTTTTTTCTTGTTGTATGCATATTGCATAATTCAGTATTCAGTACTGTGGATTGTGTTCCATTTCCTACACCCAGTATATTAGAGCATCCTTTGCTGTGTCCAGCAGCATGTGTCCTTGCGTTATCCGTGTTCTTGCTTTCATTCTGTTAAATTTTGAGCATGAATTTTAAGTGACTCCCATATCACAGCCCTGCCCTTTCCTGAGGCCGTTGTGTATTGCCACACTTTTGTTCCTCTCTGTAGCTAGTTTCTGCATACCGAATGCTTAGAGAAGTGTTGTATGATTATTGTCACCCCAATACCATAAATACATTTTGAAATTCAGTTGGATGGAAGGCATCTTATCAACCAGTTTCAAAAACTGACACAGATGCTTCCACTCTCCAAATTAAATTTCCTCCTCTGCTAATCTTTTTAAAAATACGGAATAGAAAAAAAATACATATTTGACATCTGGAAATGAGAGCCCTTCATGCTTAGTTTGTTATTCCTTTATCCAGCAAAGTCGTTGACTTAATCCATCCTCTTGTCTGTCACTGGTTTTCTTAGTTTTTGGTCTTCTAAGTTGGAATAATCTTGAAGTGCCTTTCCTTTTTTTTTTTTTTTTTTTTCCCCTGCCTGTAATTACTGGAAGGTACATTGAACACATTCTCCACTTCCTGATTACAAATGAAGCCTAGAACTGGGCCTCTAATAGAACTGACTTGCATCAGTTGTAATTAGCCCGCTCCTTTTTGTGTTTACTTTTTATTTCTCAGGTTTCAAGAGGTAAATGAGGACTGTGAAGAAAAAACCCGGTGCTTTTGTGAGAACGGAGTCAGTTAGAGCTAAGCTTAGATTGCTGCCGTGTGGACCTGGAAACCAGGTTATTTGCTTGCTTACCACTATCTCCCAGCTCACCAGTCTGATTCTGATTTATTTACATATTTATTTTAATTTCAACAGTTCTGGAAAACCCCCCAGCTTTCGCTTTACCTATATTGTAGACTGGGTAACGGGTTCCTGGAGCTTCTGCTTCATGCATCCTTTGACTT
The DNA here is from genome assembly GCF_000705375.1 of Tinamus guttatus. Next base: position 39,182 of record NW_010579902.1, on the reverse strand, counting down.
AAACTGTTCACAGCTATGCTGAGCGTTTGTGAATGAATGTAGAGGAAAATCAATACGTGTAAAAGCCAGAGCAGGCAAGGGAAAAAGGGCTCTTTCCAATTCCTTTTTTTTTTTTCCTGGTCACACCATTACTTGAGTTTAATTTTTCTCTCTGTGAACTTTCCCTGTTTAAATTTAGAAATGGCCTGATTTGGAACAAGTCACTTTTAAGATACTTTCCAGATTTGTGTGTAATTTAATCCCACTCTGTGTCAATGGTCTGCTGGTCTGATTTGCGTCTAGATAATTTTGCAAGACTACGGGTTGTTGATGCCCATATTGTTCTCCCAATAGTTTCTAGATTTTTTTTTCTTCAGTCAAAACTGCAGCAGTATTTGTGGGGCCTTTTAATACCTTTTCTAATGCTTGTTTCTATCCATTGGCAAGGTAGTAATTTTAGAACTGTTATTTTGTTCAGACAACCTGACTCTAAACTGTGACTTGAATTTCTGTGCTAGAGTTCAGTAGTGCTTGTTAAATGCTCTTGAAATTGAATACTTATAGTTGAAATATTACTATGAGCAATGTGTTTCCATTTTTGGTGTATTTTCTCTCATATTTAGTATTCATTTTCACCACAATTTTCTAGTTCACGGCACCTTTTCACATACAGATTATCAATGAGGAAGGTTGCAAATGAAAGAAAAAAGCCTTCTCAGAACATGACAAGTGTGATATATATTTCAGCCACTTAAATTTAAAACAGGATAGGAAAGAATTAAGATTTTACATACTTCCATCTAGTGTGCATGAGAGAAATTGCATCTGCTGTTAAAATCCCAGCCTGTTTAGCAAAAATCCCATCATCTATTAGTCTTTGTTAATCACTTATTGTTGAAGACTTGTGTAGCATCCCAGGGCTGACAGATCTAAGTCTAAGCATTTATGTCTTGGTAGCTTTGTGGTGTCTATAAAATGGTGATGTGCTGAGAATAAGAAAAATCACCTTTCATTGTGCAGGGTTTATATTCTACTTGAGTATGTTCTGCTCTATTTTCTTGTCATTCCGTGCTAGAATTTGAGCTACTTGATTTATGAATTATTGCTATTGAAGTAAAATTAAAGTGACTGTTCAGTTACTTAAGAGCCAATTAAATTTGATTTTATTCTGATGTAGCATTTCCAGAGAAAGTGCATAAAACATAGTCTGTGGATGAAAGTTAGATCTAAAAATGTTTTGCGTTTAATTTTTTCATAATCCATGCTTTACACTACTTGACTTGCCAAATAAAATTCCATTACAGTCTCACAGCAGTGAGGTTAGATGTTAAAATTTACAATGACTGAAAATAAAACATTGTAATGTTCTCAGTGATCTTGTATGAACCCTTAGACATGACTGCTTCTTGGAGAATGTATTAGACATGAATAAAGGAATTTCTCTCATTTGCAAGTCTTTTTGAACACGCAGTTTATTTACTAACCTTTGTTAACTTTCAAAGAGAGAAGCAAGGGTTCTTCTGGGAATAACGTTTTCCAAATTGTGGGCTGTCTCGTCTTAAAGGATCAGCATTTCCAGCAGTCGGGTTTCCAGCTGCTGTAATTACTGCGAGGTCCCCACTTAGCAGAGACATTCGGGACGAGACACTTGGAGGAACCGCTGCCCTGGAAGCGGGAGCAGCTCGCACAGGAATATTTATTGTCCAGCATCGGAGAGCCGAGTTCATTCCTAATGATCCGGTGGGGCATGGACACACTGAAATGCTAATGATATCAGAAAATACCCTCTGCAGCCCTACAGTCCTCTATTGTGCTACTGCTAAATACAGCAAATGAAGACTGAATAGGTACTTTTCATCATGTGTGACAATTAAAATATCTCTCTTGACTGTGACATTCCTTATTAAGGGAAATTACAATGCCAATCTCAGTTCTATTTTGACAATTTAACAGTGTATCTATTGTCTCCTGTGGGTTGGGGGGCTTTGGTAGTTGAGGCTCTTTCAACTACCTTTATTTTTTATTAAAAGTAAATCAGGCACAGATGCAGATATATTTTTATTTCTGCTAACTAGACAAGCTCTCCCTAGTCAGCTCTCAGATTTGCAGTGTCTGTTTCTGTCAAGATCACATAGATGTGGAGAAAATGACTTATTTTACTTTCAAAGGCTTAGATAAAACTCTAACTGCTTTTGCATAGATGGCACAGAAAAGATAATATATAGAGCAGATATTTGTATAAAGCGCCATATATTTGCATCAGAATCTGAATCTTCAATATAGCCAGAATACCGAGATTTATACCACTATTAAAGAAGCCTGTTTTTTCTTTCAGCGGGTAGAATTAATTGTGAAGTGTAGAGCAAACTTGTCCTTCAACCATCCAAATGTGTCAAAATGAACATTAATCAGGTGCAGCTTCCCATTGTTTCTCATTTGTGGCGCAGTGATGAATGCCCAGGACTAGTATTTGATGGTCAGGGTTCTTTCACTGTCTCTGTTGCTGCTTTTCTCAGCAAGATGGAATTGCAGGAGGAAAAGGGCCCCGATTTCCATTCTCCAGACCCGTGCTTGGAGGTGCACGAGGCTCCGTGTGCTCCGCTCTGCCCGTGGCTGCTCCGTGCATCCTTTTTGTGGCACTCTGCAGCTATCCGGTGGCTCAGAGGTCTATTATCTGAGTAACCCTGAAGAATGCTTCGAGATTTTGGATGAAAAATGTTACAGGTTGGTGCAGTGCAACGGTGTGAGACCCCTCGGCTTTTGGAAGGGGTTTACAAACGCTACCAGCATTTGTGGCTCCCTTACTCCCTTATCAAATGGTTTTATAAGATGCTTTAATGGTGCGTGTTAGAGGGAATTCTGCTGGTTGCGTTAATGCTAAATAAATATTTACTAAACAACATGTATTTAAGATTTTTTTAAAAAAATACTCATTAGTCCTTCAGACTTGTTTGGTGAAGGGAGCCTGTCTCAATGGGAGGCCACCATTTTAATGCTTCCCAGCAAGAGGCCTATTTTGATAATGCAAATAGGTTGGAAAAAGTAGGCTAAGCCATTAAAAAGTGGGAGAGATCATGCAATTTTAAAATTTTAAGATGACAGTTTTTCTAATTATTAACATTTTTGTTACTGTAGCTTAAGCGTGTCACCTTATTTACCTGAATTCTGAAAACCTCAATGTCATTTGCCTTCGCATACCCTGCTCTAGTCCATTCGCTATCTTATCACTGTAAGGTGCTTGGAACTATTTCCATGTGTTGTTGTATAATTAGCAATGCAGATCCAGACTCTTTTATTACACAGTGGTTAATTTTTTTCTATTCTGTTAGCATTAATAGTGACTGAAGGTCAAACTTCTCTTATGTAAACTCAGAATATTTGCAGGATGCTTATTGGCAAGGTGATTAATTCCGGCAGTCGGAAAGGGCCGTCCATGCAAATGAACGGAGATCAGAGCCGGTACTCTGAAGACTGGATCACGAGTGGGAAGACGCCGGGATTTGCACCAGGATGAGCTGTTTAGGAGCTCCACCTCTTCTGCCAGTTTCTGGCTGGGAGAAGCCCTTCCCAAAGCCGCTGGAAAGACTGGATCACGAGTGGGAAGACGCCAGGATTTGCACCAGGATGAGAGCTCCACCTCTTCTACCAGTTTCTGGCTGGGAGCAGCCCTTCCCAAAGCCGCTGGCGAGGGGTTCTGCCATTCCATGTTCTTTTTCTCCAGACTCTCTTGAAGCTGAGCACGAGGAGACTCCTGCATCCATCGCCGAGCATCCATCCCGCGCTGTCCTACCGCAGCCTTCGGCTTGATGAACAAGCCCAAAGGGCAAAGTCACTAAATCCGTCGTATCGCGACCATCCGTCCTCGTCACGACCATCCGTCCCCGTTGCGCTGCTGTGACGAGGCCTCTCTTTATCCACTGGGATCCTGAAACCCGTTGCAGGGTGGCTCGGAATACAGCCCGTGGAAATACCCACCATTTTCTCCCTTGCATCCCACTCCTCCGGGCACTGATAAGGCTGGCAATATAACAGCCTCAGTGCCTGCTGGTTCGCCAATTTCATTTAATCCTATTAATTTTTAATAGAAAATTAGTATTAAACTTGCATCCTTCCACATGACTTTACCTCCGTGTAGAATGACTCCTGGTTTGTGTTTGCTTTGGAGCAAAAGGGGAGACGCTGTATCCAACAGGACCTGGTTTGCCAGCTGAAATGGAGCAGGATTTGGACCTAGGGAGAAATGTCTTTTTAACGGTAGGACTGTCACCCTCAGCACAGTAGTAATGCCCAATCTGCTTTAATGATGACAAATTCTGCTCGGATTTGACATGTATATCTGTAAAAGCTGTGCTTTGCAATCAGCATGTGCCACGCTGGTTGTAGAAACTTCTGGAGAACTGGATTTCCAGCTAAATACATAAAACAAGTGTGTACTGTATATCAGTTAGCTTAGGGTGGACCCAAACGATGTCTACTGGGAAATGCCAGGAGTCGAGCATCAATTTTATAAAGACTTTAGCAAATATTAAAGTGATTCAGCGGTTTATATTAGTGAAAAAGCATATTTTAAAATACCGTTTTAATGAGAAGCTGCTAATGCAGGGGTGTGCTCAGGAGTTTATCACCACTCCAGCTTTGCTGCAGTTCATGTTTTGCAGCCTCAAAATGGTGAACTTGAACCAGGAGGATCTGCTCTGGGAGCTGATGGTATCTTCCCCGTTGAGATAGGTTCTGGGAAAGGAGCTGCATTCCTTAGCTCTTGCAAGCATTTTTAATTGTTTTTCTTTTCTTTCTCACAACCTCAATCTGATATTATCTTGTAAGTAATCGTTGCGTCATATTTGCTTTCTTCTCTCTACTGGGAAGTCAGCTAATTGCTTTTACTTTTTAATGGGTAGTGTTTGGGAAGCCTGTTAGCTCTGCAATGTAGATGAGCAGCACGGCAGCTCTTCCTCGCTCTTCAGCCTTTTCCCGGGTTTTGAGAGGCAGTTAGTAGGAGAAAGCAGCACAGATGGTTGGCACTTACACTTGGATTGGGTAGTAGCCACAAAGTTACGCAGTATTTCTGACTTTCTCATAACACAAAAGCTCCCAGTTCTGGTGCGCCTTGTATAGAGATGTATCTATGGGAATATTCAGCCAGACTTGCCTTATGAAGTAGTATTATGTGTTATTAATTATTCATGGTCAGTTTAATTCTTCTTTCTTGCATATTTAATTGTAGTAGCGTGCTGTTTGTCACAGTGATTTCCCAGAAGAACCGTGCACAAAAGGAAGATCGTTCAGGTATAGCGTCTTAAATATGGCCATGCTAATCTGCGTTGTTTAACTCGGGAGCAGAACAGGATATTATCGGATGTGTCTAGTGGGAAAACAATTATGCAAAATCATTATTTCACCTAATCTTTTCAGCTAATTCTTCAAGCTGAAATAGTTTGATTTTAGCTGGTGACGTTGACATTCTACCTTGCTTATTTTAAGAGCAAAAATGCCTAATAGGAGGGAGGATGTGACATGTATTTTCTTCTCTGACTGACAAAACCTTTATCAAAGACTGCAGAGGCACAAATCAATCTCTTTTGGAAGTTGGAAGAAAGAAATAAGATTTTTATTGATTTTTTTTTTCTTCCAGTGATCAGAATAGCAGTGGCAATGGTTGTGTGATTAAGATTTTTTTCTTTTTTTTTTTGAAGACTGGGGTAGTCTCTTAGTTCTCTCCATGTAAGAAAATATTGGAGACCCAGGAACTCCAAATGCATTTGCAATTTCATTTGTATTATCATAGTTGTAGAGCTGTTTGAAGCTTGTAAGGCGCTTGATGAAACGGAATCCCTCGTGTTTAGAGAGCAGGATTGTTCTCCGGGATTTACTGTAGGAGTCTAAACTTCTGAAAAATCTGTTTACAATGTGTCTGAAACAGAGGATAGAGGACACAGTAGAGACCGTTATCTGTTTACTGCTCAGATAAGGAGGAGGAATAGATTGCTGGCCTGTTTCTGAACTCTGCTTAATGAATGGTTGCTAGGCAAATTGCATCTCAATCAGTTTAATCCTCAAGATGTCATTTACAGGTCTGCTCTTTGTGAGGGCCACAACTGTGCGCGTTCGAACTGTACAGGCCAGAAATTGCCAGCAAAGCAGCTTAGAATAGCTGTGCAAAAATGCAGCGTGCATGTGCTGCTGAGTGGCCCACTTTGAAGCTCCGGTTGTCACCGGGCCATCATTTCGTGGGCATGGACTAGTTTAGATATTCAATGATAGATAGGAGACAGCAGCATCATTAGCACCTCTTCTGGATCAGCATGGCATATATCCTAACTCTTTGGCGTTTGATTAGCGTGAAAGAAACATTTCTAAATGGGGACCGCACTGCTGCCTTGTTGAAAGGTATTTATTTTTGTCTGATTTGGCTCGGAGTCCAGTGTGATTTTGGGGGGTGTACGTGCAGGGGTGTATGTATGATTAACTTCAACAGTTGAACGCGAGAGATGGCATTACCCGACACAGCACAGAACACGAGGACTCACCCCATCCACAAACCAAACGGTCTGGGAGAGAGTATGGGATTGGTGATAAAGTGCCTCTAAACTTCAGTCTCGTGGACTTTCTCCCTCAGAACCAACAGAGAACCAATTAATTGCACATGTTGGTATGTACTACCTAAATATATAGTGCTCACGATACGCTACAAAGGAGGAAGTTTCCTAACATGGTTAAGCTTTAATGGTCTTTGGAAAGAGAGATAACAGCATACTTGTTTTTATTGGTTTCTTGCAACAGGGATTAATCTCCCTGCAGTAAAAACGTTGTTCTTTGCATGACTTCACCTTCCTTTAGTTTGAGATACACCATCCTTCAGCCATCTGCAGCAGGACACTAAACACTGAATGCCAACTGGAAAAGGCTGGAAGTGCTGCATTGCTAAAGACATATTAGAGCTGTTTGTGGTTGCTGTGTATTGATACGAAATGTGGTTTGTGTGGCACAGTTATTAACAGTGCATATGAATATGCAGTATGTGAACTTTGCAGAGCTTGCATAGTTCGGATGTATGCTGCTTTTGTATTATTCAAAAATACTATTACAATTTTAGTAAAAGATCGTATTAAAATATGGCCTTTTTTCATAAAGCTTATGCAGAATATTCCAACTTAGTCACCAGCCAAATGGCAGTGGTGCTTACATCTTTGCACTGCAGATAGGGAGAGGACTGCTGAACAGAAGACGACTTTGTGATCAGAGAGTGCTTTTCATGCAAATGAAGATTTTATTACACGCTGCTGAATCAGGGGCTTGTGTAGAGAGTACAGCACAGAAGTGATACGATCACTTTGTCATAGCTTGAAATTTTGCCCAGAGTGTCTTTCAGATCACTGTAACAGGCAAGAAACATTTTTGTTAAGGGCACTGCAGTAACTGATACAATATTTGCGGGCACGATTTGTTCTTTGTGATGTTTTTGGTCTGCAGGATCTGCCACATGTCAACAGCCTATTGCAAAGGATCAAGGACCTGGAATGTGCAAGAGACCTTGTGGGGTAGCAGCATCCTAAAACCCCCTGTTGCTGATGAGATCCTGCTTCTGCCCCTGCCTGAGTCGATACAGAATCTCCTCTTTCTTGCAAGCTGGGAGCTGTTAGCACTGGTTGTCTCTCCTTGCAGCTGGGATAGCCTGATACTGAGTCATCCAGGGGCTCTGTACACTCTCTTCCTGTCACACGGCTGTGTTTTCCTGCAAAGAAAACCCTTACAGAGTTGGCTCCACCGCTTTTCTTCTTATCTTTATTAGTTGATATTGTCTTTCCCACTTCCTTCTTTCATGCTGAGAAGCAGTTCGGTTTAATGAGGGCTGCTGTTGCCAGTTAGTGAATGTACGCGCGTAGCTATATAGGTATCTAAATCTTCCCTGCAGATGGGTAGTATTCAGCATCCTGAAGTGACCTTGGTAAAAGTTCTCTGTTATATTACTTTCCCTCCTTACTTATCTCACTTGCAGCAGAGCAGCTTTCCTTGCAGAGAAGCATCTTAGCTGTGGGAAATCTGCCCTCTCTTTTCTTCTTTCCAGAGGCATTGTCAGTGCAAGCCCCAAGACGCGTAGATTGAGGGCTGAATATTCTGCTTTTGCACAATCAAGAGGCATTCAAGAAAAAAAAAAGGCAGGATGAAAAGAATTTTAAGGTTTAGGACTGAGATTTTTGGACACTTTCTCAGTGCAGAGTTTGGAGCAATCTTTATGAGGAAGGTCCAAGGTTTCCTTCATATGTGATGACCCAGTGCACGCTGTGTTGGGCATCCATCGAAGTGGATAGCACAGGAGGATCCAATACACTTAGCAGCCATCGAGTTTCTTAGTGGGGCTGTTAGTATTTAGAATTGTGATCTGAAGATCTAGAAGCAAGAGCTGCTTCTCACTTTTATAGTCATAGATTCTCATCCTTGCCCTTCTCATCAATATATCTTTTTTTAATCATACAAATTCCTGAAGAGTTTCAGAGTGGTAGGATAGAACCTTTTTACTGTTTTTCTCATGAAAATTATCGTGAAGGTTATTAAGTGTTAAAATCTGGTTTATACCGGTTCTGAATTTCATTTAAAATAAACATCTGGAGAGCGTTTTCATCTCTTGTGTGAGACTGTTGTCAGCCCCGCTTGTTAAAATGACAGCTGCCAATTTATTTTTTCATAAGGAAACATTTTTTAAATCTTTGGGATGCTGGGTGATATAACAGTGATATGCAGAGAGCTAGATCATTTTAGCCCAGAGGTGATCTAAATGCTTCGCTGTCTATAGTTAGAAATTTCCAGGCATGCAGCCTGGCAGCTATTTAAATTCCTTTATATTACAAAACATGGTCTGTGGGCATCTCTTTTTTTTCTGCGCTGCTATTGCAGGTCTACAAGGCTGCCATCCTGTACGTGCATTTGTCCTTTGGCAAAGCCTCGTTCTCCCGGCACAGACGCGTATCGGGGAGGATGCTCCATTCTTGGGGAATTACCTTTTTGTCACTTTTCACCAGTACAAAGGGCTCCTCCAGAAGATCGTCACTTTGCCGGGGTCTCACCGGATCTGCAGAGCAGTATCGCGGGGGGAGGAATAAGTTATTTATTCAAATAGCCATTGCACTGGGGATATGTTTTCGCTCATTTGGCAGCAGCTCACTCCTCTACTCTTCACTGGAGACTTAAAATATGTGCCCTTGGCTGGGGCACTGGGTACGTGCTTCCTGTGGCTTTCTTCCCTCAAAATGGGTTCCTGTTACTCTTTGGCAGACCCTGAAGCAGCCGTCTGTGGTGACAGTGTATTCAGAGCTAAAGTGACTTTACCTCTTTATTTTCTCTCTTTATCTGTGTTTGTATGAGATCAGCTGGGCCCACATTATATGTGAAGTAGTTAGACTTCAGGCTGCAACTGTAGGATGCAATTTCTTTCTTTTTGTTTTTTCTTCCCTAATTGCTTTGATGAGATCAAATAAAAAAGCATTGCTTTTCCGTTTCTAGTTTTGTAATTCCAAAGACAATCTCTTGATACGCTCTAGCAGCCTGGGCCCGAGTGCTTCCTTTTTTAGTGCAAAGCAGCAGAGTGTTTTGCACCTTTCTGTATCAGCAGTTACGATCTGCGCTTGCTTTTATCTGCATCAAAAGACAAATGGAAGAGAGGGAGACACTGCAGAAATGGGAATCAGACTTACATGTGCAATGGAAATCTGTACGCCCTCAATTCAAGCTAACACATGGAATACAGAACAATTGCTGTGTTGGATATTTGTAGCCCATAATTCCAGGAATGTGACTTTAGATTTTAGGCTTTGAATTATCCACTAAAGGTTGGCTAATCCCGCAGCAGTTAATACCAACATGAAATGTTGTGTGGTGTCAAGCCTCTCCTGACAAATGCCTTTTTGGGTTTTTATTTTATTTTTTTTTTTTGCATATGTCAACTACCAAAGCAATACTCAACTTGAAAAATTAGCATTTACCCGCTCCTAAGTACTTGATTTTTGTGTGTTTTGCGAGCAGCTGAACACGCGTCCAGACTGAACTACGGAGACGCCGCTTCCCGGGGGGCTTCCCAGTGCTGCTCGGCAGCAAGACGAGGTGCGAAGGCTCCCAGCAGAGTTTAGAGCTTTGTCCACTGCCCAAAAAACACAGTCCTAACTTCAGTTCTGCAAAAACACACCTGCAAATCTCCTGCCGGACTGCACCGCAGGGCAGAGAATCCCAACTAAGCCATAGGCTGTGTCTCCGCTAGATCAATTCTGGTGGTGTCACCTGTATCAAAATCAGAATCATATCTGATGGCATTTTCAATTTTGTGGTATGTGTTACGTTTTCAGAACAGTGCTTTAAGCAAAGTGCATGTTTCTGTCTGCATTAAGGAGTCAGATGCAGCTATTCAGAGCAAGCTGATAAATTACTTTTCATTAAATGTCTGAGTGCCAAGGGGTTTAGTATGTGTTCCAAGAAAAAACACATTAATTACAGCTTCTGTAGAGCATTTATCAATCAAACAGTTAAAAACAGTATTAACGCAGTTAATTGAAGGTAGAAAATGCACTTTTTAAATATATTGACTTTAGCTGCTAGCCTGGTTACTTCATGGTTGGAAAGATGAATTGTCTGAAATTAAAATCAAGCAGTAGTTTTGGGGTTGCCTAAGTGGCTTTCTTCTTTTTGACTATTTGCTTGCCCAGAGACTTGCATAGTACTTAGAGGTTTCTGCTGCCTTTTACTCTGAAATGTGTAGCAAGTGGCAAAGCTGCTTGTGGCTTTTACAATGCAGAGTTTGGGGAGCTCAAAATTGCAAATCCGAGTTGGTTTGTGCTGTACCTGCAGCAGAGGTACCGCTGCACATGCTGCCGGAGCAATATTTGTTCCTATTTTTTGCCCACATAGCCAGGTTGTGTTTACCATACAAAGGGTTGTCTCATTGACTGTAGCACAGTTCCAACAACATCTGTGTTCTGTCCAGGCAGTTCATTTATTGCCGTGTTTAGAAAAGGAAGGCAACGGAGGAGGAGGAAGGACGCACAAAAGCGAACGACAAACTCCCGCTCACCTCTAGTCAATAAATGCTGCTGTGAAACAGGAAATCTTCTGTGAACGTGAACTTCTGCTAACACGTGCTGTGGCTGCTGAAAGACTGGGATTGCTTGGAAATTTGTTTTAGTAGGGCCTGCAGGCTGAAATCTCTGGCTCTTGTGGTGTGCTGAGCTTTTGGAAAGGTCTTGCACGCTCATGTTGGCTTCCCTGTGGCTATTTTGAACAGTCAGCAGTGAAACCTTGCTCTAAGGGCTGGTGGGAAGATGCTTGCCCCAAGAATAGCAAGTTCTGGTCCATCTCTTCTGCATTTGTCTGCTGCTTTGCATTTTTTGCTCATGTTTTATACTTGTATTGCAGCTCCTATTTGAGGTTCTCAGAGCACTTTTTATCTTTACAGTAGCCCTCAGTGCCTCCAACTAAAGACACCAGAGCTTTTAAATAATGAAATATGGATCTGAGGGTTGATGTGTTCGAGGTCTGGCAGGAAGCTGTAGCACTGCAAGGAACCAGACACAGCTCTCAATTTTGCATCTTAAATAACAATCTCCTTTGTAAATAAATCGCTACAATTTCACTGTAGGTGAGATCTCAATCCAGTATGAAAATAGCTAAATTGTAAAAAAAATCAACTAGCAGTGTAATTGTACAGGTCAAAATGGTACACATACATAACCAAAAAAAAAAAGGAATTCACACCCTATGTAAGGTTGGCTTTAAATGTGCAAAAAGCACAGTAACACCTGCTCCGATAAGACTGAGTCGCATTTTCACTTAAACAAAACTGCATTCACATATTTGTATGAAGTATAATGCATTCTGCCTAATCCTCATTTGCAAATATTTCTCATTTTCTGTTGAATCTATTTTTAAAACAGGACTTGAAACATATTTTCCAGTATCTAACAAATGTCTGGTTTGTTGTCTGTGTCTCGCATATAGATAAAATTCCTTCCAAGTTAGCTCTGAAAGTGCTTCTTTTTTTTTTTTTTTTTAAATCAGCTTGCAAGAAACAAAGGAATTTTGCTTCTTTCCTCCTTGGGGAACTTCCATATTCTGTAACTCCTAATGAGATTTTAAAAGGAAAACCTGTCATTTGTCTGTCAGATTCAGCCACAAGGATTTCTGTAAGTCATGATCCAAACTTCAGTTCTGGGCTATTACAGAAAGTGGAATGAGCGATGATGATGCTGGTGATCTGTGTGGAAGTGCCACTAGAGAGGGAAATATTGTGTGTGTCCTTTGACAGTCACAAAGTCACCTGTTTCCTATAGTGCATTAAAAGCTTCGTTTCCAGGTCTGGGAAGGAACTGAGCGAGGAATTGTGGATTCTGGCTGAGAGTGCAATAAGAAATCACACGGCTCACGCGTGTCCTTGGCGGTAATAAAAAGTCCTAAATTACAACCCGGTGCCTCTCCCACACAGTGAACTCAAAGGATAACCCTGATAATGTTCTGGTGGTTGTATCGGACCTCTCTCTGCTCTGGGGAAAGGGTCAACGGGCATTTTGTTCTCTTATCACGTAAGGGCAGAAGGAAGTTCTTGGTGAGGATGGAGAATGGCTTTGCTGGGGGAAACGTGCGGTTCCTCTCTGTTAGCAGCATCCTGTAACCTGATAATCACTCGGCTGTTTCGGGGTTGCTTTGGATGGAATTTATCTTTGCCAGCCTTAATGCCTTCACGTGCTCATAAAAACACACACATCCTTATTTGTAACCACTTCTTGTTTTATCATAGCTGCTGTGACACTATGGATGCAGCTGGAGTATGTAGAGAGTGATTTTAGTTTATGTTGAAGATAAAGAGTATTTTTGAGGAGGAATGTTTATTTGCTCTTTCCAGTACCTTGTTGAAGAAGGTGTTATCTTCATGATTATTATGGTAACTGTTAGAGTCTGTGTTGCATTTTGAGAATCTGAATATCCTGGGCAAGTTCTGACTTTGATGCTGATGCTATATTTACCTATCCTGTGATTTTAGCTGCTGCAGGTTGTTAACTGTAGCATCTTTTGCTTCCTCTCCTAAATGACTGTGCAGATTTATGCGCTGTGAAACGTAACTAAGATAATATCCCAGCCTGTCTCTTCATCTCCATTACCTGGCAATGCAGTATTAAAAACCTTGGAGTTCGAAGTTACTGTATGAAAGGAGAAAGAAAATTGCTTAAAAGTCAGAGTGCTTTAATACAGTGAAAATTCAGAGGAGGCAGGTAAAAGCTATTCAGGTCACTTTTGAATACAACGAGATTTTCCTATTTCTTTCTGAAGTGCCCATGGTCAAAGTAGTATCTCATCACTAGCATACGTGTCTCAAGCACAGCCAGAAATTCTGCTTTGAAGCTTTGGCCAGCCCTGCCAGCCACTCAGCTCTGTCTTTTCTGCATCTTTCCTTAGCCTTAGAAGAGGGCTGGAACACCTGGCGAGACCTACTTAGGTCCGTGTTGTCTATCAGCTCCTGCCACATTTCAAAATAGGGAGTTAACTCTAAAAATAGGCTTAATAAGAGGGGCTGGCTTTGAATAAAGTAAAATAAGCCACTGATTTGGGTCATGACAGGGAATTTATATCACTAGTTCTCTCTTCCAGCTCAGCTTTCTTGAAATGAGGAATTCTGCCCTGTTTTGAAATAAAAAAAAAAGGGAAAAAAAAAGAATGGCAATAAATAAATGGAATTTATTTAATATAAATCATGCTCTGTTTCCAGTGCTCCCCTAAGCTGCTTGCAGGATTTTGACCTTGTATGTGCTATGCGATCAGTCAAGGTGGTATTGAATGCTCTGCAGTTTTTAATTTATCTTTGCAGGATTCTTCAACGGTACAAAACTGTCAGCCAGAGCTATCCTTTAAAGAAGGAGCAACTGTGGCCTCGAGTGATTAAATGTTTTACCCAAGATTATGTCAGGAATTTGTGGTGAGCCAGATATTTCACTTGATCTCTTCCATCATAGGCTAGCTCCTTAATCATGAGACCAGTTGTCTATTATAAATTGGGGCAGAAAAATGAAAGGTCTGTAAAACCAGGGCTGCGCAGTTTTTGTCTGTTCCAGAGTGGTTATGTGGCTTCGGTAATGTTTGCAAAGTGCTTTGATATGCTTTGGCGAAGGGCAGAGTGTTAATAATTAAAATTGGAAGGAAGTTCTAAAGTCGTATAGGGGATGACGACCATTTTCTGGTCTGTTAGTTAACAAAAATGCAAAATATAAATGGACGAATCAGTAGGAATTGAGTTTAACGCTCCCTTCCCCCAGCCACCTGCATGGGCTGAGTACAAAAAGCAGCTAATTGTCTGTCTGTGGAGATGAAAGCAGCCAGTCCCAGAACAGGAAAGGCTATTGAACTTTATGAAGGTGGTAAATTATCACCATTGAAAAGCTTTTGAATTAGTATCTTTGCCTCCTCAAAAAGTGCGTTATTTGTTTCGATGCTTGCGGTGTTTGGGGGTTCACGAAGCAGCGTTCTGCGCCATGAGCGTTATGTTTCCACCCGGGTAATTACGAGGTTGGTAAAACCAAAACCTGTTTTTGAAACTCTACACCTTGGCCGGCTTGGTTATTGTTCAAGGGTCTATTTAGTGAGGACAGGCACCGTTAATGGCTCTATCTTGGCCCAGCTAACTAGCTGTTTTGCAGAAGTGATTTGCAGCGGGCAGACTGTAAGAGCAGCTTCGTGTTTGTCCATTTTACTGCTAGCAGTTTCATTTGCAAAGTGCAAGCAGGAGCAGGCTTCTTGCCAGCAACAGCTTCATTCAGATTAGGGCTTTAGTTCAATTATGTCCAATTAACTTTTATTGCAGATAGCAGTGATAATTACTTGCAAGTCAATTTTTTGGCTGTGGTTATCCCAGGGCTAAAGGCTGCGCTTGATGGATTTTAATAACTGAAGTGACGTATAGCTTTTCCTATTTTTTCCCCCTTCTTTAGGCCTCAATTAGATGAAAGGTCAGAAGCTATGTAAAAATCCATCTTACAATTAACGCCAACTGTTTGGCTCTTCGGCGGATGTGTGGTATTATGTTTAAAAAATATCTTTCAGGACCAACCTAAACAAGACTTTTTAAACTCCAAGATCATAACCTTGAGCTTGTTGCTGCTTTATCCAGAGCGTGGCTTTGATGGACCTCGTGTCATGGATGGTACCTGCCTGCATTGAGCTGGCAGCTGCAGCATTGGCTTTTTTTCTTACTGCATTAAATTCTGCATAAAATTGCTAACCGAGGCCTTCAGCAGTAGCCTTTGGGCATAAGCTGTGTGATATGAACGATATTCCATGTAAGTACTGTTACCCTAAAGCTTCATCGTGTTGAGATTGCCATCCTGGCTGGGGGAAAAGAGTGGAGCTAACTATTCCCCCCCAGAAAGCAGACCGTGCATTTAGATCCTCTTTGCCTTCAGTCCAAACTGTTTAATTTTGTTGCCTGAGTAACGTTATAAATGGAGGTCAGACTAGAAGGTGAAATGGTTTACAAGCAAAATCATAGTTAATTAAACTGCGAGAAACAAAAATTGATTTTGATGGAGACTGTTGCAGGGATCTCCAAAGGGTCTGTCTGAATTCACACCGCCGAAGGGACCTGGCGGGAGGTGCTGACAGTGCATTTCAGTTGATACAAAAGGCGACTTTCTATTGTTCGGTGCTCCTATTTATTTACCCCCAAATGCACTTGATGCTATTGTGATTTATTGCCATTTCAGAAGACTACCTCTCTGTGCATTATTTTGCAGCTTTCCATTTATAAAGCATTAAAGGATGCAATACCAGCTGGTGATGAATGCAGCGCTGGCTTGGTAATTTTTTATAGGAAGCAGTCAGAGAAATCCAGCAGTCCTGCATAAGTGGACATTCAGGTAAATGCCCCTCAAAAGAGGGTGTTAAAAGGCTGGAGAAAGACAGGTTGCCTGCAAGATCAGTCAGCACTATCAGCCCAGACACTACCGAGGGAGGCCTGGCTGGAGAAATTACATTGGTTGGCAGAGGGTTCAGCATGTGCACTTGACACGAACACATTAAAAAAAAACCCTAGATTTTAGGTTACTTTGGGAGAGGGAAAAGGAATGAGTCTCATTTGGTCTTGAGCAGCCTGCTGGGGGGTAAATGAGACACTGAGTTTCCCTTGGAGCATGAAAATTGGACCCAATTCAATTATGTTTCCTGGCAAGCTCCTATAAACATTTGTACCAAAGAAACTTTACAACCCTCGTTAGTTTTTGTTTTCGTTTGCAGTACTTCTATACGCTGAACTTGGAATGTGCAGCACGTGTTTGGGGTTTGCCATGGGTGCCGTCAATGATTATGGAATTTCACGTGGCTGCCTAGTGAATAATAAGGAGAAGTGAAGCATATCAGTGAGCCAGAAGGGCTCAACAGCCCTCGTCCGGCTTACGGGACCGCAGGGTGCTGGAAACCTGGAATAGTCGGGAACGTTTCTTTTGTGTGGGTAGATGCTCCTGCTTCCTCTCGTCCCCGAGCTTTGTGAAGGAGGCTGCAGTTAATCTTGGAATTTCAGACATCCATGTTTACTTCCATGAATCTAACTTTAGACTTCACCAGCTTGCTTTTGTCTAAACCAGCTCCCTTTCCCATATTTCACTGGCCAGGAATGGCTGGTGGGGAGGGTTTCCTTTGTGTGTGCTCACCCCTTAGGGCCTCCCGAGAGTTTCACTGCTGTATTTAAAAACTTGGCAATAACTCTGAGTGTGTGGTCAGTTTATATAATGATAAAACTTGTGTTAGAGTATTAAAAGTTTCCTAGCTGTATCGAGTTGCTCCACATCTCAGATTTACTGCGGGTTGCAAAAGCCTCCCCTGGTCTGGGGAACAGCTGGTCTGGCAGAGACAATATTAAATCTTCAGTATCAGCCAGAATTTTCTGTATTATTTAATGCACAATTTTTAGGAAATGTATTTAATCCAGACAGAATCATATTTAGCTAAATCTGGTTCCTAGCTGTGTAGGGAGGGTTTTCCTATGCAGTGGGTAAAGGTGAGTTTTTGAGTCCTCCCCCTTGACCTGATAGCTTGGGAAATCTGTGCAGGATGCACAGTGCTGCCAAGAGCCAAAAAATACACGGAGATGAAGGGAGCACACAACAAATGCAGGGATTTGTAATTATCCCCAAGCCAGGCACTATAAATCCCTATTACGTTTAACATGTTTTGATTTAATAGTAATAAATCTTGGGAGAAAAGAAAAAAATCTACTTCTGCGCCTAAACAAACTAACCCTTTTGTAGCGAGTCCTGCAGTACCTGTGCTATTAGATTATATCCTACAGCCAGATAAGATTAAAATTGCTTCAGAGAGGGGCATTTATTTATTTATTCTGCTGATTGCTTTTCTCTGGAAATGCGCTTCTTTATATATATTTTCAAACTTGCGTACTCCAGACAGAGCTCATTACGCTGCATTTGGTGGTACACAGAATCATGTCAAAAAGCAATAAAACTTAATTTGCCAGTCCAGTAGAACAGCAAATTAATGAGGGTTTTACAGCCGCCCTCCGCGGGTGCCCCGGCCTCCCTGGGATGGCTCCGTGTCCCGTTTGCAGCGGAGCCTGGCGGGAGGCTCCGACCCGGGAACGTCCCTTGGGCGGCCCGAGGGGCCGCAGAGCCAAATCCGTGAGAATTCTTCACGTGCCGGGTTCAGTTTTACCTCCTGCTCTGGGTAATTAAGAGTAATAAAAATGAACACGGGCCAGGATGATGGGCCGAGCTGTGCCCAGAGCTTTAGACCTGGGACCGTGCGGAACCACAATCTAGTGCTTCCCTTAATCCCACGTATGGTTAATGCAGAGGATTTTAGCTCTTTTTAACCATATGATTTCTCTGAATTTGCTGCGTTTAGTTCATGCTGAAGATCACTCAGGACAGAAGAAAAGAAACCAGCTGCTGCGTATCTTAAAGGGAATAATGGGTAATTTCTAATCAGAAGTGATGGTTTATTTGTAAAGATATTTAAAATGTATTTGTTGTCAAAGACTGTGATATAGGTTTGGAGAAGCTATACTAATTTCATAGAGAACAAAAATTGGAACAGGGTATTAATTATAATAAGGAATTCAGTGATAGCGTTATGACCAGCATTTCTATATAAGTCTGAACTTCTTTTTTTTAATGCGTAGCAGTGACCTAGATGATACCAATTTGATCACTGCAAATCAGGCTAAGAAAATGATTTTATGCGTCCACTTAGAATGATTTTTAAGTCACATACTTCCTTGAAAATTATTATTGTCACCCAATCTTTTACGGACCTTTGGCGTTGCCCCAAACGATTATCCCAATCTTTTACGGACCTTTGGCGTTGCCCAAAACGATTATCTGCCTGGGGGAACAACTCACCTTTATGGCTCTCTCTAAAATAATACCCTCCATATTGGAGATCAAGCAAGATTTGGACTTCTGTAAACATATTTTGACCTCCAAGGAAATACGGGTGCCTTATCACAGAAGCCCTTTGGAGCTGAAAGCTCTGACCACTCTGAGCCACTTGTTCCCTCTCATAGTGTCATTACGCTGCTTATTGCGACGTGTGTGGCACCGGTGGCACTTTACACACAGGAGTCACAGTGTCCCCACTCTAATGAATGCTAATAAGTGTGCAGGTGAGCAAACCCCAGCATCTCTTACGGTAGGAAATGCTGCTCGTTCAGTCCAAAAGTGCTTTTATTGCTGTGCTGCTGAGTTGCTTTTCTCTCTTTTAGGACTGCACACAAAATAGTTGTGGGTTAAGTAATATTTTAGACACACACAGCTCTTCTGGGCCATGCAGTGATGTAATGCAATCCTGGACTGGCAGCAGACATCGGTAAAGGTTGGACACCCAGGTCAATATGATAGTGCCCCGATCTGATGATTTTGAGACTACAGTGAAGGCTCTTAATTTGGTCTGTCTGCTTTTCACCGAGAAGTAGGTCTTGGTTTTGCCAGTCTCCTGAAGCTGATGAAATGAGAAGAAAAGGAAAATGCAATTTTTTTTTCCTGCTGGTGTTTGTGCTGCTTACTCAGGTAAAGCTCTGGCAACTTAGTGTTTTTGTCTGATGAAAAGGAGTTGGATTCTTGTTTTGTCTTTTGGGTCTTGCCGGGCATAATTTGGGGTAAGAAACTGCTGCCCGCAGGATGTTTGCAGTGATTTCACTGAATACAGCATCCTTATAGTCATGAATAAATCTCAACTGTAAAGGACAAGCAGCTTTTCTGTCCCTAAAGCAAGTCCTTCAAGTTGTGAATGTGTCAGGACATCAGTGTTTGTTTCTGAATACCTCCTAAGAGACTTTGGGAACTCCCCCTCTTACAGAATGTAAAGAGAAAACCCAGGTTTAGGCTTGTAGATTTTACAGCCATGAATCTGGAACTTCTGGCAATGCAAATGGTTACTATTGCCTAGTGATTAAATGAAGAATGGATGTAAAGTAATTCTGTTGTGGGCTTTACTGGTTGGATTCTCCCTGAGCTCTGATGAGCTGTTAATTGCAAGGGATAATGTGAATGAGGCCAGCAAACAATAGCTCAGAGTTACCAAGCCAGCTCTTGGGGTCCAAAATTACTTGTAATTGCTGTCACACGGGCACCCAGCTTGCTTGGTCAACAGTGCTTAGTGTGAGAGCCTTTATTGCATCAAGATGGAGATATTTTCATAAATGAGTATTTGCCCATGATTTCTTGGTAGTTGCTTTGATCACCTTTTGCCTACTGAACAGAGAGACACTGGTAAACACCAAAGCTAATGAATTGTATATGAGGAGTAACTGCTGCTATATGGGTAAGCTTTAAGTCCATTCTCTTTGCTGTACATTTCCCTTGAGTATTCTGACTTGTGCCAATGGTCTGGATGAGGCTTCAAGCTAAAGGCTTTAAAACTTCTCTGCAGAGAAACCAGCTTTTGGAGCATTCTGGATGTTGCAGCAGAAATACGAAGGCTCTTGCGTTGTCCAGAACAGAGTCTTAACTTTCCTACGGGGTGTAATTGGCTCTTAAACGTGAAAGGCTTCGCATGGTTTTGTGCAGTGCTACGCGGGACGGTTCCTTTGAAAGGCTCCTCTGCGGGGTTTCTTCAGCTCTGGCTCCTTTGTCAGTCTCGAGCTTTCTGCTTCACCTGGTCCGATCTCTGAAAGCCTCTCCAGTTGCTTTAATTAGGGATTGTGAAACAATGACTAAAATTAAACCGGTCTGTAATTTCTGAAGTCTTCAATCCTTTCTCAGTTTCAGGGATATAAAATCCCGAGCAGTTTCTGAGTTGCTCTTTAGGCATCTTGGCAAAAGCGCTCGTATAATGGGCACTGCTGCTTGCAGCGGTCTGGGCGAGGGGAGAAGTCTACTGATTTCCCCAGCTTGCTCAAGCCACCTCTTTTTGCAAAGCTTTCTAAAGTGCTCGTGGCCACCTGTGTCTCGTGCATCTCCCAGGAGCTGCAGTAAAGGGGATTTGAGCAGGGGGTTGGACCAAATAACCTCTAAAGGACTTTGTTCCAGCCCAAATTTCTCTGTGATTGTAATCCCAGCAATGTGGGGAGACTTGGAGCCAGAGGTAGCTTTAGCCACTGGAAACATCCCCCTCGC
This sequence comes from Tinamus guttatus, assembly GCF_000705375.1. The sequence goes on along the minus strand of NW_010579902.1, from coordinate 18,615 downwards.
CCTCCTTTGTACTCATAAGCTGATGATGGGATTTGAGGGAGGCTGTGCAGTGTTTATGGATGCTTTAGTGCTTCCTGCATTCATTTTGAGGTTTAATTTCATAAATTCTGAAACACCCGCGTGCAGGGTGGTAGAGCCCCTGAAATTTCTTGATGTAGGAGCCACGTCTTACAGTTTATCTGAGAGCTGCTCAGATAACTGACGGCTTGTGTAAAATAAGGAAGTTGTAGCCATTCATCTTCCACACTAATGGACCACAGAAATTACAAGCTGGAGCATGCAGCTTCATCCTGCCACAAGGCAAAGTGCTGCATACTTGGCCTTCAATTTATGCATGCTATGCCTTTTTATTAAATGTAACAGAGCAGTTGACAGGATTTTTCCACTGAACCCGCTTTGGCTGTACCTGGTAGATAGCCCATATATTTCAGTATATAATAAAATGAATGTTAGTGGGTTCTTTACCATTCCTACCAACTGTCTTTGAAATTTGAGGACGGTTATGGGCTATCCTCTGCGTGTCAAACAGCAGAGTGAGGAAGGAACTCGTAACACGTTAGTTTTTAAGCGTGTTAATGACACAGATGACCCACTTTGTCAAACATTTCCCTTGCAGTTAGAGCTTGCTGAGGCCATGCAAAGGGCCCGAGCAGTGGTCGTGCATCTTGGCTTGGTCAGGCCTTAACTGCCCAGGTGGCTCTTTGCCTCTTTCTTTTCTGTGTTCCTCCTTGTATTATAACTTTGAATTGTCTCTCTGTTGTTGCAGTGTGCAGAGGAGTGAATGCCCCATGTTGTGTTAGTGCCTGTCTGCCATGCTGGCCTGTCTGCCAGGACCAGGTGACCTCTCCTTTCAGCTTCTTTCTTACACGCAGATGAACACTGGACTTCAGAAATGTGAGTGACGTTTTGTCTGCAGGATGTGGTTAACTGTTAAATCTGGCACTGCTACAGCTGGGAATTAAACATGCAGGATAACAGTGGAAAAGCTGTTTAATGTTAGAGTCTTTGTTTTGTTTGCCTTCAAGGCATCCATCACTCATGGCTATCAGAAATAGCTATGAAGGTTCAAGTCTGTGCTGCAAGCTCTCCCCACCCTCCCGGCTTTCTAAAGGTTAATTTTAACCATAGCAAGACAAAATGCAAAGTTTCCGTGAGATTCTGGCCTCCTTGCTAAAAATATTTGGTACCAACAGTGTGGCAGCTGACTCACTTCTTAATAAACTTTTTTTTTTCTAACTCTTTCATTTCCATGAAACAGAAACTGATAAAAATTAGCTCAGGCTAATGGTACCAACAGTGTGGCAGCTGACTCATTTCTTAATAAACTTTTTTTTTTCCTAACTCTTTCATTTCCATGAAACACAAACTGATAAAAATTAGCTCAGGCTAGTGCAAACCTGTTGAGGTCAGTTCTGTTCTTCTACCTAGCTGGGGCACATACTGCAGATATTAGTGATCTAGCCCAAATGACTAATGTTCACAGTTTCTGTCTTCTTTCTGCTGTCTCTTTGGTGCCTCTGAAAATGTCTGCAGAGTACTGTAATAATTCATTTTTTGCTAACTTGAGTAACTCTTTTGATGCTTGTACTGGTATTTTAAGAAGAGCTTGTGCTTGGGAACATGTGCCTATTTGCTAGCGATTTTTTAAAATGTTACTCTATCTTTGCTCCTTCATTGCTGAAGTTGCATCCTGATTTCATCTAACTGAAATTTGAGCAATACCAAGGTTTTTGCATAAGATCTGTGTTCTTGGTTCTCAGGGCTGTAATATTTGAAGTGAGCACTGGGGAAATTTCTGTACCTTCAGTTTCTTGATGGAATCATTGATAGTCTTTAAAATTGAGTAATTTACACTTACACTCCAGTTACAGTTGAATGGTTAATATATTAAGATTTGTGTCGCAGCACTGAAAATAACTAAGATAATATTGCAGTTAAGGCTTCTGCACCTAGCAGGGGTGACCGATGCTCTCCAGGCACAAATGTGTGCTCCTCCACGGCACATCAGTAGAATTTATGACCGCTCCATGGGCTTGTAATTGTAATAACACTTGTGGTCTTTGGAAAAGTCTCAGCTCACACTTCATTAGATGGCATGAGGGTAGGAATTCACCCCTTTCTGCCTTCCATTTCCAGTTTTGCTGACCAAAACACGCTTAAATATTCAGAAGGTGGTCTGTGGCTGTGAGAACAGGTTCTTGCATTACATGGAGTTTCTTCAGCACATTGGAAAGGATTCTGACAGAGAAAGCTGATCCAGTCCTTTAGGTTTGTGTGAGGGTCATTGTGCATAATTCAGGTATTGTCAGCCTTGCATCTTGCAGGGCAACGTGCTACTACTCAGGCAGTTTTTAACCCGAGGTTCTTGCTCATCTCCGTGCTGAAAGCATTGCTGTGTCTTCTTTAGGGAAGAGTTTAAGGTGCTGCATTTAAAGAATTTAGGACATAAAGTAGCTGGCAGGCAGTTGCTGCTGGGTAAGGCTTAGCTGTTCCAGTTTGTTCTGATTTATATGGGAAATGAAGCTGCTCACGCAGACCTTGCCCACCCCTGCTGCAGATGTGTGTAAGATTAATTGGTGCATTTCTCTACATACTGCCTATGCACAAGTAGTCTCGCCCCTGGCCAAAGGCAAGCTGCGTTAATGAGCATTTTTAATGAACAGTGACTTGTGACTTTTGATTGGGGGTTGGAAGAGGCCCTTAATAGTGCTGTTCCTGCAATAAAAGCCACAGAACGCCCCCAATGGCCTTTATGCAGTCTCTTGGTATTTGTATTAATAATATGTAAGTTTAGCTGTCAGGATCAGACTATTTTTTTCATGCTTAAAAATCCACATTACCTCAATTACCTTTTTGTTTTCTTATGCACTTTCAAATAACAGCCTTTTTTTTTCCTTAAAGATGGTCTATGAGGTAGTTCTGTATGCAGATACACAAATGTTTTTCTTTTCAAATTTGACCACTGCCCCCATGTTGATATTTCATCTTTCTTTTTTTTTCCACTGACCCAAATGTAAATCCGTAAAGTCAATCAGGATGCTTGAGGCAAGTCTGTCTGGGCAATTTTCCTAGCTATGGTTGGATATAGTAGCGGTACCTGAGGGCCTTGGAAGAAAAAGGTTGATTTGTTTTGATGGTGGTACAAAGTCGAGACGAAAAGGCTTTTCTTCGTGAGCTTCTTAGTGGAGGAATGAAGAAAGAGAAGGCTGAGACTGAAGACAGATTCATCAACTAAAATTAACTATTTTCTAAGGGCTTTTTCAGTAAAACTCATGGAGAAATTGCCACAGTTGAGATTTTTATGCAGGAGATGGGCACAGCTGTTCATTGCTTGTCCCAGTGCAGATGCTGTGATTAGGGTATAAATCCTGAAGGCCTGGTTATACTTTATTTAATTTTAATGAAAATTTAACCATAAGCAGTTTTAAAAGCTGTGGGTTTTAAAGCCTTAATGTAAAATGCACTTAAGAGAAGATGTTACATCAGTGCTGAGGTGAAGCAAAAAAATATATCTCATCCGACAACAAAAATAGCTCCGGTGTGGTGCAACACGTACCAGGATGTGAGCAGATGAATTGATTGCCATGGGATTAGCTGGAGCGTGAACTTGGAGCTCACCAGTTTATTGGGGTAATTGCTCATGTGCATAGCTTTACCCTACAGACAGCAAGAAATAATTTGAGACAGATTACTTTTCAGCAAAAGTATTCTGCCTTGCCTGTACCTAGTTTTATGGAGCTCATCCCATAGCTTTTTTATTTTTATTATTTTTATTTTCTTTTTTTTTTGATATAATTTGTTCCTCTGCCATTCTCCTAACCATTTAATGTCCCAACACAGAGTTCTTGCCCTCAGATGCTGCCCATATACACAATTTTCTTTAAATCTACGGTAGCTATTTTTCCATTCACTTAGTTAGCTGACCTAATTGTTATTTATTTATTTGTAGGATATGCCTTTCTTCTTTCTCATAATATTTTGTTACCTGTTTCATTCATTAAGCCTTGCATATGGGAACACTAGTGAAGCACAACATTTTTTAAGTGTGTTGGGAAAAATACATCATCTTGCTCAGGCCTAAGTAGAAAGGCTGAGTTAGTTCATAAGAGAAGCATAATCTTAGATGTACATTAGGAGAGGCCAATTTGAAATGGTGGCTGGTTTCAGAAAATCATGTCCAAGGGATTTTAAAAATGGGTTTAGCATTTGATAGGTTACTGAGGTTGATGTTGGTGTGTTTTCCAAGTTGCATCGAGGCAATAATTTCACTCTTCAAAGGAAGGAATTCTTCCACGTTCAGGATTACAGATGTAACTGGTAGATGCGGTCAGTCCAGTCATTAATATTTTAGCTTTTTTTCTAAAAAGTTCTACTGCAGTTCCTCTATAGTAGAAAAATAAACACTTGAGTAAAAGAATATTTCCTGTCTTTTCACTCTAAGTGTTTACCACATAAGACACCTAAACCAGGGTAAGAAATTTTGTTGGGAAAGATGTTTTAAAACACCTACCATTTTTTTTTTCATCTGAAAAATAGAAGCTTTATGTGAAAATAGTCACATAAACCATAATATAGAGAAGATAGGGGTTCCTTTGTCCAGCGCTGACGGCTCCTCTCCAATAGCGTGTTGCACGCGGTCATCTATTCCATCTATAGAAACTACCTGCCTGCAGTGGAAGATACAGGGGATTGGAGCAGAAAGGATTTTTAGGTTAATATTGAATTAGTGTGTCCTCTGATAAAGAGAGAGGGTGGTACATGCCAGTATTTAGACAGCACAGCCAGAGTCAGAATATAAATGGCACCGTGGTACGTGCTTTGCTGGAGATGAAGACAGCCTGGTTGCAAAGCTTTCCATTTTTAATATTTCTATAATTGTGTTTTCTTTTGATATCTATTCCGTTTTCTGCTTTCTGGCCCTGGCTTTCTGCAAGTGAGCTCTCTTGGTGATGTCCCTTGCGTGTGAGGACAAGAGGCTCCCAGGCGCAAAGGCAGCGATGGAAAGATGACTTGTCCTTAGGCTTGAGCCGTATCCAGGAGCCTTTTAGAGGCAGTTTGCTTAAAAAAGTGCATTTTCCGATGGACCGTTTGCCTGGCAGCATCGAGTTCTCTACTGGAGCACTTAGATTTTCTCAGGTCAGAGAGCCACGTGCAAGGCAAGGGTGCTCTTGAGCTGGAATCTCCTGCCCTTTCTACCCGGCAGTAGATGCCATGGAAGGCTCAATATTTTAGCAAAGGTGACGGGCGCTTTTTTTCAGTGAACTGTTTGCAAAGTGGGAAAAAAAAAGAGCAAAAGCAAAATCGGATTGTCAAAGCTGCAGCCTATATTTGAAGATTATAAAATCACTTCTAAAGAAGTGGTCTTATGGAGTTAAGCAGCATAGCTGTGGTAAGGAAACAGCCCAACTGCCTGCTAGGAATAAGATTATGGCTGCAGAGGCACAAGCTTTTCCCTTGATTTCTGAAGTCCTTTCCAAAAATATACAAGTGACCCACTGCTGTTCAAGCATGTAGGCCAGGTAGGTATCTACTAAATGTGAATCAGTGAAGCTCTTTCTCTGTCCTCTGGCTCTGGAAGGCTTTTGCCTATGTCTGGGGGGTAGTACGTTTTTAATCCTGCGAAATGGTCATGTAATTTTGCCATTTGGTACTAGGATACTGTCCCTGACCAGGTGCCACGCTGAAAAGGCAACTAAAAGAGTAATTGCAAATAATAAAATATTGCCTATGTAGCCTCCTTCCATTTGCTACACTTGGACTAACAAGGGCTTCCTAATGGACAAAACGACACTCGGTGCTTCCAGGTGTCAGCAGCTAGAAGAGAACTGAAATCTAAATGGAGGTTTTAGCTGAAGAGCTCTGTTTGGTCCCACCTCAGCATTACACGAGTTTAATGTTTAATTCATAACTTTCTGCCTCCTGAATTAGACGCGAAAGATTCTGAGAATGGCTCGAAGAGTTACGGGGAGGCAGCCTTAAATTAAGAGAGTATAAACCAGCCCAGCACCGCAAGCAATAATAAATATTGCAAGCTGGAGACGACTCGATGTCTATAGCGTGTTACTTGTTTTTGTCCAACTGTGAACGATCAGAACATTGGTTTGGTTTTGCCCCCTCAGGCAGGTCTCGCCTTAAGTCGAATTGGGGGTTGTGTTGGTAGGCAGGTAATAAAAGGAATGAGGAACCTGGTGTGTGATCTGCTGGTCTGGGAAGATGAAGCTCTTGCTTCCTGATTCCCCGGAGGTTTTCTACCCGTGTTGTGTAACTTTCTTATCCTGAGGTTGCTCCCTTATTTCCCAGAGTCAGTATTGATAATTTTCCTTTCTCCGCAGGGGACACTACACAGAAAATGAGATCTGCACAGTATCCTACCCCAGCAGAATTGGATGCTTATGCTAAGAAGGTCGCCAACAATCCACTGACTATAAAAATCTTTCCAAACAGTGTCAAGGTTCCCCAGAGGAAACACATACGCCGTACTGTGAACGGACTCGATACTTCGGGTCAGAGGTACAGTCCTTACCCGTCTCAGGCCGCCTCCAAGACGGGCCTGCTGGCGATAGTCAAGTCTCCAGCGAAAGGAATCCTCAAAGACTTCGACGGGACGCGCACGCGCCTGCTGCCGGAGGCCGTGATGAACCCCCCTTCGGCGCCGTACGTCGCACCTAGCACTTTAACCCACCCGCAGGCGCTCGCTCGCCAGCAGGCTCTCCAGCATGCACAGACTTTACCGCACCCCCAAACTCTCCCCCAGCCCCAGCCCTTGCAGCACCCTCAGGGGATACCACAGCCACAAAGCTTAGCGCACCCTCAGGGGATCCCGCAGGCGCTGCCGCACCCGCAGGGCATGCAGCAGCCGCAGGGCTTGCAGCACCCTCCCGCCATGGCACACCAGAGCCTGCAGCACCCCCCGAACCCTCTGCTGCAGCCGGGTTTACATGGGAGCAGAAAGATGCCGGATGCGGACGCGCCGCCGAATGTGACCGTGTCTACCTCAACCATTCCCCTCTCTATGGCTGCCACCCTGCAGCAGAACCAGCCGCCCGACCTGAGCAGCATCGTGCACCAGATTAACCAGTTCTGCCAGGCCAGAGCTGGCATTAGCACTACCTCAGTGTGTGAGGGACAGATTGCAAACCCCAGTCCTATAAGTCGCAACCTGCTTATCAATGCAAGTACCAGGGTATCTACTCACAATGTCCCTACGCCCATGCCTTCCTGTGTAGTAAACCCTGTCGATCATGCTGCTGCTGCTATTCCTTCTGCCTCTGTTAATGTGCCCATGGTGAATATTAACAGGGTGCCGGCTGCGTACCAGAACGAAATCAAATCGGTTGCCTGGAACCAGCACCAGCTTGCACATCTGCAGCAAATGTGTGGGGATGCTGCTGGGCCCGTTGGACTCGCAGGGAAGCACCCTCCGAGAGAGATTGCAGGGCAGAGTTTTCCTGGCAAAACAAACTACCCTCAAGAACTGTGCATGGGCCAGTCGTTCAACTTGAAGCCCCCCATCGAGAAGCCTACGCCTTCTCCACCTGTGAACGGATTGCAGGGACCCTTGCCATATACTAACGGGCACTATTTCCAGCCCATATGGAATAACATTCTGCCCACTCCCAACAGTGACAGCTCGGGGTCCCAGGACCTTGCCATGCCTTTCCACGGCGGGCAGCCCACAGGAGCGCCGCTAGATTGTGCAGGAGGAACTCATTACAGAGCTGGAGCAGGGCCAGCCAGCCAGAGTAATGTGATGCAGACCATGGATTACCTAAGTGGGGACTTCCAGCAGTCTTGCTTCAGAGATCAGAGCATGGCCGTGCTGGGAAAAGTCCATCGGCCTCCCATGAACCGAGCACCTGAACCAACCGATAGTCGAAATCTTCATATTCAACACCCAGGGTATAGATAGGCTGCAGTCACTTTCACAGACAAAATTATAGGTTTAGTCTTAATTTTAATTAATAAGCAAGACATTTTTAACTTGCAAACTTGTGTGATCATTATAGTACCCATTGGAAGAAGACATACTGTATATTTAAGAGCTTTGCTTACATGTTATCTATCTCCTCAATGCATCAAATATTTAACATGCCTTTTGTTTCAAAGAATTTCATTACACTACTTCACGCCACAGCTGTTTCCTCACCGCAGAATCCCCTTTGTGCAGCTTTTGCCTTCTGCTTAGTAACTACTTGCTGGACTGATGTTACGTTGCTGCAGGGTTTCGCAGATGCATCTGTTCGGCGGCTCCTCGAAGAGCTGCGAGGTAGCATAGCTGCTTAAATTTCCATCTCAATTTCCTCTGAAGATTAAGAGCAGCAGAATTTGTCAGGAAGCAGGGCTTATTTTCAACTCAAAAGCCCATTTCATTAATGCATTAAACATTGACCATTTGCACTGTCTAGAGGCCTATTTAATTGAAAAAAAAAAAAAGCCTACGTTTGAAAAGAGCTAGCTAGGGGTATATATTTAGGCATTAATATAGGAAGAAGCTTTTCTGCTCTTTCTTGCAGAGATATCTGCATCGTTTAGACTTTGTCCAAAGTCAAAAGTCTCTGGCAGATTTCTCTGACACTTTTTTTGCAGACAGGGTATAGGAGCGAGGGGGGAAAGGCCCTTTTAGGATATAGGCAGCAGCCACGGGGAGCTGCCTCTTTCTGCATCGTCCTTCCCTCTCCCACTCCCCTTGCGCCGGTGGAAAAGCCGGATCGTGCGAACCCCTTGCTGCTAGGAGTCTGGCCTTCCTCGTGGGAAGTGCTCTTCCGCGGTCCCGCTGCGGGAATCCGGTCCCGCTGCCAACTCCCAAAAGGGTTCAGCTGCTTCTCCAGGAGCCAGAGTTAATTTCAGGGTGAGGAGGCAGAGCTGGGAGCTCGTCCCGGCCAGCGGAAGGACGCGCGGAGTGACGTGGCACTGGCACATTCCCATAGCAGCACTCGTGCAATGGGCAGCGTTTGAAGCTCCAGCCGTGAGACACGGTGGGACTTACAGTCCCACATTCTACATTAAAACGCCACAGTAGATTTAATGGAACAATTCTCTGGGAATGAGTGAAGCTATTTATAACATACCTTTTTTTTTTTTTCCCAGAGTCTCGGTGCCTAACTACTTCTGTTCTTTCCCACGTCACTTACAGCAGCTAGTTGAGTCGGTGACCAGTAGGACACTAACTGTTGGATAACCTCAGCGTCTCGTTTTCCTCAGCGTCCCGAAACTTCCCTTTCCTTTTCAATAGCCGAATTTGTTGTAAGTAGAAAATTCCTCATCTCTGTTAACGAGACTAATACTTGAACATAATGATCACAATCAAGTTTGGAAATTAAAAAATAAATGAATAAATAAATGCATTGATTCTTTATATGTACACTGGCTAAAAAATATTGCTCTACACTGTAACTTTTAAGTGTAATATTTCTGTATGAATGTCGCCTGGTAGTGTGGGTTTGAGTAGCATTGTGTATGGGTGAACCCACTGGCCTCTGCCATTCACTGGCCTCCCTCACAGCCCTTTGAAAAACAAAGCCTTAAGTATTTGCTCCTTGAACTTTCCTTAATGAGCATGGTTTAAAATCTTAAGACATCATACAAAATTAAAAAAAAAAAGACTTATACAAGTTTTGAAGTGACGTCATAGTTGGCTAGAGATTCTTAAAGTTTTTCGTAAATGGAAAAATTAGAAAACATTTATTTGTATTTTTTTAATTTAGACGTGTAGTTCTGGGCTGTAACAAATATTTAGGTTTCAAAGCTTAGCAGAGTACGTTTTCTGACTCCTTGCGTAAGTTAGTACACTTAATCATGTCATTATTTAAATTCTTTTAAGTGTACTCTAAACCGTTCTTTAGCGATAACTCTTTAGCAAAGTTAAGCAATTTGACTAAAGACGGATTAAATTATGTGTTGGCTTGTGTTGCCTTATATTTAAAAAGGAAAAAAAATGCCTGATTGTGTTATGCCAAATGATAGCAACATGAAGTCCTAATTTATTGTTTATAATCGTATTCCTGCAGTCTTTGTGAAAACTGGTAAATATACATCTATGAAAGAACTAAAATCCTGAGGCTTTTCATGCAATATTTTTCGGAATACCCTATATTGGAAGCCAAGGTTCGAGTCTGAAGCTGCTTCCAGTCCAGTCACCCTGTTGTCTTCCCTCCCCTGCTCCCCAGATCGATCTAGGGCTGTGCTATGACCTTAACATTTCCTGCTAAGTTAGTTCCTATAAGGTGTTCTTCTACCTGAATCCGTACCTTTTTACTAAATAAAACACTGGCATCTCTTCTGTTCATTAGCCTGCTACCAATATGAACCCAGACTATGATTTAAAACTAATTCTCCTGCTCCCGTCCTAAGAGGGAGGCTGAATAAAACCCCGTGTTGTGGTTATCTGACAAAGTGATGGCAATGCCAGAGTTACAGGAATGTCCCTGGTAGGGATGGAAGGGGCTGTGAATCGTTGTGAGTTGTTTGGCACTGGCCATCCCAGGTAGAATCTCAACCTCTGAGACTTTACCCTGGTACAGCAGGACTGGGAGGCAAAAATATTCCTAAGACTCATCCAGGTAGGACTTTGCCATTACCTTGCTTGAAAAATAGGAATAATTTTTCTGTTAAAATACACTAAAATATATCCTCTTTTTTTTGGTTCTAGGAGTGAGGTTTTTCTTTAAAAACAATCCTTTCCGCTTCTTCTGTGGCCTGTTGCTAATAGCTCCTCCTTCCTTCTGCCCAATTAGATCTTCTACAAGGGGAAATCCCAGCAGCTCCTGCCTGATTTCCAGGCCCAACTTTGAGGGCAAACAGTCCATCCCGGCGGGATCCAGGGGAGAGCCCAAAGCGGAGGCCGGCGGCACCGGCCCGGCCGCTCTGGCCCTAGGATGGTGCACGTAGCTGCATCCTACAGAAACCTTCCCGCATTCCTTCAGTTTTCCTCACGCTCTGCCCCACGCTGGAGTAATTCCTCGTAGAAGGACAAGTAACTTATTCCAAGGCAAAAAAAGGTGGGAGCTTCCCCCTGGGACACGGATGGAGGCGGTCGCCCTCCGCTGTCCCAGGGCAGCCTCCCTTCCTCCCCCGTGCTCAGTTGTGGTTTATTTTAACTCCACCAAAGGGTCGGTTTTCCCATTATTCCCAACCCGAGCACCGTGTTGCTGTTCCCCCGAGTGCGTGTGGATCCCGGGTGTTTGCAGGTGGCAATTCTCTCCTTTGAGGAAAGAGTAAGTTATTTTCAGCTGCTTTTCCTCGACCTGAACTGTTTATGCTGTGTCATCAGCACTGTAATCTCTTCCTTTCGCAGTACCATGCTGGTACAGCAGAATATCATTATTTCTGATGGTTTCTAGCAACTCCATTGCCAGCTGGGGGTTGACATTAAGTAGATCCTAAAGGGATAAACGTGCAAGTGGTGTAAACCCTTCCAAAGGAAGCTTCCATCTCTTAACACGTCTTTTCTTTTAAGCAGAAGCTTTGAAGCTGTTAAATCACAAGCCCAGTTTGTTACAGCCCAAAGTTAACATTTTATACAGACACTTGTGAATTTTCTTTCTTTAAGCTTACGATGTGAACGACGTCTCCGTGGGACTCGGCCGCTCCCGTAGAAACCAAACAGCAATGTTTGCTGGGGCTCACTGTGGAGAGAACTGGGAATTGCTGCTGTATTTCATTAAACCACATACTGATTATATACGCTGCTTCTTATGTGCTACGGGTATGAACTAGATTTTTTTTTTCTTTGTCCGCAGGAAAAATAAAAAGTAAAGCAAAAAAAAGAGAGAGATTTGGTCCCTCTGCCCTCCTGCTGTGTTTGTGCAGTGCGGATGAGCGAGGCTTGTTGGGCCCGAAGTAGCCCCTACACCAAAGGGGGTCGGGAATGGGAATTTGGGGAAGGGTCTCGGGGGGTTTGTGGGGTGTGAGATGTGCAGGGCACGGCCGGGATGCTCCCATCCTCTGAGAGCACCGGGAAGGCCTGGGAAAACACAGCAGCGTGCCAAAACGAGCCAAAAAAGGGCTGAAATCGTTACTGAAGAGGTTGGCGAGAGGAGGGGTGCGAGGACAAGGGCTCCCGCGCCCGGTCCCTCTTCCAGCCACTTTTCCCGGGTTACGCAGGGCTGCTTGGGAAGGAACCGGGAGCTTCCTGATGCTGTCGTTCCGATGTTGGCATTACTAACGTGTGTAGCGAACTGAACGTTTTTGGTTATTAGCATAATACTAAATAAATTTTTTTAAAAGGGACTACTATGTTATATTTGTAGAAACCTCGCAGCAAAGAAAAGCCAAGAGGTTTTTCTTCGCTTTAGTGTGATCAGGTGTCTGATCCACATGAGAAAAAAAGCCAGGACAACTGCTGGGTGTTTCGGAGTCCATCTGCCCTGGCCCTGCTGGAAGCGCGTGAGTGGCTCCGTCCCCCTGATGACAAATTAATATCTGTCATACGATTCCCCTAACACTAAGACACATACTTGGTTCCCACAGGCTTTTCCTGGAAATTGAGCTAAAATGAGCCGCTTTGGGTGGGAAGAGATCTATTTCCACCATTGCTACTGCTGCATCCCCCTTCCCGATACACAACCATGGCCTGGACGGGAAGCAGCCGCTCGGGAAGCTGGAGCTGTAGGAGCTTCATCCGCTGTGAATATCCGTCCCAGATAGGCAGGTCCTTTCCGCAAACCCTTTTCCAGGCGTTTTGCACCGTCCTCGGAGCTGGTCCGCCCTGGTTAGCAGCGGGGAGCTGTGTAATGAGCCCGCGGGGACTCGGCGCCGCGGTTGCTACCGCCACGGAGAAGCCACCGGCAAACAACCAACGGAGCCGCCGGCAGGACCGG
>NW_010579901.1:448566-466062 GCF_000705375.1 Tinamus guttatus | reverse complement strand
CTTGACAGCGAGATTTTCCGCACAAACCTGTGTACTGCAAATACCTCTGGGATTCACTGCAGACTCTGATACATTGAGTGGTTTTCAGAGTAACACACTTAAGCTGTGTCACACTGGGCAGCTCTTCAGGTTTCAAGTGCTCTTGCAGTCCTTCCTTTACTGTATCCTGAAGCTTTGTTAGTGTCTGGATCAGATCCCTCTGGGCAGGGTGCCCAAGTTTCAGATAAGTGTAATATTCAGGAAAACAGTTTTTCAGATGTGTTCACAGCATCGTCAGGGAATTTTTTTTTCTTTTTCCCAGGATCTATCTTCATGGTCTAGTTTGCAAAGAGCTAAGCCTAGCAGCAGTAGTCTTACCTTGTCACAGCACATCTTGCAACCTTTCCATTGCTTCTCTATCTAATATCTCTCTGAACTCTGCTGTTTCCTCAGCAGCAAAGGTGAGTAATCATATGCCAAGAGGTGACAGTTCCAGATTAGCAAGTTACAGCTAGCTTTTCGGCCACCATGTCTTTCTTCCTTGTGGCAAACCAATCCTTCCCTCATTCTACCTCCACCTATGATGGGGAAGGCATCTCACCCCTGTTTCAAGAGGGCACAGGTGAGATCCAGCCTACTATCTCCTATGTTGGTGTCCCAAAAACAGTGGCTATGTCTGCATTAAGTAAACAGGCCCAGGACCCGGGGCTGAATCACAGTATATAGCCACACATTCTGTCCAGAAACCTAAGTTCATTGAGTCGGTGAAGTTTGGGCCCAATCCAACTGTTACTGCAGGAGATATTGCCCAGATAGTAGGTATGAACTCACTTCTGGTACCTCTTGATAGACCCAGAAGATGTACTCCAGGATTACTTACTGCCACTTCTTTTTTTTTTTTTTTTAATTTATTTATTTTTTTTCAGGTAAGGGCACCTCTGATGCTGAACACTGATTTGGGGATCCAGAAGCTGCCAGGTTTCTGCCCTGAGGGATGTGAGACTCTGAGGCATGATTCCTGCCTAAGTTGTCAGCTGAGCAGTGAGCGTCTTGCAGTTTTAAGTTCCTGTTGTGCCTAATTCCTATTAGTGTAGCTGGGCTTCTCCTCTGAGGCAGGCTGGTATTATGATCCTCACATCTTTAAGGCCATTATCAGGCTCATCTAGATGCTTAAGACTTCCTAGAAAATCTTTTGCCTCATAATTCTAGCAAGGATTCCTGTGTTTTCTAGGGATATCTTCAGCACTGCCATCACCTGTGGTTTTGTTTCCTCCAGCTTCACAGGCAGCACATGCATCTGTCTGTCACAGAAGCTTTGGCTCAGTCTGGGGAGTAGCTTCCACCTAAGAAATTGCTCTGTGCTTTGTCCCTCTCTCCTTTTTCTGGATTGGAGCCTTTCAGACCTGCCAGCTGACAGTTAGTTCCAGTTTGCCCCAGACTGGGTCTTTTAATCTGCACCTATTTGTCATGACAAGTGTGATGAACTGCCCTTCTGGGTCTGCAAAGTGCCCATTCTAGGAGGAAGAAAGGTCTAGCAGACAGTCCACACGTGGAAAAACAAAACAAACAAATGAACAAAAAACACAGAGTAGGCAATAATTTTAAAGAATACCTCCCCACACCCCCAAATTGCTGGAGATCAGGAGACCAACACAAAACGTGATGGGAGAGAAGGATGCTGAGCAGCCAGTCTAGAGCAGGACCTGATCTATGGTTGCATTTTGTGGTAACCCTCCCACAGGACACTGCTTAGGATATTTGTACCCAGCAGCAATGACTATTAAGAAACAACTTTCTACACATTAGGAGTTTTTAAAGCATTAACGGCTTAATGCAGCAAGAGGAAGACAAGCCACAAATGGCAGCAACATAGAGAGTCAGCGAGGGAGATGGAGTGGGAGCTGCTCTGACCACTCTTCCTTTCTATGCTTGAAACTACTGCAATCACCACGTACTAAAACTGCCAAAATTTTTGGCCCTGGCCCTCGTCTGTTGTGCATCCCTGTGACCCTGTTGGCAACGCTGGCCTGAATTCCCTGTTCATAATATAGAGAGTGCAAGATGGGAATGAAGCTCAAGGGAACCAGCTCATCGCATTCACTGCTGACATGACAGCCTCCATGGCAAAGCAACACGACTACAGCTGCACGAAAGGGCAAACAGCTTGCTGCTGCTGCCAGGAAGCACACGAGTCCTCCGCAGATATGGCAGAGCCCAATCTTCTGTGCTAGCTGCACTTGCTGTTGAAAATACCTCTCACCGCTCTCTGTGACGTTGTGCGGTGATGCATCAGGGAGTGCCCACTGTGAGCTCTGGTGCTGACCTCCCAGAGGACTGGTGCCCTGTGGTTGCACTCTTATGAGCTGGCTCCTACAAGAAACATTTTCTTTCATTGTAGAAAGGAAATGACACATTGTAGTGTCATTGTAGTGAGGATAATGCCTACTGAAATTGTTACCCCAGATGTCCTAATACTTACCATTTCCATCAGTCTTTAAATGTGCTGCATTGAAGTTGCCTGGATATCCCATAAGGAGAAACACCTTATTTTCTATCACAGAGGTGGGAATCAGGCAGCCCCCCAGCCTACCTGCAAAGGACTCACTGTCCCCTCCCCTGCACATTCCCTACTACACTTGGCCTTCTGCAGTCTGTCTCCAGACTGGCTTCTCACTGCTCATTGCAGAATGCTTTATACCTGATGTGGCAAATGCAACTGGAGGGCTGTCAGGCCCCCAGGCAGGTGCCAGCTCCAGAGGAGCAGGGGTGAGGTTGCTTGGGCATGTACCAGAAGTTTGAGTTTTGATGAACTCAGTGTTCTGGGAAGGAGTGAGCCATCATCAAGCAACATTAACTCTGTGTTAACAAAGGGTTTTGTCATTGAGTTTAAACTTAAGGGCAACGCTGGCACAAGAATAAATTATCACAGGCTGGGTCATGAATACACTGAGGCTCGAAATTAGAAGGAACTTCTTACCCAGCAGTGCGAGGATCTGGAACATCCTTTGAATAGCAGCAGTGAGGAAAGGAGAGTGAGCTTGGATTGAGACTGGAGTCAGGAAGTGTCTGAGCTGGAGTATGCAATGGGATGCCTGTCATCATCTGGCTGTCAGTCCTCTCTTATGTAATTGCAGGACGTTTTCATAACATCTTTGCTCTTAATGCAGCACAAGCCAAGAAGGACGCCTCAGGCTTGCCTGGGAGTGGTGCTAAGTGTTTGGGTCTGTGGGAAGGGTGCCCAAGAGAGGCTGCAGAGTGCTACAGGGCTGTAATTATCCAGGGATCACAGACGCCTCCTGGGGAAGTACTGTGAGCAGAGAGCTAGCAGAGGCAGTGGAGAAAACCATATGTGACAGTCAGGGTCAGGCCCATGCACCTCGGGTGACAAGGCTTCTTGTAGATCCTACAGGATTTTTTGATGTAGAATGCATGGCAACATCAGGATGTAGGATTCAGGACTGCAGGATTCATGCCGCAACCCAGGAGAGCGGGCAGCTTTGCGAACTGGGTGCCCGTGGGCTCTAAGGCAGTCCTGTTCGCCCATGTGCAGCCCCAACCCCACGCAGCTCTGTGGGGGGCCAGCCAGCCCAGGAGCCACATCCCGAGAGCTCCGAGCCGTGAGGGGCAGGCTGGGGCGCTGCAACAAGGGGACACCCTGGGAGCCAGGAGAAGGGCACCTGTCATTCTCCTGGTGCAGCTCGGGCTGGACGTGCCCCTGCACGCTGGAGCGAATCGGCAGCGTCTCTCCCAGCAGCACCTCCTGCCTTGCTCTCTGCACAGGCAGAGACCAGCCTGGCACCTGCAGCCCTGCGAAACAGCATGTGGCTCCTGCTCACCCCAGACTGTGCTGTACCAGCCGCACTCAGTTATCCAAAGCAGAAATCCTTCCATGAAATAAAATATTCCAGTGCCAAGTCTCAATGGATTATACAGGCTGGGGATAAAATGGGAGTTACAGCAAATTATGTGGCTGTTTCTTTTTCCTTTCTTTCTTTTTTTTTTTTTTTTAGAAGATTAAGCTGTCACTGAAGTGACGTCTACGTCTTCCTCACTGGTGAAAGTTAGGGGTGTCAAGCCTAGCTGCTGACTCATAGGCAAGAAGAAGAAGAAAGGGAAAATTAGCATGAGGAATGTTGCTGAAATGGGTTGCATGTGTTTAGTGATTAATCTATATAGTATACTGCTGTATGTGTTCTGGCGGCTGTGCTTTCTACGTATTTTAATGGAATCTGATCTTTTAAGAGAACGGGGCACCTGTATGTGGAGTCTGTATCTGCAGATCCACTACTATAGGAGACAGATCTTTAAGAAAAACTTTTCCAAGAAAGCAAGTTTAATTCCTGACATTACAGCACCAGTGCTTTTTCTTCTGAGCCTAGATGCTTTAGGACATTTTACTGAGCTAATGAGCCTGTGGATGGCAGATCACTGGTCAGAGTGTAGCCTGGCTCTGCAGGGATTAAAAAATCTCTCCCGGTGGGTGTATGTCTGCAGGCCCTTCTAGGACGTGCGTTTGGTTGGGTCTGTGTCCCATCTTCCTCCTTAAATATATGTTCCCTGACTGCAACAATTGGCAAACTCAGCAAGAGGCCTGGAAGGTGACCTTGAGCTAAACCATGTCACCTCCAGTGGATGTCGCCTCTGGATCAAGGCTGAGGCAGGCGCGGGAGGCTCGGGCTGCTGCTCCTGAGATAACTCAAAGGATCTGGGAGGATGGGTGGCTGCTCAATCTGAACAACAGCTCCAGAGCCAGAGCTGTGATCATACTCAAATTAATTGCAAATAAGCACAGTAACATAAGAAGCAATTTGCGTAAGACATCACATGGATTCGGATGCAATTTTGCATGTTTTTTAAAAAAATACAATAACGCACAGCTTGGGTGGGTATGCGAAATCATTTGTGCAGCGATGCATGCAGAGAAACAACGTGCAATTATCACAGAAGTACAAAACAAGTGACAGCAACCGCCCAGTCTGCTCAGAAGCCAGGGGGGCCCTGCCTTTGTCCGCCCTCTGGACAGATGCTTGGATTTATGCTATCATTTCACACATGTGGCCTGCTTTTCCACCGGGCAGTTGCCCCTCTGGTACAGAGAAAGGATGGTGCTTGCTGTATCATGCCACTACTCACTCCTTCACATCTGCATCTTTGGCTTCATCTTTCATAGGTTCCAGAATGCCTGATGGGTCATTCTTTGTGGGTTACTACTGTGTTCCTCACTGAGCCTGAGGGATTCATCTCTCAGTATATGCCACTTTAAGTGATACTGCTCTTGCCTGTTGGGTGCAAAGACTACAGGCCTAAATACTAGCTCTGAAAGCCTGAGGACAGATGCTGACAGCCTGGTATTTGGTGGTCCCAGTGCTGTGAATGTCTGTAGATTAGATCACATAGTCCTCAAAGCCTAGAAAAAGTGGGCCGAACAATTTACCTTAAAAAAGGAAGGTGGCAAGAAAAGGCAAACGCATCCATTAAGTGGGAATCATCCTTCCAAGGGAACATCAGGAGGGCTGAGACCTTTCAACCTCCAGAATGCCCTTTCACCTCTTGGCCTACATTTCGGAGCAATCCTGCATTTCTGATGCATGGATATGACTTCAGTTTCTGTCCTCCCTGGAGCAGTAATTCTGAAATGTGAGCGCTGAGCCACGAGCTCATACGGTAGCGTCTGAGTCTCCCTCCTTCTTCACTGGACTGTGGGAGCAGCACCCAGGCACCTCGCAGTTCCCAGCCCCCACTTCACCTGCCTTCGGTCTTCATTTACCCATCTCTTTTTAAGGCCTCTAGCTCTAAATTTCCATCCTGATCTCTTTTTCTGAGCCTGTGTCCCCTTCCTGGCAAATCTCTTAATTGTAGCCACAGTCTCTGTTTCTGCTCACTCTCTCTTCACCCTGTCTTTTCCTGTCTTCTTGCATATTCCTCCCCCATCATCGCTTCTGTGTTAGAAGCCCTGACTGTGTTAGGCCGTTTGTTTCCCTTCGCTGTAACGCCTGGGCATCAGAAAAGAGCTGTCACCAAAAGCCTATTCTCAGTTCTGTTATTTCATCCCTGTCCTCCTCCTTAATATGGGAAAACCTCTCCCTCCACATTTGCTGCAGTCACAATTGCTGCACCATCTTAGTAGTTATCCACAAGCAAAGTGGACAACCCAAGTGGCTAAAAGTAACCCGCATTTGGCCAGGTCAGTCTTTTCCATCCTCCACTTTGCCATGGAAGCCCCGAGGCCAAGCAAAAGAGAAATCTCATTATAGAGGAGTGAATAACGCCTCTGCGCCTCTTCTTACAGTTTCTGCTGTGCATCCAGCAAACATGGGGTAATGCTAAGCTGAATCTCTGACCTCATTTGTGTGATATTTATTCACATGCAATATGTCACACAAGAAAGGAACTAGCAAAGCAGGAAAAAAAAAACGCATTGGAAGGAAAGCATTTCAGGCTTAAATATCATCCTGGTGTGGCTGAATGGTTCCAAATCAATCTAAGCACTCTGGCACAAGCCTCTGCTATAGGTGTGTCTGACCATTGCACTGATGTTTTGGTTAGTGAACACATTCAGCTAGGCCCACATGTATTCACAGTGCACCGACTTGGCTAGATTGAGTCCCCTGCTACTAACAGAAGATACAGTTCACAGACTGTCCCTTGGGTTAGGAGGGGCTTGGAAAGCTCCTACTTTCTGGGTCACTTTACCAAGGCTCAGATGATGCAAGGGAAGATCAGAGGGCTTATTCTGGCATCCTTCCTTAGGCAACCTAACTGGGAATTCAACCATCTCTTCCACCACAGCAGGCTGTAGTGCAAACTTGACCAGTGCCTGCTGTAGACATTAAACAACGTCCCTCTGGCATTCAGAAAATGAGTCACCTTAGGCTTGTTTGTTGCACCCTCACAGAAGCTCTTCAGCCATCAAGGGACCTGGGGCCTCAAACTAGACTGGCTGCCCTAAAGCAGCTTCTTTGCTGTCACTGGAGCTCTAATCAGGAGCCACAGAGATGCAGGGCAGATCCCCAGGGCAGAGAATGGCACATGTTTCCCTGCCACCTTCCTCATGGGGATTGATGTGAAAATGAAGATGGGTTTGCTTGTACTCTGTCACTCCCTGAGCACGCTGGGCTCTGGATAAGTGTGGAAGGCATCACTGAATCGTCTGTTATTCACTGGGCATGATGTGCGCTTAGAGACACAGCAGCCCTCAATAGAGGCTCGGTTCTGCCTCTGAGGATCAAAGCAGGAGTGAGCCAAGCAAACAACTCTGTTCCATTATACAACACCAAAATGAGTGGCTGCTTGTTTAGCGATTATTCTTCATGGCAATTCACATTTTTGCATTGCTCCTAAATAAACTGCCACCTACAAAGTCACATCCCTTCCACAGGGTGCAGGAGGCATTTCTAACTTAAGCTGGCCTCCTTGCGCCTAGGTTTATACCTGAAGGAGCACAGCTCATCCAAAGCTGCCCTACCCAAATACACTGCAGGCCCATGCAGCTCAGGGAAGCCCAGCAGCTCCGCAGGTGCTTTTCCATCATCATCCTGGTGCCTGCAACCTTGGGCCACTTCTCTCATAGAGCATATTGCAAACACAAAATGGCAATAACCATCAGGAGCAGGCACACAGATGAGAGCAGAGCCAGAGTGCATGGAGCCCAGGAAGGCCAATACTAGAAAAGTTCCTTGTTCTCAAGGGACCTGGAGAAGATGTGTAGAGGCCTCCAGAAGATCAGGAGGAGGCACGTTGTCCCCTGCTTCAGCACCCTGCAACTCCTGCCCATTACCTGCAGGTGCAGCTCCCACTAGCAGCAAGGACAGGCCCAGGGACAGCTGTGACTGAACACTTGGTTCCTTGAGTGAGCAGAGGCCTGAAGAAAGGAGATCCGCCCCACTCTGACAGAAGCACCAGGAAAATATTTGGGGAGAGAGAAAGAGCATGATGCTATTTCCAGAGGAGGCAAGGGAATGCTCTAGCTCACTGCCAAGCATCTGTATTGACAGCCACATCCAGTAGGCAGTTGCCCGTTCGTTTTTTTTTTTTTTTATAGTGGGACAGTGTGTTGCAGGTTAGAGAAGGCACTTAGCTGGGGAGAATTCCAGCTTTGGGAGCCACTTTGATTACTTCTTTCTAAAATATTCTCTTTCACAGGAAATCACAGGGGTCAGCAATAATTTGTGCTTGTTTGTAAGACCCTTGCTGGAGTGATTTCCATGTATTTTGATGTGGTTGTATAGTTTTTATGTGTTCTTATTTGATTTAATCGTTCCCATTGATTCCTTCCACCTCCTCTGCCAATGTTCAATGCGCTTCTCTGCTTTAGTATCTTATTTGAGAGCGAGAAGGAAAATGGATGTGGAGGGAAGGAGGCAGGTCTGGGAGCAGGTTGCAAGTCAGCATGAACAGGTAGTCAAGAGGGACAGATCAAGGAGTGGTCATGGAAAGGGATTGCGCCAGGCACGTGATTTGTCAGGAAGCCAGAAGAAAAAGGAGCAACTCACAGCTTCTCCTTTGAGTCAGGGAGCAAGTCCTGGTGGAGAAAAGGAGGATTTCACTGAGTGCCTGCAGCCTCTGCCTCTGCTGAGAGCACTCCGAAGAAAACGCATCTGATGACAGAGAACCTAGCAGTAAGACCTGAAGCGGCGGCTAGGAGCAGATGAGGTTTGTATAAGATGTTTTGCTGTCCTGACATGTTTATGAGTCTTTAATTTCAGCACCATAAGAATCTATCACGTGTTTAGTGAAGTCTTTCTTGCCTGCCCAGCTCGAGAGCCTCCTTGTGTAATTAACTGACAAGATTGCCCTGGAAGAAGGGTCTGACAAGCTGTTTATAACAACAGGCATGAAGGGACTTCCTCCTCCCACACTCTGCACAGAAGCAAAATAGATGTCATTCCTCCTCTTGTGAGCACAGGCCCTGGGACAGCCATCTCAGGCCCGTGACTGCTCGTTGAGGGGCCTAGGGCTACCTCCAGCCCAGACAGGTCATGAGCAGTGAGCAAGTGCCGTTCGGAGGGAGGCCAGCCCTGCCGTGGTGCCGGGTGTGGGCTCAACCCCGAGGGACTTCACATTATCAGCAGAGCACCCACTTCCCATTCCCAGTGGGATGTGGCCCCTATGCAGGGATACATCTGCCTTCTGCAGTGGGCAGATACTCAAGGGACCTGGAGAAGATGTGTAGAGGCCTCCAGAAAATCAGGAGGAGGTATCTTGGCCCCTGCTTCAGCACCCTGCAGCCCCTGCCCGTTACCTGCAGGTGCAGCTCCCACTAGCAGCAAGGACAGGCCCTGGGACAGCTGTGACTGAACACTTGGTTCCTTGAGTGAGCAGAGGCCTGAAGAAAGGAGATCCGCCCCCCTCTAACAGAAGCACCAGGAAAATATTTGGGGAGGGAGAAAGAGCATGATGCTATTTCCAGTAAGACATGGCTTAGGAAGGGGTGTCAGGCTTGCTCCATGCCCCTTCCCGCAGGCAGAGCCCCTGGGACAGTGTCTGAAGCTCAGTCTAGGCTGGAGAGCCTGGCCCTTCCTCCAGCAGGAGAGGAGCAGGATGTCTCCAGTACCTAGCAGGATTCAGACGGTGAGTGGGCAGGGGAGCCATTCCCAGTGTTTGGTAATCCTCATGCAATTGCCAGGGAACATAGCCTTTAAAATCCGCGACAGTGTCTGCTGCCGGTCTGTAGTGTCTCCCTACTTGCCCACCCCTGTGCTGATCGCTGCCAGTGCTCGTGAAGTGGGGGAGTTATGGGAGACAAGGATGCTTAATTGCAGAGCAGCCCTGGAAACCAGCAGCAGCAGCAGCACCGTGTGTGTGGCCAGGAGGGGAGGCAGCAGGGCTGTAAATAGAAAACGCGGAGGCAGCCGCGGGGAACAGAGAGAAGGAGGTTTCTGCTCCTGCATCTCTCTGCCTCCCTCCCTTTGCTTCAGCTTCTCTCACCTCTCACGGCTCTCCTGGCACCCAGCATGAACCAACATGCTACGTGCAGACCCTTAGCATGGCCTGGAAACAGCAACTCCAGTGCCAAAACAGCCGGCCAGGGCTGGGAAGGTGGTACATGAGGCCCCAGCAGCCTTCTCACACAGGGAATGCCTCCCATGGAAAGCTGTGAGGAGACCTTACGGCCTCATCAGCCTGCGAGGAGACCAAGGTGAGGCAGACACAGGACCAAACTGTCCTCTCTAGCTACCTGGACCATGCCACAGGATGCCAAGTGGTTAAGCCCCAATCACTCTGCAGTGTCCATAGAAGGAAGTTCTTCTCCCACCCTTGACCTCTCCATTATGGCCTCTTCTAAGCAGCAAAACCTCAGTTTTCAGTATTTTGCAAAGGTTTATTTAAAAATGTTGAAACTAACATCCCACAAGAATTGAATATTTCACCACAAGGAGAAGAGAAATCCTACAAAAATATATATCACAACTCACGAGGGCAGGGGAAGGAGAAAAGCGAGACTGAGCAGGGACTGAGGAAGCAGAGAGACAGGATGGGAGCAGTGGCAAAACAAGACAGAATGGCAAAGAGAGAACAAGAAGGGAGTAGGGAGAGCAAAACAGTAGGAGGGCAGAGATAACTGTGAGAGAGGCTGATACAGGATAGGACGGGGATGCTGGAATACAGTGGGAACGATAGGGAAAAGAGTGGAGAGCTGGCAGACGGCAAAAGAAGCGGGGGCCCCTCTCTCGTCTTGCCAAGGCAGGGCCAGGAGTACAGTAGACATCAACTGGGGTGCGATAAGGGAGCTGGAGTTTAGCCCAGGGCTTCTGTGCTGCAGGATTCAGCTCCAAGGCTGTGCCGCTGACTCGGCGTTCCAAGTGAGATGCAAAAACTACGGTTTAATTCAGAACAAGGTGATCGCATGTTTCTTCTGGGAACAAAATATTCCTTTCCTAGCATTTTTCTGTAACAACAAGGAAATTGGGAATGGAAGGGCCAGATTTACAAGGGCACTTGGGTGCCGTTGAAGAAGAGGTAGATAGCCCTCTCTGAAGAGATAGGATGCTTGGATGGATTTAAGTCCCTGTGAATGGAACCAGAGGAGAGGTGTAGAAGTATGTTGGTGGTCTGCTCCCTTGCCTGCCAATCACAACAAGCCAAACGAGAAAGCGCAGGCAGGATCCGGCCTTGTAGCTCTCCTGGGTAAACAGAGAGAGAAGGTAAAGTTCCTGCTCCAAAGCAATAAAGATCAGAACAGAGAGACTGTTCCCCACATCTCTCTTCTTTCCCTCTGTGGTCACAGAGGGACCACACTCTTGTCCCCTTTTGGAGTTCAGCACAGAAACAGTTCATTTCAGCTCACCCAGTTCACTTGGATATTTCATTGGCCAGAAGTATTTGACAGGCTCAGCCCAACTTTTCAAACACTTTTAGTTCTTGCCCTGTCCTGCTTTCTCTCACATGGGGAAAGTAACTCATCTATTTCACAAGTCATCTGGAAGACAAGAAAACCTGACAGCTTCCAACTGAGAAGGTGCTGGCCTCTTTGCTCTGGCTTTGTACTCTGTGCTGTCAACCTGTCCACATGCGAATCTCATGGTATATTAGCTTGGACCAGGGAAGAATACTGCAGGTGTGCTTGGGCTGCATTTTACATACATGAAGAATGCATGGAGAAAACAAATTCTGTGACATTATTTATTGATTGGAAGAAGCTTGTGTGTCCAAACATGTTTTGAATGTTTTGTTCTAGTCAGAAAATGCAGCAATGAAAGTTTGGGCAGGACAGTAGACTTGATTCCCATATCTAACCTATTTCACGTGAGAGAGTGAAGGACTGTCTTAAAAATATACTTGCCTAGAAAAATAAATGGCTTGGAAAAGATGTTCATTATATCCAATCTTCTACCACTCTAGAAGCTTTCTCTACTGCATTTTCCAGCTTCCCCTTTACCACAGTATCTTTGAGTGGCTTCACTCTCTGGTGATGCTTTTAATTGAGAGACACACACATCAAAAGAAAATAGAACGTTAAAATCTGTTTTGTTTGCAAAGTTTACAAAAGTCTGACCGCCAGAGCTCAGGGTTTCCCTGCAGTAAGTGTTGGGATGTGTTACCACTGTGCAACCTGCAATGCCTTACTGCTTTCTTATAGACCTTCTCTCCATGCAGCATGTAAAAAGGTGGAGAGGAAAAGTCCAAGGACAGCCCTTAGAGGTGGTAGAATCTAGACTCTGGCCTTGTTTCAACAAATGATCCTGATCAAAGCACAATCTAATTAATCTGGTCTGAAAAATTATTTAAGCCTGTTTAAGACATTACATTGTTAACTGCCAGCAATAAACTATGCAGCCTTTTGCAGGCTGTGTGCAGATGTCCTTTTGCAGCTCTCGTTGTGCTAGTGTTAGGGGGAAAAACCCCAGCATGCCCTCAGCTGAAGAGGCAGTGATGGGCAGGGCAATGGGCAGCAGTAGCTGTCTGCCCAGGTGCTTGTGGAACATCTGTCCATGCCTAGCTTGAATGTCCACCCAAAGTCTCGAGTGAAAAAAGGAAAAGGCTCAGTAGTCGGTCAGCCTATCCTTAGGCAATAACAACATCTGCTGTACGCAGGAATTTAAACTGTGCTTAGGCTAGAGACCTCCAGAGTCCTTTGTCCTTTTCCACCTACGTCTTTCTAACATTCTGTGATTCTAATAAACCTGTAATTTTATTAGACCTGTCATTTTCTCCAAATCTCTACTGTTTTTTCTCTGGGAAGCTTATGGAAATTTACACTCTTATTTAAATGTCCTTCATGGTGAGTCAGATGGCACCTGAGATCACCTGTATAAATGTGTAGACCCAACCCTCTCATGCAACTCCCTGTGCTTTGCTCTATAAAGAATATGCGTACACTGTGGAGGTAAAGAATGAATAGGCCGTTCCTTTTTCTCTGGGATAATGAATAATTATTTGTCATAGCCCTTGAATGGGACATCAGGTCCTTCAAACTGTGGGTGAGTTTCCTCTCTCCAGACATATCAGCCCAGCAGAAGGTGCAAGTGCAGTGTGAGGACACCTCAACTGAAGTCTCTTATCATTCAGTTCAGTGGCTGTCAACACAGCACCTGTGAATTATTTTGAAGGTGTCCACAAAAGCCAAGATAGGACAACTATTATCATCAAGCCGTAATCTGCTGTTTTCCATCCCTCAGAGAGATGTCTGTGGGTACATCTCAGCCTCGCAAGAGACTGAGATACACTGATCATGCTCACACAGGTAACTGCAGCACTGACAATGTAGCTGTGCAGTTCCACCCCATCACAGCCCTTAAGTATCTGCTGAAGCAACTGGTTTGCAACCATGCCTGTGCCATTGCACCTGCTGTCCAGCCAGCACAGCGTGATCAGGAAGGCTGCAACCCTGTGTCTGGCTGCAGTAAAGATATCCTCTCTTTCAAGTCCTTGTTTAGTTTTACCAGTTATCTCTCCAGTTTTACCAGGTAGCTCTCCAGCTGCAAGGCAGGTATGAGTGTCCCAGCAGTACGTGGCACCCCTCCGAATGTTCCCAGAGGTCATCGCCAAATTGCTCTTTGTCATCCAAAGTGCAGTGCTGCTTGTTGCCTGTTACATGGACATCTCAAGGCACTTCCCTACCCCCGACCACTGAAATCCAAGCTCCTAAAACCCAGCTACGTCTGCATGTCATACTTCAGCAGTGCTGGCAGTATTCCAGTGCACAGGATGCTTGCTAAATGACATGGGCTTCATCTCAGATTTTCCTAAAAACATCACCACAAAGCAGAGATAAAAACTTGCTGAAGGAGATAGAGGGGACCTGAAAGGGGGCGGGCTTCCAAGATATCAAAAGATTTGGAAAGTGAAAGAAACTTTTTTCCCAAGCTTAACTGGCAAGAAAAAGGGGAGGGAAGGAGGATTGGGGGTAAAAAAGAAACAAACAAAAAAAAAGGTAATTGAGAGCTGAAAGAGATACAGATTGATAAATAGAAAATAGGGGAATGTTAGGCAAAAAGAAAACAGAGAGATGTGAATATATAAGGTAGGGAGCATGTTTCCTTCAAGGAAATGGGTTGATGAGGAGGGTCAGGTGTTGTGTAAGCCTCTTCTTTCCCATATTCACCCACTCTTGAGACCCTCCAGAAGCTCAAGGCTTTGGGAACAGAAGAACCTGCCACCACCTGGATCCCTGCTCAGGAAAGACTAAGCCCCAGCAGGGAATTCTGCAGCCGCTCAACTCCAGATGTTCACTTTAAAGCACACAACATGGAAAAGGACACACAGATGGGTTTGGGCCCACAGGGACAGGGGTATACCTTTCCACTTCCCCTACCCCAACGTCAGGCATGCACTGGTGGGAGAGTCACAGAGATCAAAGTAGGAGAGGGGCAGGAGAGGTTAAGCTTTCATAATATCAATAGCTCATCTCCCCTACCACCACCCCACTCTCTCACCATCCTGTCCTGCATAGAGGGGGTCCCCAACCTGCCTCCAGCAAGAGACTGAGGCCCTGCTTGTCCATTGCCCAGGTACGTCCTGGTTTGGTTGATAAGTTAGTGATGGTTGTGGTGGGCCATGGCACAAGGAGGTTGTTTTTTTCCTGGGGTAGCAGAGGCGACAGAAGTATGTGCTCCCCAGCTGTGAGAGGAGGGTGAGGGGAGCCAGCTGTGCTTCTCCCTTGCATTTCACAGGTTCACCAGTGGGATTCTGGGGGAAGAATGGAGTTGAAAAAGAATTAGAGATGGTAGCTGCTCATACTTCCACTGCCCTAGAGCCCCCATTAACCAATGCTGCTTTGTCCATATGGGCACTTCTCAGAGTCACCGCCTTGCCCTTCCTTCACCGGCGTTTCCCTTGCTCCCTTGCCACTCCCACACTCCCTTTCCCTCTCCAGCTTGCTGACATCCCTGAGGACACTCACCGATTGAGCTGGAAGGCAGCACTCTTCCCGTGGCCCCCCAGCTTCTCCATGCCCTCCTGGCCCTGTCTGCATTCCTCTGCCTCCGGTGTGGGGGCCAGCGAGTCACTGTAGGGCCCCAAAATGCTGACAGTGGTGGGGGACAGGTCCGTGAGGGGCTGCTGGCTCTCCTGCTGCCTGACCCCGCTCTGCTGCCCAGAGTGACGCCGGCGCTTCTGGTTACGGTCCCAGCTTTGGAGAAAGAGGAGCAGTGAGACACGGTACCTGTCCAGACATGCCTCAGCCCTCAGTGACAAAGGGTTTCACAGGACTCTGTCACACTCAGACTGGGGCTTGTTGGAGCCACGCACCAAACCTCCTGAGGGCTTATGGCACCAGATCTGCACCCCTACGTCTACGGCCTTCCTCCTCCAAAAAGGTACACAGCCCTCACACCTAAGGACACCAAGGGCGCTCTCAGAGTGTTAGTCGAAACAACATCTGTTTTCCCAAGCCTCACTCACCAGAACTTGAATATGATGCCAGTGGCAACCAGGACAATGATGATGGAGATGGTGATGGTGACGTAGAGTTGGGGGTCCACACCTGTGAGACGGAGGAGGGAAGGAGGGAATGTAAGAGACATGTCAATCCCTGGAGGAGGACAGCTACATAAGGGGACCCCCTTGCTGGGGCACTTCAGCTTGCACAGAAAGAGCTGTCCCTGTGAGGAGAGGGGCGAAAGAAGCAAAAAACAGATTTACCTTCACCCCGTGGTCCAAACAAGAAGGGGCGCAGCGTGGCTGGGGTCTCGCGCAGGTTGAGGCCTGCGTTGTGCAGGAGCGAATGGGAGTTGGGCTGAGCTGTTGCCATCCCGTGTGGTGAAACGAAGGTGTAACCCAGTGGAGGGAAG
This sequence comes from Tinamus guttatus, assembly GCF_000705375.1. The sequence goes on along the minus strand of NW_010579901.1, from coordinate 450,352 downwards.
CCTGGGTTGGCAGAGTTGGTGTCTCCTCCATCCTCATCCGATACTGTGGGGCCCCACACGATGGCCCAGGGATATTGGGAGGAGGGCATGCCATCCTCAAAACCGGATGGGGTGGCGGGACGGGCCCCCCCAGCCTGGCGCCTCAGCCGCACGACATGCCGCAGCTCTGCGCTCCGGGAGGGCAGGGCCCGCTGGCGCGGGAGGAGGAAGCGCAGATCCCTCTCCGGCAGTGAGATCCTGTCCCAGATGCAAATGGGCCGAGGGGCAGAGGGACTTCTACGGGCACAGAGAGGCCGAGTGGCCACGGAACCCCGAGAACGAAGAGACCAAACAGCAGGAAGAGGAAAGGCTGAGAGCAGAAGCAGGAAATGCCACAGCTGGAATGAGTGGATGCAGGAAACCAGTGGAAGCATCATGCTGTGGAGGGGAGAAGGAAAAAGAGAGTTATCCAAGATGTCTTTCCTCCTGAAAAGGCCAAGCTGGGAGTAGCTGAGAGCAGCCCCACCACCCACGCTCCTGTCTTGTTCTTGTGTTACTGGTTGACGTGGGAAGCTGTGAACCTACCAGGCACTGAGCTCCATCTTGGATGCAACAATGTCTTCGCTCAGCAAGGATCCTCTCTCATGGTCTTCACTGAGAGGCAAAAGAGAGAGAGAGATTTAACCGCATCCCTGTGACAACTGTTCAGCCACCTTGAAAACTTGACCCCAGCTGGCAGAGCAGTGCAGAGCCCTCACGCATGCACATCTGCCCTCCTTAGCCTGCTGTGCTCACGCACTCTCCTGTACAGAGACGCATCTCCCCCAAATGCCACACAGAAATGCACACATTGGCATATGCATATGAGAACAACTATCAGTCTCTAGGGCACATGTGCTGGGACACATGCACAGTCTCCCTGGAGACCCTCCTGTCCGAGAAGCAAGACAGGAGTTCAGCATTTTTGTTTGCTTATCGCTAGAACAAGTTGGGACCTTAATTCCTGGGTTTATTTATAGTGTAGAGCGTGTAATCTATTTATTAAGAAAGATTCTCTTCATTGTGTGTCACAGCGAGGGAGAGAGAGGAGAAATACAAGAGTGATAAAGAAAGAAGACTGTGAAAGAGAGGATGAATCAGGGAGAAAAGTCCAGCCTCACTAAAGAATTTAAGACCAAAAATATGCTTATCAAATATTTAATATTTACATTTCTCTTGGCAAACATGGAATTACCTTCTCACACTCCCTGTTTTAGTGTCCTCTCCAGTGCTCCAGCCCTCTCTTTCTCCCCAGTTCTCTCTCACCTCCCATCCCTGAGTAGCGCTAGCAGCGCAGGTTAGCGCAGAACAGGAGCTGATTACCGAGGCTGGATTTCTGTGCTGGCCACACGCCACCCTCTGGCATCACAGTTAAGCTACAGCCAGGCTGCCCTTCATGCTGTCTGCCCCTTTCATTTGGCAGGGCACGGCACAGCCTCGGTCCTTCCCTGATGAGCTATTATGTGCCTGACCCAGGATTCTCGCCACCACAAAGACCTCATGCACGAAAAAATCATTCAAGATATTCAGCTTGTTCCTGCATTGTGAAAAGGAAAGCATGAACACCAGCAACCCACATCCCTGCCCTTCCACAGCTACTGGGATAGAGAAGAGGGGGTCCTTGGCCAGGGGAGTTCAGATGGGAGTCAACGCAAAGACCAAAAACGCTGTCAATGCCACGCTTGAGAAAACCGTGTTCTACCCTGAAGCACTCACAGCTCACAAGGAGTTACTACCATCCCCTCCTGCTTAACTCAAGTGATTAACT
>NW_010579901.1:414616-436406 GCF_000705375.1 Tinamus guttatus | reverse complement strand
TCCCTCCAGAACAGCAGAAGCAGCAAACCTCCCTCCTTTGACAGAGGCGCAGAAGAACAAACTGAGACACCTCTCAGTTGTCACTCTGGCTGCCAAGATCAAGGTAATGGGTGTGGTTTTCCTGCTGGCCCTTTTTCCTTTGGGATGGCCTCGTGCTAGTTACCTTCGTGTTCCCACAGTGCATCCCCTACTCAGTGCTGCTGGAGCAGCTGCAGCTGAAGAACGTGCGGCAGCTGGAGGACCTCGTCATCGAGGCCGTGTATGCAGATGTGCTGCGTGGGAGCCTGGACCAGCGGAACCAGCGCCTGGAGGTGGATTACAGCATTGGGCGGGACATCCGAAGGGAGGAGCTAAGCACCATCACCCGCACCTTGCAGGAGTGGTGAGGAGGAAGCCCCCGTGGTAACACCTAGGAAGGCTGAAGGAGGCACCAGGGGCTTCCCCAGGGTCTCTTTGAGGGGAGGAGTGTTTTGAGGTGCTCTGCTCAGTCCCCTTTCTTACACTGCAATGGAAGATAAGTTTTCAGCCCCTCTGTCTGCTTCCGGAGGGGCAATGGCAGCTCAGCCACCTTTGCGTAGTTGTGGCTCCTGGCAGGAGACCTCTTGAGCATATGTCAGTATAGCTCCTGATCTTGCGTCACTTTGTTCTTTGTCCCCTGCCCCCCAGCCGTGTAATAGAGTTGCTTTGTTATTACATGGGACTGCTGCTCCTGGGTCTCCTCTGACTGGTATAGTCATTGCCTTCAAGTCTTGTTGGCCTCTAGAGTTGAAGTCTGCTGTCCCTCACTTTTCTTTCTGTGCAGTGAAAATCTACCCTGCCTGTTCAGTCTTATGTCTTCTCTACAGGTGTCAAGGTTGTGAAGCTGTCTTGTCAGGCATTGAGGAACAGGTTAGCCGAGCCAACCAGCACAAAGAGCAACAGCTGGCACTTAAGCAGCAGATAGAGAGTGAGGTGAGTAGGCTGGGAAACAGCCAGTACCCATCACTTAAAAATGACTGGAAACCAGTACTGTGTGGTTGTTGCTGGGTTTGCTCAAGTAAGGTACCACCTTTCCCTGCACAAGGACCCCAGAGCTCTGTACTTCGAGTTCAACTAACTCGCTCAAGATTCAACTAAATGCTCTTACACAGTGCAAAGATCTGGATATTTGTTAAATCTTTTGTTTGACCTGTTTGTTTGGTGCTTGCTTTTTCAATATGGCAGGTGGCAAATCTGAAGAAGACAATTAAAGTGACAACAGCGGCTGCTGCACACATCTCAAGACCCAGAACAGCATCTAACAGAGCTCAGGGAGCCAGCTCCGGGCACCAACCAGCGCCAGGCTAGCAAGAAAACTTCCAAAGCCAAAGGGTGAGACATGGTATCAGCTGAATGTGGTCGCTGGTTGTGTGTATTGAGGAACTGAACTGGTGGAGCTTCTGTTTCAAAGCAATGAGGTTACCCACTGCAGAACTCTGTCCCCTGGGCATGAGATGGTCACAGACGTAGTCCCAGCTGAGCTCTCTCCCCTAGTGATGGAGGGAAATGCGTGCAGCTCTTGGTCTAAAGCAGAGTTCATAAATCTTCCTCGCATCAGCCACTCTCCTTTTGGAAAAGGAAGTCAGGGTTGAGCTTTATTGCTCCACTCTAAAATGTTCTCTCTCTCTACAGACTCCGGGGCAGTGCGAAGATTTGGTCTAAATCAAACTAGCTGGATCTTCCTTCACAACTAGGAGGGTGAGAGGTAGAGATTTTTGGGGGGAAGGGGTGGTAGCAAGTGTCCCAAGTATGGTGCTTCAGAACTCATCTCCAAGATCCATGTCTCCAACTAATTCTGCTGCATGTTTGTTCTCTCTCCTGTCTTTTTTCTTTCCAGGCAGTCTGTCCTTCTTCTAGCATAGCGTTTTTGCTCCCTAAGCTTCCATTTGCATGTGTTGCTGTTTCCCATACCCCTCAAGGCCCCATCACCCCGACCATATATTTCTCTCTCTTTTTCTCTCCATTTCTTTTGACAGATTAAGTGTAAAGAGCTATAGGACTGGTCATCCCTGCACCAGGAGGGTATCACAGAAGCTTGGAAGGAGAGTGCTGGTGCTCTGCGGTCGTTTGGCTTTGTGAGACCGCTGAGACGCTTTGCTCTGGGATGCAGCTAACGTCTTTTATCATTTTATCTTTGTTTTGCTGGGCAGGAGGGTAGTTTTTGAAAGGATTCTTTTAAAAATATATATAAATATATTATAAATATCTATAAACCAATAAAAATATAGATCTATGGACATATCTATACAAACTTGTGTTTTTGCAGTGGTGTTTCATTATGCCTCATGCATCCTGATTTTGGAGGTTCCAGAATAACTTGTATTGAAAACCTGTCTCCAATCTATGTGAGGAATGTCCTCAAAATACTCACTTCCTGCACAAAAGAAGCGCTGCAGCAGCTGTATTGGGATGAAGGTCCATTAATTTTTTTTTTGAATTGTAGCTCCTATGTGAAGGACGTTCCTACATAGGATCTATAACTGCTGTTGTTCTGGAGAAAATCAAAGACTTTGGCCTTACAGTCATCTGAGTTCAGCTTTTTTGGATGGAGATGTCCTGCTGTGTGATTTCCTTTGAGTTATCAGTGAAGAGTTTTAAGTTATCTTGTGCGATTTGCCTCCAAATTTTTTAAAAATACAATTTTCAATGAGTCTTAGAGCCCTGGGCAGGTGCAGAGACTAGAAAGACATTCATGTATTTTTGTTGGTAGCGAGTGATATGGTACTTGTGTGACAAAGAATTAAGAGTAAGGAAATTATTGCCCATCAGTGTAAGCTTTTGTAGAATATATCCTGTTTTCCCCATTTCTAGATGATGTAATGTCTGGTCAAAAATAAACCTTAATGTAAGTGACTGCTGTGAGATGCCCAGAAAAACTCATCTGGTTCTTTAGAAGCTTCAGCCTTGAGCCTGGCTTGATGTGTCAGGCAGATGTGAGTGTCAAACTGCTGTTTCATATTGATGTAAGCTGATCTAAGTTGACATACATTGTGAGTCCTGACCACTTGATTCTGCCTCTTGCTTTGTGCCTGTGCTAATAATGTTTGATTCCCTGAACCTGGATTGCTGAGTGTCAGCAAACGGGCAGAAAATTTATCTGACAACTGTGGCTAAAAGCCCCGGTGGTTGGTTGTAAGGGTGAGACTTTTATCAGCTCATTAACTAGGCTAATTTTGATCTAAGTTAGTGAGCTATTCCAGCTTCCTATGCAGATGGTTTAGAGCTAAGGAAGAAGGTGGGGATTGTGCAGATAGGCGCAAGACTTGTGGCGGTGGTGAGACCATCTTTCCTTGGAGGGGGGTGAAGGCATTATGTCATCCTGGTGCTCAGGCTTCATGAAAAGTTGATCTGTGCTATTTGCTGTTTTATTTCACTGATTCTCAACTGCCACCATCCAGCAGTAACCTTCACTGAGATCCCCCACCAGCCCGTGAACCCGTAAGCACAACTTGCTTCCCTGCATGTGCTCACGGTCTGTCTATAAGGTCACAGGCAGAGGTATAGGGACGTGCTTGCCAAGGGGCAGGGATGTATCGAGCTGTTCTGGGTGACTGCTGTCACTGGCTCAGCTGTCACACAGAACTAGTCCAGAACAACACCAACACCACCACTGTCCTGTGACCTTGTGCATCAAGCCTTTTAGGTGCAATTGGTTGGTGAGGAAGTGCTGAGTAGGAGGGCTTTGGCATGGTGTTCAGGCATAAGATGCAAATTCAGCAGCAGGAGAGCGTGGGGAGGGAGCTAACCTTGTTTTGCCTCAGCTCACCTGGAGAGAGAGGTCTGGATAGTTTGGCGCAAAAATGAGTTTACTTGAGTTGTATTTTCCGTAAAACACAGGGAGAATCTGGGTTATACTTTCATCTTTTGTTTAAATTATCTTGAGCCTTAGTCTGTCTGCATCACATAACCTTGGCGGGGAAGGTCACTGTACTCCATGCATCTGTAATTGTCTATGAAAAGTGGTAATGTCTGTATGCATCAAACTCTCCATCTCCTTAGGAAAGGCTAGTCTGGGCCTAAGGTGCTAATAGGGGTATGATACCTGGCAAGGCCTGAGCACCTGCCAAATGTCAGTAGCACCTCCTGCCCTTGGAAAGACAAGCCTCTTGTAAAGGCTTTGGAGGTGTGATTCTAAGGAAAGAGCCAAGAATTCGCTCCCTGATGAAACGGAAGAGCAGGACAAAGCACAAGTATTGAAAGACTGTTGAAATCCATGGGAAAGGGAACCAGGTGCCCTGCAGTCACTCTGACCTTTTGACATAAATCCCCGTAACAGGGATGGAGTGGTGGCATCTCTAGGGAGATCGGAGGTAACCAATAATGGATGAGCATATTTGTGCCTCATAAGAGTCACGTTGCCACTTATGGAAAACAGATATAACTACCTGGCACAGCAGCAGGAGGGTGTACTGAACACCTGCAGAGCTGCCAGCAGTGCCAGAATCCGCATTCCACATTTCTTGGCTCCTTTCTGGCCTGTTAGTTGTGGGCATTAGATACGGAGGTTGGTCTTTTGTTTGTTTGTTTAGGGTTTTTTGTTTGTTTGTTTTGTTTTTTATTGCTTGGTTGGCTGTTTTCTGTTTATTGGCTTTTGTTTTTAACACCTTGATTCTTCACAGTTTAAGTCCAGAATTCAGAGTCTGAAAGTAGAGTCAGAAAAGCCCATTTTGTTCCTTGAATCAGTCCCAGGAGATCCATGCTGATAGTTCTCCACAGTATCCTTGTATGAACACCTTTCATGTGCACATGTTAATGCAAAGAAGTAGCTGAGGCCTGGGCCTGTTTGCACAGAGATGCTCCCTTTCATCCGGAGAGCACAGAAACCAGTGTCCGGCTGAAAACAAGCAAAGGGTAGTCAGGAACAGGGGTCTTGTTACACCAGCTCCTAGGCCACGATGAAATCCAAGGCTCAGATATCCTCATGCCTCTTCATACATTTGTTATCTTATTTAAGCCAGTGTTGAAATGCCTCTGTGCCTCAGCCATAACTATCCCCTCCCTGCCAGAGAGTCAACTGAACTCTCCAGTAATGGCATTTGATAAGCGCGGTCATAGCTTCCCTTTTTAGTCCTTACTCCTCTCAAAGCTTGCCGTATTGCAGATTTCAGAAGAGTTTCAGATCAAATGTATTAGACTGAGGGGCATTTGCCCAACCCTGAAAGTCTTCCATTTTGTTTACTTTCAAAGGGAATACCTTTTAAGACCCCCCATTAAGAAAATAAGGAAAGCGGAAGATAGCATATAGAATTATTTTAGGCCTTTTTTATGACTGAATTATAAATAAGAGCTTTTCAGTACTGAAGGAAAATATTGCTGCAAATTGCCTTGCCTGATGGCTAACAGCAGGCAGGGCCGTAGGTTTCACTTCACCCTTCACCTGAAAAATCCAGCTCTATTTTCCTGCTCACTTCAGCTGTGACTTTGAATTTCAGTCAGGGAGGATGTGAAGATTAATTAATTAGTTAACATTTGTAAATCACTTTGAAGATGGTGAGAGTGAGATAAGTACCAATCATTATTATTATAAGTTTTCATTTTAATTTTAAATATTTCAGTGTTTTTAACCCTCTTTTCTCCCAAATAAAAAGTGAGAGCGCAGGTCAAGTAGAGCTGAGTGGAAAGGTCTGGACACCTGAGGCTGTGTGAATGGGAGAAGAAGGAATGTGAATGACAGGTTAGTCCTGGCTCAAGGAGCAGGAAAACTGCCAGCTCTGACCACACAAGTTTAAGGATTCTTGAAGAGTAATCTGCTGCAACTCCTTGTTGTGTATTATATGTAGGACTTTGACATCAGGGTTCAAATAGGGATAAGGGCAGGAAGTAGGACAGACAGTAGCTCTGTCCCCACGCCTCCTATTCACACCTGGCTGTAGAGTGGGTTTGTCGGGCACTGCCCCAGCTGGCTTGTTCTAGGAGCTGCCTTCACCTTCTTGCTGGGGTTAATGATGCTGATTCTCCTCTACTGAATTCCTCTAGGAGGTGAGGGAACAGGATGGGGCAATTTGTCTCAAGGATGTGGCCATTTCCTCTTTCACAGCATCTTGCCCCTTCAGTGAACCCCTACGCCCACCCCCAGTCCCACAGATTCCTGCAGGCTTGGCTGCTGCCATCAGTTACAGCCACACACTTCTGCTGAGCTGGGGCATTAGCAGCTATCAGCCAGGAGCTCAGAAATCCCCTTTCAGCCCCTCAGGGGACCGGAGTGGATGTTACCTTGGAGTAGGAAGTGCAAGCGAAAGGTGGGCTGAGTGGCCAAGAGGAGTCCAGGATGAGAGACAAAGATTTGGGCAAGTCATAGGAACAGAGTGCTGGCTCACAGCAAAGGTCCAAGCAGCCCGACATCCTACCTCTACCAGTTATCTATACCTGTTGGCTAGGGCAAAGCATAAGGACAAGGCAAGCACTTGTAGAATTCTCCCATCCACCTATGATTTGTTCATAGAGGCTTACGAGTCAGCCTCGTGTTTTTATGTTTAATAGCTTTCCAATGGTCTCTCTCTGATGGAAGGTGATGGCAATTTTGTTAACTGAGGTAGTTGCGGCTTCCCTTGTCTCTGATCCCCACATGAGACAAATGAGGGTTTTCTCAGATGGGCTATTGCTTGTTAAAAATGTCCCAGCCTTAGTTGTGCAGGGTTTTAATGGGACTGCAGAGGGGGAGAAGCTCAGAGAGAAAACACTCTTGACAGCAGGTTTCAGAAGGTCTGCTGTAGGGAGCACACGACCCAGTGAGTCACAGTCCTGTTTCCAGTCAGAAGTACTGCTGGTTTTCCTGTCCCTGGGGCCAGTATCTGAAAACAAATACTGCAGGAAGGGCAGAAACCCTCCGCCCAGCCTGGCCCTTCCACCCCTTTCCAGTGACCGTTGGGATGGGTGACCAGGGCAGGGACAGTGTGTGTGGCTGGGGTGGGCTGCAGGGCGGCCCTGTGCAGGGGGGGGCCTCATGGCCCAGCCTGGTCCCAGGGGGCCCAGCGGAGAGTGGGCAGCCGCTGACAGGAGGAGCACAACGGGCCATGGAAGCAGCACGGGCGTGGGGCTGGAGCCAGTGTGGGCATCCCCTGCAGGGTGCTGAGCCTCCACGAAGCCTCTGCAGGAAGGTGAGGGCAAAGGGGGTGGGTGGGCAGCCCTGGCAGAGCTGGGGCTCGCAGGGCTCATGTGCTGCCTCAGGGTGCCAGGCTGAGTCCTCACGGGCACGGAGGACACCCACACGGGGATGTCCCTTCCCTGCACCGGGCTGCTGGAGGGGGCTGCGGAAATCGCCCTTAGAAATGGGCCAGCGGGATGGAAGGGGCAGAGGAGAAACAACATTGACATAAAAGCAAGGGGTGGAAAGCAGCCAAGATTACCTGCTGGTGGACTGGGGTTATGCTCTGTGTCAGTTCTGAGTTAAAGGAGTGCAACCCAAAGCAAGGTTAAAGGTGGAGACTGACACTGCTTGCGTTAAGAGGACAAGTCTTACTTCTCCTGTTAGAGAGGTCTTCTGTAAGTGGGGGCTACCACCTTCCCGACAGAAATTAGTCTGGCAGCTTTCCATGGGATTTATAAGAACTGCAGTACATACTGGTGGTAGGAAATCTGCTGTGCGAGTTACATCCATGTACTGGTTCCAGTGCCAGCCAGAAATGGTGTAGTGTGGGATCAACACACACTACAGAGGCTTGTGACTACAGGGACTGTGTCTGTGACTCTGTCTGTTCTTTCTGTGCATTAGTTTGTCTGACACACAAAGACTTTTGCCAATATTGGGTACCAGAGGGTCTGGTCCACAAGACATGTAGGTGAACTGGTGTCTCAGTCTGCTTTCTGTGGAGCTGTACCCTCTCTCAAACTCTCCCAGTCAGCAGCGGCAGCCACCCAGGCTTTTGGCATCCTCTTCCCAGCTGGAATTAAGCCCTGTGGGACTGAGCCCTGGCTTTGCAAGAGCAGGGCACAGTGCAAGTAGGGGAGGGTCAGCAGAATCCCACATGCTACATGGCAACTGCAGCTTGCAGATCTCAGACATCCTTCTTATCTCTCTCTTTTTTTTTTTTATGCACTGGAATAGTGACTTGTCCTACTCTAGCACTCTTCTTTCTCTGCTAACCTTTCACTGGGCCACTGCAGTGCTAGAACCTGCAGGGATCTCCTTTCCTCATGCCTTTTCCTAGTACTAGTCTTTGCCTAGCTGTCTGTAGTGCTTGGCAAAACCATTCAAGTTCTTTACAGGTTCTTCAGCCACCCACTGCTCAGGTGTTACTCTCCACAGCTGTTCCAGTTTTACAGGGGCTTCCCTGCCAGAGCAATCTTGGACTGTGCTAGATTTTCACCTGCCATTTCTGCTGGGAGCAGCTGGTGGCAGAATCTCCCACTGCCAGGGGAAAGGAGTTCATTTGCAACAAAATTCTGTGTGTAACATGCAATTATATTCACATTGTGTTTCATTCAATAGATACTGAAATGTCAGCTGGAGCAAGGGTTGTGTACCTTATATGGATAGCAAGAGTGTCTGGAGTTGTCACTGCATTTGTGTGTTTAAAAACAACTCCAATCCTTCTTGGGACAAATGAAAGCACAAATGAAGCTCCATCCAGTTCAGATCAAGAGAAAACATTTCTGGGCAGCGCTCACCTTGCTCTGCTTCCAGCAGGATTCCCTGCAGCTCCCTTTGTAGCAAAGGCTTCAGAGCACTGGGGAAAGAAAGATGCTCTGCTTGGTAGGAACAGAAACAAGATGGGGCCTCCTGGTGACAGAAGAGGATGTCTTCCAGTCGCAGGCATTGTCATAATCCCTTGTATAAAATTCTCGACTGCTGATCTAAAACTGGTTAATTTTATTGTCCCCAGTAATGCTCTTGAAAGACTGCCTCAGAACTGGATGACCATAGTAGTTACAGAAGTTTTCTAATATTCATCTTAAATGCATTCACAGATAGTTTATATTCACTTGTTCCTGTACCAATGAGGCTTTAGTTTAAATTGCTCTTCTTCCTCCTTGCTATTAATCTCCCCTGTGTATAGACTTTGTTTTGCTTGGCTAAGCAAACCAGTTTCCTCTTACATGATGAGCTCTCTTGTGCCCCAAGCCATCCTAAAATCCCTTGCCCTTCAAACGCAGCTTTCTTGGCTACAAATGAACATAGTTCTCATTTACAGGTGAGGTCTTCTCAGTATCTTGCACAGCAACATATACAGCAACCTATAGCTACTAGAAACACTTTCCTAATTGCGTTTGTCTTTTCCTATATGTTTACAGTCATCATAGGACTGGCTGGTCACTCTGAGTCTTTTTTTCTTCTCTGCTGCTTATAATCAATGCTCTTCTCCCTGTTAGTAAGCGGTGGATATTATGAGGCCAGTATCTCTGCTTTCAGCTTACCTCTGATCACTATGACACTAGCAGTTGGAGATAAGTGGTGTTTATTCCATTCCTCATCCCATCTGGCCCCCAAATCTTCTATCAAGCATCCTCAGGATTTACAAACTCAGTCAGCTCAAGCTGCCAGATGTAAGGAGATAGTGGAATTAACAATAACCTAAGTGGAGTTTTCCCACAGGGACATTTTTCTGAAATGTTGTCTCTAAAAGAAGCACTCACGGGAAGAAAAAAAAAAAAGACTTAGTTACATTTAAGTCAGATTGAAAAATACAATCACGACATTTTTAAGAAAGTTTTGGAAATGTAAAAATAGTTGCAGAATCTTGCAACTGATTTTAAGCTGGACTCTATTTTGAGATCTAGTCTGAATTATTTTGCTTTGGGGATTTTATACTCTTTCCTCGCTCAGATGTGCATTTCTTTCTCAACCAGAACGTTGGGCCTACAGACAGCTGTTTCCTGTAACTTGGACTTTCCTCTCGTCCTCTTTGAAATATTTGCCAAGTCACCTGTTCTTTTGCTCTCCTTCCCACTCTTCCTGGCAGCCTAGCACTGCTCTCTCTCTGATTCCCAAATTTCTAATGGCCGAAGGGATCAGCATGATCACATAGTTTGGCTCCCAAGTGGCAAAGAGCTAGCTCACTCAAGTGTATGTCAGCTCTCTACATTCTGCTTGAGACATCCCATCTAAGACTAGGAATAGCAAATAATGAAAAAAAATCAGGTATGCTGGTCTAATGATCTCTCTACTGAAAGTCTGCACTTTATTTCCCTTTGCATCATTAGCTTTAGATTTTCATCCAGGTTAAAGAGCCCTCTACTGTCAGAAACTTCATCCCAGTGTCGGCAACGCCAGCCCATGCTTGAGTTAGACTGCCTGAGCTCATGGCAGCTTATGGTGCCAGCCAGTGTTTCCAGGCTTCAGGTCACCCTTGTTGCTCCCTTCTTGAATCCTTGTAATATCTGGTGTCTTTTTTTTTTTTTTACTGGAGTGTAGCTGAATTTACAAGTGTTTATGCACTGGTTTCACTACTATGTTATACAGAAGACAATTCATCTCCCAACTCGACGACCACAGGCTAATGCACCCAAACACAACCCATCTCCACATCCCCCCACTTGGTTAATTTGGTTATCTCGCAATTGCTGAATTCTTTTTGCAGTCCCTCCAAAGCTTCCAGAAAACAGTCCTCCATCTTGAAAGAGCACAGATTACACTTATGTTCCCAGATGAGTGTCCTTTTGCTTTCAGTACAGCCAAAAATACTTATTCTTTATAAATAAACACCATATCAACGGATACAGACAGCTCTGCACTGTTCATCTTTTTCTGTCATTTATCACCTCCATCTTTCCTTGTGTCCTCTGAAAGCTTCATCAGCACTTACCTTCTTTCAGACCATTAATCAACATAACAATAAGCATTAGTTTCAGAACAGTATTCGGCCAATAATACTTCTCTATGTTGGGAAGTCTTTTTTTTTCCCTTCATTGCTTGAAAACTATCAGTAAACTAGAATTTGTAATATAGGGTCCCTTGTTGTTTTAATATATGCATTTAAAAAAAAAAAAAAGAATAGCCTTGTGTGATTAAGTTAGACACCTTGTGCTAGCGTAACTTCAAGCTTCTGTATTGCTTTAGTTAACCCAAGCCATGATCTCATTAGAAAATTTACAGTCAATGGACAAGAACAATTTTGAGAAGATGAGAGTGGGAACACCGTAATTGTCTTTAAAAAACACACACAAAAAAAACCCTCAAACCCTTGTAAGTATTGGCATGAGGTTAGCTTTCACACGCTTGTCCCATTTCCCAGGTTGAACCCAACATCCCAGCATTCTGCAATGCTTTTATCAGGAAAAGTGTAGAGCTTTAATATAAAAACATTTAAGGACAAAGTTCATAATAGCTAAAACAGCTCTTACTTTGATGATAAACTTTCAGATATGGGAAACATTGGCTTTTTTGTTTGCTGTATATTAGTGATTAAGACTATATTCGATTTGTCTGCAGCTAATGTGGGTTGTTGTCCATCTCATCCATCTTTCTGCCAGTGTTTCCTGTTTCCCGCCATTACGCTTCATTCTGTTCACCTAATCTTCTTTCTCTGTTTTTTTTTATTTTTGTATGGCTGTCCCACTTTTCTCACTCCAGGTGCCCTACTTAGACTTATTTCTTTGGCAAGACCCATAAATACCACTGCCCTGCATTGCTCTGATGCGTCAACAAATCCCATGTGAAGTTGACAACTTTGGGAAAAAGGAGTAAAAGTTGCTTCAGGTGGATAAGGATGGCTTGGAAGCATGCCATTTGCATGCTGTTCAGTTTATTCATCAATGACCTGAATGAAGGCACAGAGGGCTCCCTCAGCAAGTTTGCTGATGATACAAAACTGGGAGGAATAGCTGATAACCCAGAGGGCTGCTCTGCCATCCAGAAGGATCTGGACAGACTGGACAACTGGGCAGTGAAAAACCTCATGCAATTCAACAAGGCCAAGTGCAAGGTCCTGCACCTGGGGAGGAATAACCCCAGACACCAGTACAGGCTGGGGACCGACCTTGTGGAGAGCAGCTCTGCGGAGAAAGACCTGGGTGTCATGGTGGATGATAAGTTGACCATGAGGCAGCAGTGTGCCCTCGTGGCCAAGAAGGCCAATGGGATCCTGGGCTGCATTAAGAAGAGCATCTCTAGCAGGTCGAGGGAGGTGATCCTGCCCCTCTACTCAGCCCTGGTGAGGCCGCATCTGGAGTACTGTGTCCAGTTCTGGGCTCCACAGTACAAGAGGGATGTGGAGCTGCTCAAAGAGTCCAGCACAGGGCTACAGGGATGATCAGGGGCCTGGAACATCTGCCGTATGAGGAGCGGCTGAGGGAGCTGGGCCTGTTCAGCCTAGGGAAGAGAAGGCTGAGAGGGGATCTAATCAGTGTCTATAAGTACCTCAAGGGAGGGAGTGCAGAGGACGGTGCTGGTCTCTTTTCAGTGGTGGCCACTGATCGGACTAGAGGAAATGGCCGGAAACTGAAACATCAAAAATTCCATAGGAACTTAAGGAAAAATTTCTTAACAGTGAGGGTGACAGAGCACTGGAACAGGCTGCCCAGAGAGGTTGTGGGGGCTCCTTCTCTGGAGATCTTCAAAACCCGCTTGGATGCCACCCTCTGCCATGTGCTCTAGGTGACCCTGCGTGTGCAGGGGGGTTGGACTAGATGAGCTCTAGAGGTCCCTTCCAACCTTAAGCATTCTCTGATTCTATGATCTCACACACATGTTATTTGTTTGGCTTTCACATTGGAAATATCGTCTCACCTTTCTCCATTCTGCTGCAGGAGTTATCAGAGAAGCCTCAGAAACGTAGAATGAGATTAACCCCAGCCCTGCAGCTTGTCCTGACACAACGTGGAATATTTTCAAGGGGGACCATTCCTACTTGAAACTGTAATGAATGTGAACATCGGGGGGAAACCAAACTTAGGGGTGATCTAAATGTGAAAATTAGGATGATTTAATTAAAAGCAGTTTTCTACTTGTGTGGGCATTATTGTTTTCAGGCAATGCAAGTAAAACAGTACAGTGCACCTTCTGTGCACCCGGAGTACACCTGTTACTTGAAACAATGTATTGTTTCTCACAGATTGTCTATAGACAGGAACACCTGAATGGCTGCTCAGGTACAGCTCCTTGTTGTCACTCTACAATGCTCTGCATGCTCTTTTTTCGAATTTTAACAACCTACTTCAGTGATCTGTTAGTCTATCAGTTAGCCCTGGATATTGGCTGAAGCAAAAGCCCCAAGCACAAGCAGCACTGGCTCAGCAAAAGGCAACAATGACGGTAAATCTTATTTCCACTGAGATAGTGATCTGTCACCTTTCTCCTCACCTTCACATTCTTCCCTCTTCTTCACAGTCCCTCAAACCACTGATTGAGAAGCGTTGCCGTGCCCGGATCAATGCCAGCCTGAAGCAGCTGAGGCGGCTTCTTCAGCAGACCCCAGAGCAGCAGGTAAAGATCTGCCTTCGGTGATTGGAGAAGTCAAAGGGAGTTTTATTATCCCTTTTCCTTCAAAAACAACCTGCTACTCCCTGAAGTCAGAGAATCACGTACTGCCATGATTCGCAGACTGACGAAACAGAAAACCCTCCAATACACTCCTTATACTTACTTTATTATTCAAAATCCTCTCTCCTGGACTCCTGCTTTTGCTTTCCAGCCTTAATATGTTAAAAGCATATTTTACTAAGTGCTTTTTTTCCCCATTTTGCCAGAATACCAGAGCCTTGTCACGCCTGGAGAAGGCTGAGATCTTGGAAATGACTGTACAGCAGTTAGCAAGGCTCAAGAAGCCAGGTAAATCACTTTTCATAACCTCTCCTGGAGGAACAGAGCATGCAGTGGTTCAAAATCTGTAATTGGAGTGGCACCTGAACAGGCCGAGGGGCTGAATCCAGATAAAACTGTGTATCTCTGAGAAAGGCATGATTACTCACAGGCCGTTCCAGTTTGTGGGCAGTTGCAGCTTGAACAAGTCACAACACTAACATCATTGCTGCCATACTTCTGGCTTTGCTCTATGTCAAAGATAACTGGATCCTTGCATCTTAAAGTTCAAAATCAACTTTTGCCCCACTGTGTCCACATCCCTGTTCTCGTTCTCAGACATCGCTTCGAGGAACAGCCAGGACTGCTGCTGGTTACCACCACTGTCTTGATGCTGCGAGCACCTTTCTAAGCTCGGTTGGCTCCTCAGTGGATCAAAACACCAGATCCCTCATCTTGCGTCAGCTTGACACTACTGTGGAGACGAAGACTGCTGCTGCTCCAGCTCCTTCTCCCAAAGTCTGGCAACCCCGAAGTGACTTGCCCTCTGCTAAACCTTCCCAAGGCCCCACTTTTCTTCATGTAGCTTCTCCTTCGGCCACCCTTTCCTCAGGGCCTGCCTTGGTTATGGCATCTCCAGACACTCAATTCACTGCCAGGGGGCAGCTGACTTATCCCCCTCCAACACTTGCCTCCCTGTCTCAACCAAGTTTCCTGCCTTCGCATTCCCAGATGCTGGAGACCTCTCCAACTGCAACCCCACTGTGGAGGCCCTGGTGAGCTGTCACCTAAAGAATGGGACTATAACCTTATTGGGGCTTTCTAGCGGACAGATCAGAGTGTGGGAGTGGGGACAGAACCTGCCCTCTGCTCCGCGCTCCCCTGAAGGCGGCAGCACGCGAGAACTCCAAATTTTCAAGGGCCAGATTCTATATCCCGTTTTCAAGGCAGGAGAATTGCTTCTATCCCTCTATTAGAGCTCAGATGTAGAGCATGGGAATACATAGTAATATTCTGGCTCAGCATGTGCAAATGGTAGATCCAAGTCATGCATCATTTCCTTTGTTTTGTTCCAAATAGTTTCATTAAAAGGTTTACAGAACAGTGTTTGCTGGAGCAGGGTACTGCCTCATGAACCCAGGAGATCTTTTCTTAGCCCTGTTTTCCTAATAACTGCCTTTCTAAATAATGCTTTTAAAGTTTCACCTAATACTGAAGAAAGGACCATTAATAACAGCCTCAAACAACATCAGCGTCAGTTGCAGAGAAATAATAGGAAAAGAGTGGAGATACTCCCCAGATTGTGCAGAAATTGTACAGACCCCAGAGGCCCACTCAGGGCTGCACAGGATGACCGGGAAGCAAAGAACACCAACAAATCCCCTCGGAGGGCATTGTCAAATGACACCAATTAAAGGGTATTTTTGCAAGTGGTGGGTTCCTGGGTTTTCTTTTACAATTTCTGTGCTATCACTGAGCACTATTTCTTTGTTTTGTAACTACAGGGGAAGGATTTAGAGAGGAAAAAAACAAAAAACAAAAAACTTAAAATTAGACACTAAATTTCCTTCTCACTTCCCAAGGACACGGAAGAGGTTACTTAGTTTCACAGTAGGCATAGTTCCATTAGCAGAAGGCAAGAACTGATCCAACGACTCTTTACAGTTTGTTTCTTTATTCAGTAAACATCTAGTTACAAGTTTCACAAATTAAAAAAAAGTGGGGTAGCTCACCGAATAGGGGCCAGGGAGACGAAAGGTTGGTTCAGCTTTTATTCTGTTCCTCCCTTCCCTATCACACACATCCTTCCGTTTCTCCATAGCTGCATCAAGGAGCAGGAGGGCAATAGAAGCCTTTGCCCCAGTGAGGGGACTAACAGGGTTCTAGCAGAATTTCCTCTTTTTCTTCACAGGGGACTAAATAAAAACTTCAGAACCAGCCTCACCCAGCACAGAAAAAATGGAAAGTATGGAAGAGGAAATGCAGCAGCTTCTCATGCCCACCACTAATGGCAGAAAGAACAGAACCAAGGGAGAGCAAAAAGGGGACAGGCAACGATTGTGTTCCTTGCACGCCACTGAGATCCTTCCTGCCCCGCTACAGCACCCAAGGGGTCAAGCGGAACAATGCAGAAGATTAGTTGCTTTGATTCAATTCTTAAGGGTGGAGGGGGACGTTAGTATTAAATCTGAGGAGGGTCCAAGTGGTGCTTTGAAGGGGCTTCAGAGTTTCACTGTACCTGGGAGTAAGGGAAACAAAGGGAGAGTATAAAAAGAGTAAGTGGTGATTAGAAAGCAGCACAGAAGACAGATAAAGACAAGTTTAAGGAGTGGAAACAAATCCCCAGTTCCAAGCACTAGACCACAGCCTAGTGAACCCAAATCAAAACACGGGAGAGCAACACCAGCAAGTATCTGCCTTGCCTAATCCCACCTGGATTCCACCTTTAAAAGCGGATGGATTGACTACAGATGGGCTCCTGGTTCCATACAGTGACATGAGCTCGTCTCCACAGAACATGATTCCCACACCATTTCAGCTGTCAGTTAAGGCTGACACCACACATTTTTTCCCTTGAAAACAAAACTCTCTTAAAGAGCTTCCACCTTCCCCATTCAAAACCCCCATCTTTCTCTGCTGTCCAAATTTTTGTGGGAACGTCCATTTCCAGCCAAAACTGCAGAACCGTATGAGATTGGGACAACAAAGAGAAAACTCATCTGGCTAAGAGGCAACCATACAGTGGAAGATGGGAAAACGTTGTTAAGACTTACAAGAGTGTGCAGATAGATTTGGGGGTGACAACATAGCACCCCCCACAAAGTCTGCTCTGAGTTCACCAGTCATAGCGACGGGACTGTCTGGAAGGAGAATCCTCTGGGCCCTGGATTGCAAGACGAGCACCCTCAGCCCGGCGGCCGCTGCCACCTTCGTGACGCCGATATTCCAGCCCCCGCTGCGGCCGGAAACGGGACGTCTCTCGCCTCCATTCGTCATCAAACGCAGCTGCATCGCCTGCATGAGGAAAGAAAAACATAAAAGCTCAGCAGGGGAGGAGGTGTGACAGCGGCATCTGAAATTTGCTGATGAGGAGGACATGGATGGCGCTCACTTTCATCCATGTTGATGTAGTCCTGCCTCTCCTCCTGGTCACCCGTACGATGGTTCCGGGATCGCTGCATGATGTGGGCCCGCTCCCTGATGTGGTGCCCAATAGACATTTGCTCCAGGCCACTGTCCGAATCTCTTACAGTCCGCCTGGTCTCACGGATCTGTGAAAAGATTCCCATACAGAATAACATTTTTGTTCCTCCTCCCAGGCCCATGAGGCACTCCAACTCTTTCCGGCACTACTTCAGTCACACACCGCCGCTGCCACTCCCAACGTGTCAGAAGAAACGTAATAATAAGGGAAAAGCAGATTCCCCCTGCCACTACTTCCTCTCCCCTCCCAATGGCCCTGAGCAGAGTTCAGTGAGTCACAGCGCGTCCCTCGCAAGGGCTGCAAAGCAGCGATGCTGTGGGCGGCCAATGCCACCAAACCAAGCCTGCCTGCCCACAGCAAAGGTGGCTGCCTCATGCTCGCCAGACGTGCTCTGGCCTCCTCCTCACCCCGCCAGGTGCCGAACGCATCTCGGAGGTCTCCTGATAGACTTTTGGCCCATCACCCAGGTTGGAATAGGAGATGACAGTCGAGGAAGTAAATGTCTGGCAGTTGCCTCCACTTGTCATGTGCTCCTGAAAGAAGAAATGGGAAAAGTGTAGGGGGAAGAAGGGATGCCAGTTGCTTCTCTCTCTCTCTCTGTAAAACGAAGTATTACGGAAATTACATATAGGAGGAGTATACTCTCCACGGCTCCATCTTTCTGAAGAATACCTCTTCCTGCTAGATTCACTGTGGCTGAACAACTCTTGCCCTGCATCTCTATCCTCCCCTCCCTCCCTGCACTCGGCCAGCACGCCCCAGGAACAACCTATCCCTGCTCCAGCCTGGAGAGCAAGCAGGGTTGCAGCTTGAAGCTTGCCTCTTTGGCAGCTTGAGCACAGCCAACACCAAAGAAGCAAAAGACGAGAGACAATAAAGAGGATGGCAAGACCACCCTCAGCGCTGCTCTTAATACGAACCGTTTTATGGAGGATTCTTACCATATTTCCAATCATGTCGTTCATCATTCCAAACATATCCATGAAGCCACCTGCCTGAGAAGCAAAATAGAGTACAGGAGCAGTTTCAAAGGATTCAGGAGGAAAGTACAACAAACCATGCGCAAAGGACATAAAACTGCTGTCTAAGAAGAAAAAAAAATACTTGCTTTCCCTGCCCCCTCCCCTTTTTTATTTCAACAGGGCAGAAGACAGAATCTGGGGTGGCTCATCTCCCCACTCTCCCAGGTTTCATAATCCACACTTTCTGTCTCTTAAGATCTCTGGATAGAGCAAAGGCATTTTTATTCTTTGAGTCTGAAACCTGATGCACTGGGTTTCCTGAGTCCTTGCACACAGCAAGGTTTAGAGAAGAAAATACAGAATGGGCACTAACAATGGTCCTAACTACAGACCAGCCATCCTCCCGGATGTTTTAACCTTGCCAGTGTCAACCACAGTTTAAACCACAAAGTGTTTCTGGGGGTTGTGTTTGTTCTAACGTAATAACAAGTTCTCTTATTTTCCCTATAAACACTTGTCTGTTTTTAATCTTGCAAAACTAAAGGCTTTGCTAATATACTGGGACAGCAGGTCTCACAGGTTAATTGTGCAATATGTAAACAAAATTACTGTGTCAGTTTAAACTTGCTGATTTTTCATTTTGAGCAGCATCTCGTTCTTGTTTTCAGAGGACCAACAATCACGTGTATTACTATCCTTTGAAGTCTATTAATCCCTTCTCAGAGCTAGAACAATTACAGGATGCTTAACCTTTCTCACTGAGGCAATGCTGCAGAGCAGGCCAGTTACTCTTCTGTTACTTAAGTTACTGAAATCTGGAGTAATCCCTTTCCACTGCATTTTAGAGAATGACAAAATCCATGCAACGTAAGAGCTACGCTCGCACTTATGTACAGACATTCCCACTCTGCTCCTGTCCACCTGAAACGTGCTGTTGACTTTTCCATCTTCTACTGCTGGTCAACGATCAAAGAGGATCAACTATCACCTCTGCCTAGTAACGCTCCAAGTCTTCTCCTTGAGTTGGGGCAGTTCCCTGAGGAGCTCCTAACCAATCTCCTCAGTGTTCCAGAGGCATCACGTTATTAAGAGCCTATCTGGTCTCCCTAGATATTATTTGTCCCTTTTCCTATCAAGCACTACAGTGTAACAGCTTTAGATCTCTTCTCTATTTGAGGCTCAAATACAAGCCCTTTATAAACAGAATCTCCCCTCAAGAAGAGCTCATAGATTTGACTAAAACATTAGAGAGGAACCAAGAGATTTGCCTGAAGTTATACAGCAGGTCAGTGAAAGAGCTCCAAGAGAAACCATCTGCTTTTGGTTTCATTTCAGTACTTGCTTCACTATTCCATTTATTATAAAGCTGAAGCTCATTCTGGTGTCCTCACCTTCCCACCTCACTGCCTGTTCAGACAGGCTGATTTGGTCCCAGATTATACATTTTAGTACTATTTGCACTGAGCACCTGCTCAAAAGAGCCACTAGTTGTGAAGCCTCAAATAAGGTCTAGCAACCTTATGAAACCTGATGGTTTGGAAGAGCCGCCCAAGTTCTGTCTTTTCTGCCCTGCTGAAAGAAAGGGAAAAGAACTGAAAAAAAACTGAGGACTCACCATGCCCAGCATTCCAAAGGGTGAGACAGCTCCTGCCTGCTGGGAGAACAGAAAAACAGAATTACCTTAAGACAACCAGCTATTAGAACCTCCACAAAGCACCCTCATTTTTGGAAAAACAACTGGTAAGAGAAACAGACATGCTACAAAGGGAGAAAGAGAGAGAGAAAAAAAAAATCACAAAATTATGGTAGTGCAAACTATACTCACCTTAACAAACTGACTTAAGAGCCTTGAGAAATCATATATATCCCTTCCTTCCACTCTCCCTAGCACATAGTTGCCAAGAAATGCATGAATGGACACGGTGCAGGGAAAAGATGCAAGAACAGAGACAAGCTGGTCGCAGCCTGGGTGGAAGGCAGAGCAGGGAGGCTGTGTGGGAAGCGCGACGGGACAGCGGGGTGCCCCTCTTTACCTGCATCCTGCGACCGCCCTGGCGGGCCCCAGGTGTGGTGCCGTCAGCGATGCCAAGCAGCGGGCCAAACCCAAAGCTCCCGGAGAGCATGCGGCTCATGTGCTGCCGGTGGATGGCAAAGGGATCCCTTCAGGAGGGTCAAGAGAACAATTGTGAGGAAGGGATGACACAAGACCAAACCCCAAATAAACCTCCTGTTGCTCTTACATAAACATGACTGCATTTTCCTCTCCACGTTGCAGGCCCAGAAGCCCAAAAACCTAGTGTTGTATATGCTAATCCTTGGGACTGGAAGATCCCATCCTGCTGCCTGTTATTTCAGGTATCATGTCCTAAAATCATTTCCCAGCACTGAGACACCTCTGTACAGAAACAGCTAATACTCTGTTACTACTAATATACTTTAAGGTCACGCATGGCTAAGGCCATTCCAGAACCTTATTGCTCTAGCAGATAAAAACCACTTCTCGGATTGGCAGCTGAAATGTTACCATCATTCCATCCCCATTGCTTCTTCTGCCAGCAAAATCACCAAGCTAACAGCTCTGCTAAATGCGTCAAAGGCTTCTACAGCGGGGCTCTTCTTCTTGCAGGGAGCTGCATGAAGGCCTTTCTAGCTGCAAAGAGAGCATGACACCTGAAAGAGCTAGGCAGCAGGCGACCCCTGCCATTACTTCCTCACTAGAGTGTCTGAGCATGCACAAACACTCAGGCAGAAGGCTGAAACCTTCAGAAAGGAGAACAAGGAAAAACTGTCATGGAAGACGGTGGATGCAATTAAAAAAAAAAAAAAAAGGGCATCATATTTCTTTGTACCTGTTATAGTCTGGATTTATCCTTCTTGAGTACATCTAACCTGGAAAGTATATTGTACTCCTGAGATCACAAGAGCACCTAGTACAAGCCAATACTTTTCCTTCTCTGCTGGAAATATTTTGCATAATAAAAGCTAGACTCATCCCTGCTGCATCAATAAGAACATACAGTCATCCTGTGACTAAGTGGGACATCAAAGCTTTTGTGCTAATTTGGCTACAACTGATAAAACTCTTGGTTTATGAACGATTTTATAAGCAAAAACCTGACTTTGTGCTTCTACAATAATTAATCAAATTTCTAGCTCTCCCATGCTTAAGACAACCAAATTCTTGCCCTGTTACATTCTAACCCCTACCTGCTTTGACAAGAACCATCAAGTTAGTTTCACTGCCAAATTTAACCAATAGCATTCAATTTCTGCGTTGTGTACAGAAACAAAAACATTCACTTACATGAGCTCTGGAATCGTTCTTGGACATTTGCTAGATTTCACTACTCCTATCCTGCCTTCTCTTAGCTCCCTGCAACTTCCCAGCTGCTTCAGCAATCATCTCCAGCTTCACAAATACCCGGGGTGGGACAGTAACAAACACGGAACAGCAAAGTAGGTTTTGTACCACTGCAGTCTTCCCTTTCCCCCAAAGAAAGTCCTTTTGACAAGGAATAAGGTTAGGCATTCTAGCACACTCTTCCTCCAATAAACCCACAGCGCATTCTGCCCTACTTTGGTCCCTTTTGCTCTCCTACGGAGAGGCAGACTCTAGTGTTGTGGGAATCGGGTCGGCACCAACCAGCCCTTTCCCAGCCCCTTCGCGGACCGTTTGCGCTCCCCGCAAGCGGCTCCCAAGCTGCTACTCTCGGGAGCCTCCAAAGAGGCCCCGCATCCCGGAGGGGACCCGGGGCTGCCCCTCGCCCCCCGCAGCGGGGCCGCCCGCGCCCCCGCGCGACTCCACTCACATGGCGAAGAGCGGGTCCTCGGGCTCGCCATCCCGCAGTAACCGGAACATGCTGCCCTCGGCGGGGCGGCCTCTGCGGGCGGAGAGCGGCGTGAGCGAGCGCGGGGAAGAGGCGGCCGCGA